>JAWNPA010000067.1:945000-1010000 GCA_035045345.1 Drosophila hamatofila | reverse complement strand
TGAGAATTTATATTGTCTTATAAATACAACGAAAGCTCACTGAAATATAATATGCAATAATAATATAAACAATATAAAATAGATAATATTATCGATTACTTAGTATTCGATCAAATAATTCCAAAGCAACATGCTTCTGTATGTATGTCTAACATAATGTTGGTAAACATCACAGAGATGTCCGCTCTCAAGTATGGCAGCACTTTTTTTTTAGAAATTAATGTGTGTGCATATTCATTTTTCGCTTAAATAAAAACAATAATAATTAAAAAAATTTAAAAAAGTGTGACTTTAATGTGATAAATTATGTCGTATATTTACATAAACTATGTTTTGATTTAAAGAAACCAGCAATCGGCTTGGGAAGTGAATGTGTGTATACACACATACATGAGTATATATGTATTTATTTACATACATATATGTACATATAAATGACAAATATGTATATATCTTAAGTGAAGCTCCAGTGTTTATAGAATTAAATTCAGAACTTAACAGAAATAATGTTTAACGTACCGCACAGTTATAAAAGTCATTAATTTTAAACTACGTGCGTGGGATTAATGTATTTCGTTCATCCTATTTAGGGAAACTGCAGTTTGAGTACCTTCATATACATACATATATAACGTATACATACACATATACATTAAGGATACATTTGTAAAAATACATGCAAGTAGAGTATGTACATGCATTTTCATATGCATGCAAGAATGTACACATATATCCAGAAGAAAATATCTTTCTATTGTCATCCCAGCCAACATATAAACAAAAAGCGGCTTTAAAAATTGTGTTATACTACAATTTCCCTTGGGAAATTTTTGAAAACTGTAAACAAAAATTGTGCCACAGCTGCAATACATCCTATTGTATAAAATCATTAATTAAAATATATTTTTATTATTACACGGCGCAACAGCATTCAGTAATCATGAACTAGTCTATACAAGAACAAAGTAATGAATTCGAATCTGAAACTGGAATATACAGATGTTCTAGCAATCAAAGATATGTTGCCCCTTCAAAATGTAATTGTAGTCTGTGCAAAGCCTACATATGTGTATCTATATTGATCCGAAAGTTTTCGGAAATTGTGTACTAAAATGCAACCACTTGATATTTTTTATCAAATTTGAGGGACTGTCCCCACTTACTGTGCCAAAAATTAGCGATGTGTAGTAACCGTAGTATTTACATCAACTAATCTAAACCAGTCGACTTCAAAGTGTGTTTCGATTTTTACATGCAAATAATTTGCATTAGATTTTGTGTTTCCATCGAAGTTTTGTGTACGGAATCGTTGCGAATGTTTTCAGAAGAAATATGGGGACTCTGCTCCCTAAAAACCCAAGCCTCCTAAAGCCTTCAAAGACGGTCGGGAAGCCGTCAAAGACTTGCCTCGTTTCGAACGGCCTTCAACGTCTACCACTGACGAAAACATAAAACAAGTAAGAGTGCTCTAGTCGAGACTGCTCTACTAGGAGATCCCCTTAACCCTGCAAACAGCTTACACTCCAATCATTCAACGCTTTTTCATGTACACATACAAAAACACATGCACACACATACGCATGCATCCACACGAACGCATAAACACGCGCTGATCAAGAATATATATAATTTATGGGGTCTGCCACGCCTCCTTCTGCCTGTTACATATATTTTCACAAAACATTTCCCATTTCAATGGGTTCAGGGTATAAAAATGTGGTAACTATCATTGACCATCCACTGTATTCGCCAGATTTTCTGTTTTTAAAACTGAAATTACCCCTCCGTGGAACGTGTTTTGAGTCGATAGAAGACATAGAGCAATATTCGAAACGTGAGCTGTTGGCCATACCGGCGCCAATAGGAACACCTTCGATGACTGGGTCACAATGTATAATATCTTATTCTTTTATTCCATTTTTGTAATCTTCAAGTTTATATATGGGCATTTCTCCCGAAAAGTCAACTTTTTGTAGCGAGCGAGCCCCTTGGTATTTTGTAATTATCTTGAAAAGGCATCAATTATAATGATTCATTCTGTTTATAAGATTCACTATTTGTCAAAATAAAAAGTATTTTGGCAGTTGTTTGGAACAAAATTTGGTTCGTTTTCAAGATAATTACAAAAAACCAAGGATGTCGCACGTGACAAAAAGTTGACTTTTCGGGAAAAATGCCCATATAGAGTTTTAATTAAATTACTTCTAAGGCAGACTAAAAAGAGTTAATGACTTTATTACGACTGGGGAATATATATATATATATATATATATATATATATATATATATATATATATATATATATATATATATATATATGTGTGTGTGTGTGTAATCATTTTTAGCCATACAAACAAACAGCGTTTAAAATATATAAAATGCCAGCAATTCACTGGGCTTTTCGACTATTCCAAACACACAACTCACATCAAAATCGGAATAGTCACGATACAGAGATTTTCATAAGAAACAAAAGCAATAAACTAATTCCATTCAGTAAGTTCTCGATTATCCTATTGATTTGGATAATTAGCGCGATATACAATTTACGAATTGCAAATGCTGATCAAGGTGAGCACAATCGATTCACTTATATATTCTTTTACTAATGTTATAATTTCTTGTACTTACAGTTGTTCTATTGGACACGACGAGAGAAGCAACTCTAGAATGGACTAGGTATCCATATGGTCCTCAGGCTCAAACTCCAGGCGTACGTATTTAAAAAAATACTTATATTGTGCAATGTACAATTTGTATAATTATGGGTACCAGCGTCTGATAAAATGTGAAGATTTTCCTGATTTTAATATTTTTAATTTTGTTCGATAAACACATTTATAAAATAAAACAAGTAAGAAAGCTCTAGGTGCGACTGCTCGACTACGATATCCCTGAACTCTTCGAGGAACTGATATTTAAATAATTCAAAGCATGCACACAGTGTGGGGTTACTATGGGGAAATTTTTGAAAAATGTACTCATTTTAAGTAAAACTTGTTTCGAATATTTGTAAGATGTAAATTGATAAAATGATTACTTATTATATTATTACTACTATATATAAATTACTACTATATATAAACTTCAATTTCTACAAAAAAAAGTTTCTTTGACGACGTATGGATTTTTATTTATTTTAGTTTTGATATACTCTCCAAATTATGATTTAAGTTAAGGTAAAAGCTAAATATGATATTGTACTAATTTGGGGTTTACCTTGAATCCATTTCATGAAGTGGGTCGAGGAATCATTCACAGATTTTGTCAAAGGCATAAATTGGCGCAGTTATGTTGTCTGTGATGTTGCATATCACAATGTTAACAATTGGCTATGGTCACCATTCATTGATCGTGGACCTGCTAATCGGCTATATATTGAAATACAGTTTACGATACGAGACTGTTCGCTATTTCCAGGTAATATACAAAAACACAAACTCTCAATATTATACATAATATTCATATTGGAAATAGGAAATGCCTTGTCCTGTAAAGAGACGTTTAGTTTGCTGTTTTACGAATTCGATGCAGCAACACGTGAGCCACCGCCTTGGCAAACAGATAGCTATAAACTGATCGCTCGAATTGCGGCCGGAGAAGGACGTTTCAATCAAAACTCCGATGTGGATATTAATACGGAAGTGAAAAGTATAGCTGTCAGCAAGAAAGGCGTATATTTTGCCTTTCGTGATCAAGGGGCTTGTATCAGTGTTTTGGCCGTTAAAGTCTATTACATAACATGTCCTGCGGTAACCGAGAATTTTGCCCATTTCAATGAAACTCCCACCGGAAGGGAGATAACAATAATTGAGAAACAGAACGGCACGTGCGTAGAGAATGCTGAACCTTATGAGGCGCCAACGTATTTATGCAAAGGTGATGGTAAATGGACAATTCTAACAGGTGGCTGTCGTTGCAAAGTCGGGTACGAACCAAATGATGTTAATAACACTTGCACACGTAAGTCTATCATTACCAATTCAAAACTGTCACAAAAGTTCACACAAAAAGTAATACACAAAATCCCATTAAAAATAGCTATGTATCAGGCATGACTGACATCGACCTCATAAATCATTATTTTTTGTAAGCCAAGTTTAAACATCAAAATTGATAGATAAAATGCATATCGAATAAGTAATTTAAAATAAATTTAAAAATTTTCAATTTTAACTATCTTGTTAATGTACTTATCGAGATCGAGTTGTTTACATGGTCAAACAGACGGACCTAGCTATGTAGGCAATAGAAGTTGATATTGACATTAATGAGGTCAAGGTATGAGTTATCGTATAGTCAGGGAATAAAGATTAATGATATATAAATAAAGGTATTTAATTGTTTATAACTCATTCAATCTGGCTATGGTCGAATGGTCGAATCAACAGCTCGGTGCTCCGAGTTTCGGGTGTTCTCTCAGTTGGAGTCTACAAACCAATTATTATAATCTATAAGCATATAATTATAAACTAAGATTGTTGTTTTCCTCTTTCAGAATGTCCTGCTGGTACATTCCGCTCAGTTGAAGTACGTAAATGTGTATCATGTCCAGCCAATTCGAATAGTTCCAAAACCGGATCTCCGATGTGCAACTGTCTAGCGGGCTACTATAGGCATCCAGCCGATGGCAGGCATATGCCATGCCATAAGCCGCCAAAGGCGCCAATGAATCTAACATTATTGTTTGTAGATCAAACCAGTGCAATAATATCATGGTCAGCACCTGCAAGGGAAGATAACTACCTGGCAACAGCAAATGGTCTGGAGAAATATCGCACAGATGTTGTGTATAAAGTGCGCTGCATCAGTTGCAACTCAAATGTTATGTTCAACCCATCGACGGATACGTTTAATGAAACAAAAATCACTCTAACGAATCTGGAACCAGTGACAACATATACAGTACAGATTCATGCTACGAATAGCATATCATATCTGGTCGATACAGGACTTTATTCCAATGAAACCTATTCGAGCAATGATAATGCGTTTAGTAATACTTCAAGCTTTTCAAATATTAACGGCCATCAGCTAGATCTTAGCGAAATCAAGACAAAATATGCTGAAATTGTATTTACCACAGAGTCCGTAATGCTCTCGACTGTGTTCAATTTAAGAGTGGTTTCCATAACTAACAAAGATGCGACTCTAGTTTGGGATAAGCCTGGGCAGACTGATACACCTGTTGAACTATATGAAGTACGCTGGTTTCCTAAATCCGAAATGGAGACTATCAATAACACCACATTGAACACTAAGGAAACAAAAGCTCATATTCATAATCTACTCGAAAATACTGAATACGGCTTCCAAGTACGAAGTAAAACAGTCAATGGTTTTGGTTCTTATAGTAACATGGTCTATGCCCAAACACATCAATCTGTTGGTACAGGTAACTATTGCTCTAACTATGCATAACTAGTCGGCTGTCAACTTTCCCTTTTCATAGCTTGACTTTCATTAATTTTTTTGATAAAAAAAGAAAATCGCACCACAGCTTAGAAGCAAAAATAAAAAATGTCAGATAATATTGATTTTGTTACAAGCAGTGAATTATCTGAATCTACATTCTGATAAAATTCGGTAATCAGAGTAATCACAAATTCCTTCAAATATACTTCGTGTAATGATAGAGATGAAGTCGATTATGTTTATAAGACAACGCGTAAGTTATTGCATATAATCTATTAATATTACTTATATCAAGTGTTAATTCTTGAGCATTTTGTTGGGGCGTATAATTGGAAAACTTCTAAGCCCCATTGGTTAAAATTTCAGGCACCATTTGTGATATGATGGCATCGGCTAACCACTCACACAATTATCTAGTGAGATGGAGGATACTATTGGTAGTATTCATGCTGTCCTTTTGAAATAGAAGAATTTGATGCAAGAAATCATTTCAAATTCCAATCCAGAGCACTCTTTATTGTTGCTTGTCCGATCATGGTTTCATTTTGTTGGCAGAGTTGACAGCACCAAGAGAAGACCTGACGCACATACATACGCATATATATCTCACTATTGTAATTCTCTCTTTATTATCTTTATCATAAGTCTACGAGGATTCAATGCAAATACGATTTATTGCTGGCGCCATTGTGACTGGCGTGTTCTTCCTGGTCATCTTTATTGTTGCAACTGTCTATTTTATGAGGTCTAAACATCAAGATGAGCTTGATAAGAAGTCCACAAACCATCTGCCGTTACCCATGGAATATGCAAGTAATGAAGGTAAAATAACATAAAACATGTAAAACATATCAAAAAATTCCTTCTTTGAAAGGCTCAAATGAAAATTGTATTAGTTATGTATTCACTATAGTTTTGTCTAGAATTCCGGATAATCCTGTCATTGAGCCAAAATCTTTTGAACTCTATCCCACGAGATGTTCTATACCGATATAGGAACATAGAATTTAGATTCGTTTTTGAAGCATAGCTCGATAACCATAAAGATCCAAAATGAACAGCATTGCCGATATGGCCGTTCCCAATTTTTAATTTTTAGTTCCGAGAATAATAGCTATGTGAAAATGTATGAATGTATGATCAGGACGATGGGTTAAGTCAATCTAACCATGACTGTGTGCCCGTCCGTTGGGGAACCTTAAGTCTTATTTGAGAATACATACATCTGGATATCATTATCATTTTATTTCATTATTCCACTATTCCACAATTAATTTCCCACAGGGTGAACAGAACACAGAACGTAAAAAGATTAGAATAGCAAGTCTGTGTAGAGTTCAGGTTATTCTTACTTTTTCTGTTTGAAGGCTATTAAAGCTAAAGATAAAGTATTTCAGGTCTTCTAAATACTGTTTCTTTTCGATCAACATTCATTTATATAAATTTATTTGCATACACGTGTGATAAAACTAAGTTTTATATTGTAATTTGTGGTTAAGTCCAGTTTTAAGAACCTCATCAACTTATGAACTCTGAATAATCCAAATGTAAATTGTTTATTATATCCCTATCCTTTATATTATAACCAATCCCGAAACTCTTTTTAAGGACTCGTTGTGACATATAGTAAGTTTTTTCCCACAAACAATTCTTTATGCGAAAGTGAGAAATTGATACATTAGTAAAAATAATAATATATAACTTATAATTTGTTCTTAGTTTTTTTTTTTTTTTTTTTTTTTTTTTTTTTTTTATACTTATTTTGTGTTTTTAATTCCGAAAAATTACTTCTGTTAAACTGGTTATAAAATATGTTTCAAATTTTATCTTTCCTTTTAGTAAATGCCATGGATACAACTCCAATAGTCAAGACTCTTCATTCGAATGGTATATAATTTATTTATGTTTCGGCTTTATGGTTGTGGGAAGCTATTTAAGTTTTTCAAATTATTTTCTTATTGCAAACATATATATATATATATATATATATATATATATATATATATATATATATATATATATATATATATATATATATATATATATATATATATATATATATATATATATATATATATATATATATATATATATATATATATATATATATATATATATATATATATATATATATATCTTTCTCTCTCTCTCTCTCTCTTTTATTATTAAGAAATGCTTTGAAATATTTCATAACTTACATATTTCTTATTTTATTTATTAGCTATGGAGAATTTTGTGTAATTCATTTCAATACTTATTTCTTTCAGTGACAACTCCTCTGTTTGGCAGTAGTCGCAGTTATGTAGATCCGCACACTTATGAGGATCCTAACCAAGCAATCAGGGAATTTGCTCGTGAAATCGATGCAAACTATATTACAATCGAAGCGATAATTGGTAAAAACAAAAATAAAGTAAATACATTTTACGAATTTCTAGAAACTCACCCTCCCATCTTTTTTTTTATATAGGTGGTGGAGAATTTGGAGATGTGTGCCGTGGTCGTCTTAAAATTCCGCCAAATTTTGTCCAGGACATTGACGTGGCAATCAAAACCTTGAAGCCAGGTACCAAATATATGTTGTATAACTCGTGCTAAAGTTTATACTTTATATGTGTGATCTGGCTTTCCATGCCTGGGCTTACGATGCGAATGTTAACTATGCTCACATTATGTGAGTCACATGTGACTTCAGATGAAGCGTCGTTTTTTTTTGTTTAACCTACACAATGTTAATAAGCAGTAGGGGCAACGCGAAACATTCTGCGTACTTTAAAGGGTAGCCATACTAAATCTGAAAAAGATGCCTCCAACAAAATACCTGAGCATTTAATGAGTTCAAGAGTTCAACTTTTTCAATGCATATCTATGTGTCTCTTCTTCTCAGGATCTTCAGAGAAAGCGCGTTGCGATTTTCTAACGGAGGCTTCGATAATGGGGCAATTCGATCATCCGAACGTCATATACCTTCAAGGCGTCGTGACGCGCTCCAATCCTGTGATGATTATAACTGAATATATGGAAAATGGCAGCCTGGACACATTTTTGCGTGTCAACGATGGAAAATTTCAAACGCTGCAGCTCATTGTGATGCTCCGTGGCATTGCCAGCGGCATGTCCTATCTAAGTGACATGAACTACGTCCATCGGGACTTGGCGGCTCGCAATGTCCTCGTCAATGCTCAACTGATTTGTAAAATTGCCGATTTTGGTTTATCGCGCGAAATTGAAAATGCCAGCGATGCCTACACCACTCGGGTAAGTATATCCGATTCGTGCGCCCATTTTATCGGGTATGTAGTATAACTGCGCATATAAATATCGATTTTCGATCAGTAAAGGTATTATAACAGTAATCGACATGCCATTACCATACACGCGTAAGAGCCCAAATTATATGAACTATTGTGAATTAAAATGATGCATAGACTGTTAAAGTGTTAATAAAAACAAACTTCACATTTGACGAATTCAAGATCGAAACTAAACTCTTTATTGCTTAAAATCCTAGTTCTTATATACCTAACATGAGAATCTTAAACTACTTCCAGTCACTGGAAGGGTACATTTTCCATGCACACAAGTGCATTTTTAGTTAAGTGTTCCTTTTTTGGATCGTTGAGCCGTTGTCTAGGCATATGTCGTCATATTTTACTTGAGCCAAAGTATTTTTTTGCATTGGTTTTTATACCCTGAACCCATTGAAAATGGGAAATCAGGGTATAATGTTTTTGTGAAAATGAATGTAACAGGCAGAAGGAGGCGTGACAGACCCCATAAAGTATATATATTCTTGATCAGGATGACGAGCTGAGTTGATCTAGCCATGTCCGTCTGTCCGTCCGTCCGTCCGTCCGTCCGTACTAACGCAGAGATCTCCTAAACTACAAGTGCTAGAGACTTGAAATTTTACATGTATACTCGTGTATACCATACGCAGTACGAGTTTATCATATTTTTTCGATAACTCATCCCATTTCTTTTTTATCGATAACAATCGAAAATCTGACTTTGTTTTTAAAGCCTAGTTTGAATACTGCTAGACCTAGAGACTTTAAATTTACTGTGTAGATTTATGTGATGAATACAAAGATTTTGTTATTTACAGATTTTGGATGCCACGCCCCCTTCGCCCCAAATTTAAAAAAAAACGTATATCAAGTACTAGAGACTTGTGCTTTGGCACATACACACATTTAAATGTTATTATCATGTTCTGAAAATTTAATGAAGATAGTCCCTTTACAAAAAGATTTATTCAACAAACAAATTTTCAAAATATAGCCCACACGGTAGCCCAAGCGCAGTATTTGCGCAGTTAGCAGAGCAATTGTTTATGCGTTCGTATGGATGCATGCGTACGGGTGTGTGTATGTGTATTTGTATATGTGCAGTACTTTGCAGGGTTCAGGGTATCTCCTAGTCGAGCAGTCTCGACTAGAGCCCTCTTGTTACTTCAAGTTCTGCAGATCTTGAATATATAAATAGACCATGACATAAATGGCATTAAACAATTGTTAAACTTTAACTGTATTAACTGTATCGTTCAGGCCATGTCGTATTTTTATACCAGGGCTAAATCAACTTAGTTCGTCGCCCTGATCAAGAATATATATAATTTATGGGGTCTGCCACGCCTCCTTCTGCCTGTTACATACTTTTAACAAAACCATTATACCCTGATTTCCCATTTTCAATGGGTTCAGGGTATACAAATTTATTGAGTCCAGCTGTATACACCACACATAATTCTTAGATATAGTGCTTTCCCCAGAAACACAAATTTCATTGCAATATATTCTGGCAGCAACTGAATTAAGATTGCACACCACGGACCTAAGTTCAATGTCTTGATTTCCCAAAATGGGGAAATATTTTAATGATATATATGTGGAAGGGGATTGTTTAAGTATTAAATATATTTTTCCTAATTTATTTTGACTCGTCTACTTAACAGGGCGGTAAAATTCCAGTACGCTGGACTGCGCCGGAAGCAATTGCGTTCCGTAAATTTACATCAGCATCAGATGTTTGGTCTTATGGAGTCGTATTATGGGAAGTGATGTCTTATGGCGAACGTCCCTATTGGAATTGGTCGAATCAAGTAAGCGTGCAAATTGCCTCTATTTATGGCTTTAAATAAAAACGATGAATATTGATTCCACCTAGGATGTCATAAAAAGCATTGAGAAGGGCTATCGTTTGCCAGCGCCAATGGATTGCCCGGAGGCATTATATCAGTTAATGTTGGATTGCTGGCAAAAGCAACGAACGCATCGACCCACATTTGCCAGCATTGTGTCAACTTTGGACAACTTGGCCAGGCAGCCGCAATCGTTGTTAACGACGCGAAATTCACCAGAAAATGATAGCAGTACACATATTTTGGATACACAACGTGGTCATAACATATTTATAAGCACTGATCTATGGCTGGAGAATATTAAAATGTCTAGATACAGTCAACACTTTAGAGAGGCTAATTTAGTGAGTGCTCAACAGGTACGTCTAGTGTGCTCCTTCGTAACGCAATCCCACATTCTATTCAATACTTTCTTAATATTTTTATATTTGTAGATCTCAAGATTAACAGCTCAATTGCTATCGGATATGGGTATAACGTTAGTAGGGCATCAAAAAAAAATTTTACATCAAGCACGGCAGCTGGATACAATAATATAATCATCATAATTTATATACAATGGTGGACAAAAGTATTTTGACATTACCTTGCGAACGGTGTCCATTATATTTTTAAGAGAGAGAATATATTCAAAGCTTTAAGTGAGCAAAATATTGCACTGATAACATTACTTATTCTTTTTCTATAAATATTTGAATGACAAATTTGGCTGGACAAATGTATTTTGACATTTCATAGTTTTTTAACAAAATAGAAAAATTTAATATTGGTGATTGTGATAAATTATTAATACAAAATAAACCCTCCTTTGACATCAATGACCTTTTGTAAGCGTCCAGGAATTGACCTGACCCAATATTTTAATGTTTCTCATACAAAATTCTTTTAGAGTCTTCAGCAATCGGCTCCTCGTGCGTTTTTTATAGGTCTGAGCTTCGTTTTCTTTTTCGATAGGCCCACACATTCTCGATAACACATTCTCAGATTGGGGCTCTGACGTGGCCAATAGGGCCAAATCAGGAATAATATGCAAAACAAAACCTATAAAAGACTGCATAATATTAAGAAAATTTAAGGAAAATGCTGACTTCGCCAAAAACAGTGTCGATTGATCTCAAAGAATATCATTACAAATCAATAAGTAGAAAAAATGTCGAAGGACGGCTAAAGTATGCCAATTTTTCTACTTTGTACCTCGCTAATGGTATTGGTACCACTAAAAAAATAAACTGAAAAGGTTACAATTTGCAAAATCCTTCGTTAGCAAGCCCCAATCATTCTGGCAACAAGTATTATGGACAGGTGAAAGCTCTTTTGAGTATCACGGATCAAAGAAAAAGATTTAATGGAGTTTGCAAAAGAACACTTGCAAAAAATGGAGGCCTGTGTGCGAACGGGTACATCATGGTGAAGGAGTGGTAATGTTCTTCAATTGCGTGTGCTTCAATAACTTGTCCGAGTTGATATTCATTAATGGAACAATGAACACGGACAATTACTCACGTCTCTTGAATGACCACGCATTCAATTCCGGTGACCGACTCATTGGACAATCCTTTATGCTGCAGCAGGAAAGCACTCGATGCCGCAAGGCCCATATGATAACTGCATTTTTGAGAGATTTTGAAGTCAATACATTAGATTGATGGCCATATCATAGCCCCGATATGAATATAATAGAGAATGTGTGGGCTTATAGAAAAATAAAACAAGGCTCAGAGTTATCAAGAACGCGCGAGGAGACAATTGCTAAGCTCGAGGGCTCTAACAGGATTTTGTATTAGAAACAGGGTCGGGTCAATTCCTGGACGCTTACAAAAGATCATTGATGTCAAATGAGGGTTTTTTGTATTAATTATTTATTACAATCACCAATATTAACTTTTTCTATCACTTCGTAAAAAACTATGAAATGTCAAAATACTATTTGTCCAGCAAATAATGATAATTTGTCATTCAAATATTTATAGAAAAAGAATGAGATATGTTATCAGTGCAATATTTTGTTCACTGAAAGCTTTGAATATATTCTCTCTCTTAAAAATATAAGGGATACCGTTACGTCTGTCATTATGCAGAAATAAGCGATTTAGGATTTCGCATGGTAATGTCAAAATACTTTTTTTTTTAATTTAAGTTTTATGAAGCGTAGCATAAATGCAGTTGTAACATACAAAAATGTTGTTACATATAAAAATGTATGGTTTATGACGCAAGAAGATAATAACACAAGTTGAAGGCTTTGACCACTTATATATACATTTATAGCATTAACACAGTTGGGATTACAGAGTCAAAACCTTAAAGTTGTGTTACATATACAAAACAAATGATCCAAGACAAAAATAAAATATAAATTATAAATTGTAAGGTACATTTTGTAGTTTATTAACTGAAAGTACATCTGCATATATTATTATATATATATATATATATATATATATATATATATATATATATATATATATATATATATATATATATATATATATATATATATATATATATATATATATATATATATATATATATATTTATATTTATATTTATATATATATATATACATATATATAAATATGTATATGATAATAAGGGCTGCTAACGCAATTTTTTACTTAATTATAATTTGTATAGGTGTATACAAATTATAATATATATTTAATCTCATATAAATCGGCTTTAACCAGTATGACTTATATATGATCGCAAATAGTAACTTTACAGTGCAAAAAATTAGAGTTCTGTTAACATGTTCAAATTTTGGGGTGTAATATCCCATTATCGAAAAATAATGTGCAGGCGCAATGACATTTGATTCGAAAAATAATGGTTATTTCTTTGAAACGTCAATTTAAATTCGACTGTGTTCTTAAAATTCAAATATACTATTTTGAGACTTTACACAGACGCCTTTTCGTACCACTCAATGTAACGGAACTACGCAGCCAACAGCAGTCATCTAACTGGTATCCGCATATATATATATATATATATATATATATATATATATATATATATATATATATATATAACGTCCAAATCAAAATGAAAAGCAAATAAAAAACAATTACTATAAATACAAAAATAAGATTATAATCCAAAAAAATCTTTAAAATATGTCGAATGTATATACAGATGAGATAAACGTTCTTACATACAGTTATACACATATATACACATACACACACACACACCGCATACATATGCCTTGTAACTCTTGAGGCTGAAATTGATTTAATTTCGTCAATATTTTAACACTTGCAAACATATGCGTATATATATATATATATATATATATATATATATTATTTATATTATATATAAAATAACATTTATTGTAGATTGGTTTACATCTTAGGGTTTTGGACTTTAACAAGTATTATTTATCATTACATACCCATGTATTTATTTATAGCATTATTCATTTTTTTATAAATTGTTCACAAAACATAATGGAACCGAAAATTCAATAAACAATAAAGATAATTTTACGCTTTACATTATTGTGAGAATTTTTTCAGAAGCTAAAGATATCGAAAATCTCATCTGAAATATTCCTCTTTGCGGCTCAACAGTTAAAGTCAAATTTGAATTCTTATACTTGCTATACCCTGAACCCATTGAAAATGGGAAATCAGGGTATAATGGTTTATTTAAATGTATGTAACAAGCAGAAGGAGGCGTGGCAGGCCCCATAAAATATGTATATTTTTGATAAGGTTGACTTGTTTAAGTTGACTTAGCCCTTCCGTCTGTGTGCCCGTCCGTCTGTCCGTATGAATAAACGCGTCGATCTCAGAAGATATAAGATCTAGAGACCTGAAATATTTTTTGTAGGTCTGTATATTGCACGTGCATATCGAGCCTGTTTCCAAATAGATAACTTCTACCGTTTTTTGCCATCGATTAAAAACTTTATTGAAAATCTTTATCCCCTACACCTTTAAAACTAGATTCCAAATTTTCCACTCCCACCTCCAAATCTACCGCCTTCCCTACAATTATGCAAAAAGAGTATTTCAACTTCTAGAGACTTTTGCTTTGGCAAATACATAAATTTTAATGTTATAATCACGGTCTGAAAGTTTTATGAAGACTGTCGGTTAACAAAGTTATTAGACAATTAAGTTCCCAAAGTAAGCCCACACTGCAGCCCATGCCTGCTTATACGTGCGTGCGAATGGTGGGGGGTAAAATATGACGAAAACCGAAATTCTTAAAAATACATATGAATCTACATTTTAAATTTGGAGACTTTAGCTCTAAAGATGTAGAAAATATAATTTTAGAACTGGTTTTCGATAAGGTTTTTAATCGATAACAAAATAACGGGAGTTCACAATTTTTAAGTCTCTAGCTCTTCTGAGATCGACGCGTTCATACATATGGACAGACGGACAGGGCTAAATCGACTCAGCTCGTCGCCCTGATCAAGAATATATATACTTTATGGTGTCTGCCACGCTTTCTTCTGCCTGTTACATACTTTTAACAAAACCATTATACCCTGATTTCCCATTTTCAATGAGTTCACTGTATAAAAATTAAATCAGCGAATATTAATTTGTTTGTCTTTTGAACTTTTCAGGTGCTGAAAATGCCTAAGTACATAAGATGGTAAGATGATAAAAATAAGGCAATTACTAATTTTGAAGACTATTCTGTATTTATATATATTCAAACGAGAAAAATCGCGTTGGTGCGGGTATATTTGAAATATTGCGATACTACTCTGTTAAGTTGACATATGTAGAGCTAACAGATTTATTTATTGACGAATTTTTTTTTATTTATTGCTATTTTGATAACTATTTCAATATGTATAAAATTTTTGAAAATATTTTGTTGTAATAATCAGTTTATGAAAATAATACAAGAATTTAAAATTAAACTATATAGAAGTAATCGACAAAAGTTTGAGGAGTGTAAGGTATTTTTAAATTTGTAACAAATAAATATATATATATATATGTATATACATATAATTGTACATATTATGTAGCTAGTGTTTTCGCCTTTAATATTTTACGTTACAACTTTTTAAAATACGTTTTCTTCAATGTACATGTTACGTTACTCTCCTTTATATTTAGCCTGCGCAATGCGCATCTTTATTACGTTATGTTATATTACTTATTTTTGGTATTTTCACATTCACCACTAGTGGTCACACGTACTCAAAGAAAAAGAGTGAGCGAGAGCAACGTATCGGTAGAAGTGCGTTTTAAAATAGGTAAAAAGTACAAATTAAATTCAAATTGATATAATTAGGAAACAAAAAACTCAAAAACAAGTTTTGAGACCGTGCTTTTAATAAGTAAGAAAAATCTTAAAACGAGCATAACCGCAAATTCTCATGGATAACTTAAGTCTAACACATGTATATACATACATAAAAATGTATGCACATATTGTATCTCTTTCATGCTCGTAAGTTAGAAAGAAATAGGTAGATTTTCAATAAAGAGTTGCCACGTTTTATTTATTTTATATAAGACAAATAATCGTAAAAATATGTTTGACAATGTCCACGTAGTTATAATTGTAATTATTGAAAAATATTTAAATATTTCTACGGGATTTATCAAGCCGTTTAATTGGATTATATAGAATATCCGTAAAAGTCTATACATATCCACAATGGGCTTTTTTAAAATCGGGTTAGGTGGCAACATTGCACGAGCAGCCATTTATACAGTAGTAAATTGTCCCGTCCCATTGAATGTGTGGTTTGATAATTTTCTCATCTAAAAAGTAATTTACTTAGTTTAGTCAGTATTTGATGATATTACTTTTATTAGAATTGTGCTATACAAAAAAAAACAAGGTGTTACTTAGTTTTTCTGTTCGAAATATCGTGCAATTTCTGTGCAGCACAAATTTAATTTCGCATGCAGATGTTCATAAAGAAAAATCGTGAATATGTATGTAGTTTGTGAAATCGTCGAAGTGGCTTGGCTTTTTTAATACAAACATACATGCAAATGTATGTGTGTGTATCTGTCTTTCTATATACCTACATAAGTACATATTTGTGCAGAAAATATAATTTTAATCGATAAATGCAAAAAGTATTGAATAAATGTATTTTTTATGCCATAGCATAGTGTGTTGAAAAGTATAATAGTTGAAACCAAACTACCAAATCAAAATTTTATAAGGCACACTTTGACTTATCTTTGAATATTTTTAAGAAAATATTTAATATGCGCCCATTTTCTACATCATACACTTTTATACACTACGTTAATATGCATCGAAAAAATCTGTATAAAAGATCGTATTTATGTGTGTGAGTGTTAAAGCATATTTGTTGATTCGTTGTCCGTATATATATAAGAGTGAGCGTGTGCGTTTGTGTGTGTTTTTTTGTGTATCTGCAAATGTATGTGTGAATAAAAGTACAGAGTTAAAATAGGGTGATTGCGTCAATGACTGACTACTGACCAGAGTTGTCAAGTATGTTTATTACAATTGGACATACACAAACATGTATATACTTTTCTGCTAAAGTGTAACTATGTATCTTTTAAACAAAAAGTACTCGGCACACAGCTTTAAATATATGAGAAAAAATACTAAAATGAGCTTAGGCATATGTAATACATTCCAATATTGAAAAGAAAATGTCCTGTTTATCATATACGATCAACAATAATAATATTTATGTTTTGTGCACTAATGAATCTCGCAAGCTCGAGGGTTATTCGTAAATATTTGTATGTACATATTTCTTATCCTTTTCGCTAATAACGATCAAAAAAAAAATTAATTTTCCAGGCAATATAAACAACAATCAGAGTTTCGGAAGCATTAAACTACAAATATATATATATATATATATATATATATATATATATATATATATATATATATATATATATTATTCATATATATACATATATATACATACATACATACATATATATATATATATATATATATATATATATATGTGTGTGTGTGTGTGTGTATGTATATATGTATATCTATATGTGCATGTATATCGATCCTAAAGGAGCAAGCCGAGTTTAACAATTGAAAACAAGATTATTACCAACAGTCATAAGAGTTCATTAAATAACAATGACGATGATGACAATGCTAATACAAATATAGTCGAGACTACTGGGTGTGAAAATTATAGGAATGCGCCACATGCTAGTCCAGCTAAATATCAATTAAAACAATTGAATACAATGCGCGAGGCGCTTTTCTCACAGGATGGCTGGGGATGCCAGCATGTTAATCAGGATACCAATTGGGAGGTGCCCAGTTCCCCGGAGCCGGCCAATAAGGATCCATCGGTGCCATCGATGTGGAAGCCGAATATTAACAACGGCACAGATTTATGGGAATCGAATTTAAGAAACGGAGGCCAGCCACCCGCTCAACAAGTGCCAAAGCCATCATGGGGTCACACGCCATCGTCAAATTTGGGTGGTACTTGGGGCGAGGATGATGATGGTGCGGATAGCACAAGCGTTTGGACTGGTCAATCATCCAATAGTGCAGCATCCAATGTTCCTGTGAGCGCCAATGTCCCGGGCGTTGGAACCTCTACGGGGCCGCAATGGGGACAAGGAGTCGGAGTTGGAGTCGGTGTTGGAGTTCCTTTGAACTCAACGGGGAATAACAGTGTGCCAACAACTGGAGCACTGCCTGTTGTCGCACCTGGATGTAAGTATGATCAAATCATTTTAAACATATTGAACGACGGTATTACATATATATGTAGCTGATCAGCATCAATATCCGAGAGGATCCAGCCTAGTCAGTATGTTTATCTGAAAACCAATAATTTACGGATTAATACTAAGTTCAAGTTCAAGCTTATAATCCTTAATATTTTCGCTTATGTCTATGAGATTATTGACATTGATAACAAAGTCAATGTGTCAGGAATACTTCATACTCCATAATTGACTTGCACTTTAGAAATGTAAGGGGACTGTTTTTGTGGTAGAGCTCCACTACTACAATGGATCAATTTGTATTTTATATAATGTTGTCTGAGATATGTCTCATATCACTGTTTTGTTAAACTTACATTTTAGTTCGGTTTTAGTGCTTAAAACGAAATCCATAAATCAAATTTGCAAAAGCCTATCTCAAATAGTAGAGATGATATTTGGAAAATGCTCTCATATGTCTATGTCTATATTACATTATAAAAAAGTACAAGTTATTCAAAAAATAATTTCCCACAACATAATCCAAATCAACAGCGCAGTTAGCAGAGCGCGTGCCTATGCGTATGTGTGTGTACATGTGTTGTTTCTTATGTATGTAGAACAGAAGCGGAAATGATTTCAATATCGGCTCTTTGAATGGTCCACGTTATCTCGTAACCGAGCAGTCTCGACTAGAGTACTCTTACTGCACCTATTGAAAATGGTAATTCATAATAAGTCAGTTCAGTTGATGTCATTATCACACTTTCAGTGTTTTAATGGAGCAAGTGCATCCAGAATTTCGCAAATAAATACATATATGTGTCTTGATGTCATTATCACACTTTCAGTGTTTTAATGGAGCAAGTGCATCCAGAATAAAAGCAGAATAGTATGACTGGAATAGCAACTCTGAATAGGGCTCAGATTAGTGGGGCACTCCCTAGTCCAGACTAGAGCACTGTTTCTAGTTATTTTACAACTTAAAATGTCTAATTTATGTATGTATAATAGGTGGAAGTAACGGAAATAATTTAAGTGGAACTGGAACAGTTGGAGGAGGATCTGGCGCTAATGTTGGAAATACTGGCAATGGCTGGGGAGATCCTCGTGATATGCGACCGTTAGCTGGAGCTGGTGGCGGTGGCCCAATTGACATTCGAAACGTCGATCCGCGTGATCCGATAACAATGCGTGGGGTTGGCGCGCCAAGTGGAGATCCAAGGGATTTACGCATGATTGATCCAAGGGATCCGATACGCGGCGATCCGCGAGGGATATCGGGTCGTTTAAATGGTACATCCGAAATGTGGGGGCATCATCCACAGATTGCTCACAATCAAATTCAAAATATAAACAAAATGGTTGGCCCTGTTGTAGGCGCCGCTGGGGCGAATATAGCCAGCTCAAATATTGGTCCAGCTGGCGTTGGCTCCATCTCAAGTAATATTGGAGCACAATGGGGTGCCGCACCACAAGCTGTCGTTGGCGGCGGCGGTGGTGGTGTTGGTGTTGGTGTTGGGGTTCCAAAGGACTTGGCGAAGCAAATAACGGGATGGGAGGAGCCATCACCGCCACCACAACGACGAAATATACCCAATTATGATGACGGAACTTCGCTATGGGGACAACAGACACGATTACCCGGCAGCGGCGCCCACTGGAAGGATATGACAGACTCGATGAGCCGCAGTCATTTGATGCGTTCCCAAAATCCATCGAGCCAAATTGTTGGCAGTAGCAATGTGCCCGGCGGTGTTGCCGGGAATCCCAATAATACAATGGCTGGAGTTGTTGGGCCACAGTCTCGATTGTCGAACACAGCCGGGCCAAGTGGAGGAGTTGGAGTTGGTGGACAACATGGCAAACCGGATTCTGGTGCTATGTGGGCGCATCCAAATAATAGTGGAGCTGGCGGCGGAGGCCGAAATGCTCAACAGCAAGTCAGCTCCTGGGGCGATGATAGTCACAATGTTAATGCTGGTGGTGGAGGTGGTTCTGTTGGTGGCAACAATTGGGTCGATGATAAACAGAATAGTTCACTCGCACTCGGCGGAAACTCAACATCGTGGAGCGACTCACCGTCTGGTGGCGTGGGGTGGGGTAATAAACAAAACAAATTATCAACAGGTGGCGCTTCATCTGGCTGGAGCAATCCAAACACTGTTGGCGGCAATGTCGACGGCAATGATTTATCTTCGGACTGGCCACATGGCGGCGCAATCGTTGGTAAAACCCCACAACAACAGCAACAACAACAACAACAACAGCAGCAACAGCAACAACAGAAGCTTGCGGGCATTAATGTTGGAGTTAGCATACTTAATACTGATATTGTGAAGCAGAGCAAGCAATATAGAATTTTGGTGGAGAATGGCTTTAAAAAGGAAGAAGTTGAGCGAGCACTGCTGAATAGCAATATGAATATTGAGGATGCAGCTGAAATGTTGCGTGCCAATACGAGCTCGTCATTGGCGGCAATCGATGGCTGGCGCCGTCACGATGAAGTACTTGGTTCCTATGCTGATCATTCAAATACTACGAATAGTGGTGGATTTCCACAACGTTATCCAGCACAACCTTCAATGTCATTCCCTCCGGTAATGAAAGAGAATATTAATTCTGTACTTTTGTTTTTGCTTATTAACCTTGCAATATTATAGAACAATCTTATGACGAATATAAGTGGGACAGCTGTAACTGGTGGCAATAATCCAAATATGGCTGCATTGCAAGTGCAAAAATATTTAAACCAAGGCGGCGTACCTCCACATGGCGTTGCCCTTGGACCACAATCTGTCAACGCATCAAATGCATCTGTTGTTGGATTTTGTCAAAATCCGACGAATTCAGCGCCAGCGGTCAATATGGCATCAAATGCTAATAATCAACCATCGGGCCAGCATATTCGTATGCTTGGCCAGCAAATCCAATTGGCCATACACAGTGGCTTTATATCCAGTCAAATATTGACACAGCCTCTAACACAAACTACGTTAAATTTATTGAATCAACTACTCAGCAGTATAAAGGTGATGCATTAGTATTTCTTTTGTAAAATCATATATCAATATTTTAATTTCTGCCATTTAGCATCTTCAAGCAGCACAGCAATCACTTTCTAGAGGCGGTAATGCCAATCAAATGGTTGTCAATGTAGCAATCGCCAAATATAAACAACAAATTCAGAATTTACAAAACCAAATCAATGCACAACAGGCTGTATATATAAAGCAGCAGAATTTGCAACAAAATTCACAACAGCAACAGCAGCATCCATCCGGACACTTGAATAATTCTGGAAATGATTATTTAAGAAATCATGATGCAATTGCCACACTACAAGGAAATTTTCCGGAGCTTAATCTTAATAAGGTACGCTTACATATATTCATATGTATATATATAATTTTTTAATTATGATTTGCATATATATATATATTTGTAGCCAAGTGGATATCAGGGTGCGCCAAATCAGCAGTCCCGCTTAAATCAGTGGAAGCTCCCAGTATTAGAAAAGGACACAATTGCAACAGATAGCACTGATTTTTCACGAGCTCCGGGTGCAACTAAACAAAATTTATCTAGCAACTCAAGCAACATGGGTCCATTGGGTCTACAAAATGATGGGTAAATTGAGTTGAAATATTTTTTAACGAGCCAGTGCGTATTTGATGAATTTCTGATTTACTTCAATCTTCTTAGTACTTGGTCTACTGGACGCAATATTGGCGATGGTTGGCCAGATCCATCAATTGATAATGAGAACAAAGACTGGTCAGTTGCACCAACAGCAGCTGCATATACCGACTTGGTGCAGGAGTTTGAACCAGGCAAGCCATGGAAGGTAACTGTAGACATGATTTCTTATATCCAATAACTACCCAAGCAGAAATTGATTTTTTAAGGGTTCTCAGATCAAAAGCATTGAAGATGATCCAAGTATAACTCCAGGAAGCGTTGCTCGATCTCCATTGTCCATTAATCCGACGCCAAAAGATGCTGATATTTTTGCCAACACTGGCAAGAACTCACCGACTGATCTGCCACCATTAAGTTTATCGTCGTCAACGTGGAGTTTTAATCCAAACCAAAATTTTCCTAGGTTTGTATTTAATTGATATATATATATATATATATATATATATATATATATATATATATATATATATATATATATATATATATATATATATATAATTTTCCTATTTCTGTATGTATCTAGTTGGTCAGACAACACTCAACAATGTGCCACCTCAGAGCTCTGGACGAGTCCTCTCAATAAAAGCTCATCCCGAGGACCTCCGCCAGGCTTAAGCACAAATAAAGCGGGTGGCGTTACTGCTACTACAACACCATCTCCTACTGTCGCTGGTAGCTCCAATGGTTGGCTACCAAACCGAAGTGTACCCAGCACTAATACAACTTGGACTGGCAGCAACGCCAGTACATGGAACTCGAGTTGGTTGCTTCTAAAAAATCTAACTGCTCAGGTATGTGAGAAAAATCATTGCTTTTATACGAATATCATATTAAAATTGCTAGAAATTATAGCTTAATTAATAATAATAATAATAGCTTAATAAATAATAATAATAATAGCTTAATAAATAATAATAATAATAGCTTAATAATAATATATATCTGTCAGACAATGCCAACAAATGTAGATTCTGATGTATTTTTCTACGCTGAAAAATCATAAAATTCGGTATAAAGACTCGGAAGACGAGTTTTTCTAAAGCAGATATTTTTGCTGTGCTCGAGAGGTTATCATATGCTTTATATACTCTTGTTTACTTTGTAAACGAGCAAAAGAAGAATAATATATGGACGGTCTGTTTTACATTCAGACACTGTGTGTCTTATCCGACCCTGTCATATGTATCTTGACCACGATATAGTCAAGCCGTTCATCCCTCGATTCGCCTAGAGCAGAGAGATTAGGAGCTAGAGATTCAAAATAAATCGATAACTTGCCTGCTAAGAAGAAATCGATTGATACCAATAAAGGGCTTTAACTATTATTATATTCACATAAATCGACATATAGCAAAAAAGATCCATATATCATATATAGTAGATATATGTTTATATATAGATAACTCGAAATCGGTCTGGCACCCCAACTAGACAATATATCATACTTGTCTTTATAAATTATTTCATAGTGATGTAAATAAGCGAGATTATACATCGTGTTTCTTTGAATTTACAGATTGACGGTCCTACTTTACGAACATTGTGTATGCAACATGGTCCACTTGTTAGTTTCCACCCATATTTAAACCAGGGAATAGCCTTATGTAAATATACAACGCGTGAGGAGGCTAACAAAGCACAAATGGCGCTCAACAATTGTGTGCTTGGAAACACAACGATTTACGCAGAATCGCCGAACGAGAACGAGGTGCAGAATATACTTCAGCATTTGCCACAACAACAACAAGCTCCGTCCACCACAAACACTGGCAATACAGTCGTTAACAATGGCACTGGCATTACTGGCGGTGGCAGTAGCTCTGGTGGCACAAGCCTATCTAGTGGCAGCAATAGCAGCAATGGCAATAGCAATGGCGGCAATGGCGGCGCCAACAGCGTATCAAATCCTGTCGGTTCAATTGGCGTGCCCAGCGGCAATGCCAGTGGCTCTGGTGGGGGCTCGGTCAGTGGCAGCAATGCAGGTGGTAACAATAATAATAGTAACGGCAGTAACAATATGAATCCCTCAACCGTAAATGGTGCTACAACAAGTGGTGGCAATACCAATACCAAAAGCATCGTTGCCAACAACACAACCGGCGGAAGCGTTGGCGGCAACAATATGGCCCCAGCCATGACTGTTGTTGGCCAATCAAATGCTGCCGCTGCTGCGAATAGCTCCAATTCGACGTGGCGCCAAACAACTCAAAATCAAGCTCTACAGGGCCCAAGTAGGCCAGCCGGTAGGGAAGCAGACTATGATTATATATCTCAATTCGTTTGTTCCATTGTTGATGATTAGTGTGATGATGATTATAATGTTATATGTGACGAGACAATGGCATAGTATTTCTGTCTATCCAAAACTCATACACACGTACACAAACAAAAACATACATATATATATATATATATATATATATATATATATATATATATATATATATATATATATATATGTATATATGTATATATATATATACACTCACACATATATGGAAAAAGCTATGTTATTGGAAACGTAACACACACATTAAAAGTGGATTGATCGACTGATAAACGAATGGACTTAGAATTTTTGTATGCCTGTAGATTTATTTTTTCTTCAACGTTCATAGTTTTTAGGGCTGTATTTGTGTAAGAAAAGTCGATATATACATACATACAAACATACATACTTTTGGTAATGATACTTGAATTATTTACTTCCACACACACAAACTTTCCTTTCTATTTCTATACAGTGCAGAGTATATAAACGCAAAATCTTAAATTTTAATTTCATAGAATAACATATATATATATATATATATATATATATATATATATATATAATGTGTGTGTGAATGATTTTAAAAGACATCCATATGTATATCTCGTTTGTTTAAGTATGTACATCGTTCCATAAATGTTTGAAAATTTAATTTTTTTTTTTGTTGTATATCCGAAAACAAAAAATATAAATGGAAAAGCAGACACTATAAAAACAAAAATTTACCTGTGTTATATACATATAAATAGGAAGCTATAATCAATTACGGTTTTGCTTTCACTAAAAAGCATTCCCACCGAAGAACAATTCGGTTAAACATTACATAAACAAATTAGCTCACAATAAAAACAAAAAGTTAATTAGAAAATCAATTTGCCTTTGAAGGTGTATCTCTGTATTGGATACCTTAAATGGACCGATATTTTTGTTATGCATGTGTAAATATATTACTGGGGATGATATTCGCTTTCTCTCTCTCTCTATCTCTCCTTCTCTCTCTTTCTCTCTCACACACACACACACACACACTTTCCGTTCTGGCCTTTTATATGTAATGCATATCTGATATATTTGATGTAATTCTAAATATTATAGATTTCTTTCAAGAATGTTTGGTATACGTAGATACACACACAAACACACAAATACTTATCGTATTTCCGAAACATTCTCAGCCACTTCGAAGCATAAAATCGAAAACGGACCTGTTTGTTTGAAGTGACTGAGCAAAGTATCAGTTATTTATTTTATATATTGCTATATGTAATATCATGGTATTATAGATTTATAGGTTATCAACCTTATTTCTATATAAGCATAGTTTCCACGCATAATTTTCTGAAGTATATTCTATACATATCGCCTTGGCGATATGCTTTTAAAACTGATACTTCGTTTCTCATTGTCAAGAAAACACAACTAAAGGATAACAGCATAGGTGTGCCCGACCAGAAGATACCCATATCCATAAGTATTAGAAGTCAGAGACAACATCTATCCACAGATTAAACGTCTCTATCTTCTAAAACATGCGAAATATGCTCAGAAATGTTCAGCTAAATTCGATACTTACTACTACTACTAGGTATTTCTGGTTGAACTCAGATAATCGCCATGAAGATTAGAAGTTAAAAACGGTATGTAGATATGCTATAGGTAGGTTTTTAAACCGAATACACATATTTATAGTCAATGGTTTGAAAATTGCATCCGTGTTCCTAAGAGAACATAAATTTGTTTCTTGTCAGCCTTTTAAATGCATTCAAAGAACCTCATTTCCAATTCAATATTTATCGAAAATTAAGATCAATTTTGTTAAAAATTTCAATTCTAGTACATTAAATCGGCAGTGTGTGGTGATTAATCATATATATGTGATTATGATTAATCCACGAACATCCTTATCATATATATAGAATTAAAATTTATATTATTTTTTTATCAGTTTAAATTTTCTTGAAAGGTCGAAACTTTGCCGATGTATATTTGTCTGTGGGTAACAAATAAAAGTATGTTAGTATGTATATGCAAGGTAAAAAATTAAAGTGAAAATTAAAAAATTAAATTAAAACAACGGTTAATAATTTGAATGGGTTTTTCGGATATATATAGCTTTTGTTTTGCTGTGAAGGTGTTATGCGCTATTGGATCACATATGTATGTACATATGTGTCATGTTTAAAACTGTGATTTCAATCAAAATTAAAAAAAAAAAAAACAACCAAAAAGAAAAAACAATGCTTTCTGACATGTAGTGATAGGAAATGGGCTATATATACATCTTTAAAAAGACGTAACTAGTTAATGTATGTTTGTATGAGTTTCATCACTAACAGACCAAAAAGACACGCATATTACTTACATATGTATGTGAACATTTGCCTATGCTTGTGCGTGTGCGTACTGGCGCTTACCACTAATAAGACAAGAATACATGCATATAATGTATAAAAGATTGTATGCGTATGCATACAACCCACATGCACAAAAACTCACACACACACACACACAGTATATATATATATATATATATATATATATATATTATTTATTCAGAAATAAGAACATCAATGCATACATATAAGACATACACACATGGATATGTTTGTGTGTGTGTATGTATGTTTATACATACCCCGTGTAACTATATGTAAAACAGGCCTATAACAATTTACATACATACATCCATACATGCATATTTAACGATAGCAGTTCACAAAATAAGCTAAAAAGAGCAAGGGATAAGATATTACAAAAAACATAATATGAAGAACAAGAATAATGAATTAATTTATAGTATAAATGTGTTATCTGTGTAATTTGATTAAGCGCGTACAACTATTTACAAGCATTAAATAAATATTTAAAATTTAACAGTTTTAATGAACAGAAACTAAATATATGCATATATATATATATATATATATATATATATATATATATATATATATATATATATATATATATATATATATATATATATATATATATATATATATATATATATATATATATATATATATATAATATATGTATATATAAAGGTGCATTTGACTTAATATGTATATATACAGCGATATTCAAATATATGTATGTATATTCAAATCGAGTCCAATGCACTTAGGGAAAATCAGTTATTTATTTAAGATACAAAGGAGACAATTTATCACATACATAATCCACATATATCTTTTTTGAAATAAGTCTTAAATAATAAATATATATATATTAAATCAAGTACAAGTGTTGATTAATATTGTAGTGGACAGCATATTTTATTTTGATTAGCACATATTTGAATCAAACGGAAATGTGAATCGATCGCTGGCTCTAACGACTAACCATATAAGACATGTGCATGCTCCTTGAGAAAACATATCGTTTTTTCGTATCAGCGCATCATACCCTTCCCACAAATAATCATGAAAACGTTAACATTTGACTGGTATCTTCAACGAAGATATTCGGCGTTGAAAAATTTTGTACTACTTGTCCAGTCTATGTGTTGTATGGTTAGTGGTATTATTTGTGTAAATTTTGTAACAGCTTTATATTGAATTAAAGCCATTTATTTTCGAAAAGGGGAAGAGTTCCTTTTTTATGATATTTAAATTTATTTTGATATTGTTTGTATTTTTCGAATTTCGAACAGTTTTAAAGAAAGTGCTGTATCAAATAAGATGTGAGCCACTGTATATGTATGTTTGCGTAAACTGGGTGGGGAGGAGATGGGGCTATCGCAGAATTTCTCGCTCAAGCAAGGTTTGTATTTAAAATGTATACGCATATTACTGGTGAGGAGCACTAGCCATACAAACAGTGTTACCAATTTTTTCCGATCGTAGAAAGCTAAATCGTCCAAGGAAAGAATAAACAAATAATAATAGAGTGTTCGACTAGATGATCCCCTGAAGCCTAGGAAGTAGAATATTGTTTTTTTTTTTATTTATTTATAATAAATATTGACTTGTAATATAAATTTTTAGCTTCCGCATGCCCCACGTGCATATACACGCCACATAACTGCGAAGCGAGCACCGACTGCGTTTGGGCTGCAATATGGGCTATACTGTGAAAAGTTACTTGTTGAATAAATCCTTTGTAGTAGAACTATCTACAGCAAACTTTCAGAACATGATAATAACACTCTAATGACTGTATTTGCCAAAGCATTTTAAATAAGTTTTTTTTTTCAAATTTGTGGTGGGTATGGTTGTTGGCTAGTGGATAGAGAACTTCACAGTTTGGTTGTTCAAGTGAAACTGATTTTATTAACAGATATGTGTTCTTAACATCTAAGTATAGCGTTGCCACTAAGAATATGGCAAAGAATTGCCAGATCAACACTCTTCCTCAATTCGTATGCTCATATTCACATTAAGCCGAGCAACGTAGTACATTTCATATGCTTTACTTTTGGCAGATTTTTAATTAAAATATCGGCAATCATTTCATTTGATGGACAATAGAACAAATCGATTGACTTATTTTCGTAAGAATTTCGTATATGGTGGTATTTGATATTAATATGTTTGCTTCGCGCATGATCTACTGGATTCTTCACAAGATTCATGAATTTGTATAGGATTAAGCTTAAAATACGGGTTTATTTCACTTATAAGCTTCCTTAAATAAATCGCCTCCTTTGCAGCATCGGAGAGCGCCATATACTCCGCCTCAGTACTGTTCAACGCAACAGATTTCTGCTTTTTCGAGGTCCATGAAAAAACCGAACCTCCCCACATGAAGGCATATCCAGTGAAAGACTTCCTATAAGTTGAGTCTCCTGCCCAATCCGCATCTGCATAGCCAGCAATCTCCCCTCCGGTCTTCTTGTAGACTAGCGCTAGATCTGCTGTGGTGTGCAGATACCTCAGGACCTACTTTGTTGCTGCGAGATGTTCGCTATGTGGATTCGAATTCCTTTGTGCAAGCTTACAGACCGAATGTAAGATATCGGGTCGTGTGCATATCGCGATATACATTAGCGAGCCAATCACAGACTGATACTCTGTCATATCAACGCGCTTACACGACTCTTTCTCGCAGTTTACTTGGAAATTGGCTTCCAAGGGTGTTGGTGCACTGCGGCAGTTAGTCATGCCCATCTCATAGAGCAGATCCACAATATGCTTCCTTTGGCTCAAGCGAATCGCACCAGTCCCTCCTTCTCGTTGAATTTCCAGGCCCAAGAAGTTAGTTGCCGTGCCTTTGTCTACTACCTGAAATTCAGAAGAGATAGCCTTTTTAGTTGCTTGCATCTCACCCATGTTTGAGCATGCCAGCAACATATCATCTACATATACTGCAATGAAGTTTATCGTCTGGTCATCTGAGCACTTGGTGTACAGGCATGGCTCGCTCTCACATGCCCTGTATCCCATCTTGGTTAGAACGCCATCCAGCTTAGTGTTCCAAACCCGACCAGCTTGCTTCAGGCCATACAGCGACCTTTTAAGCTTCAACACACATCCAGAACGATCATCGTAGAGTTCTGGCTGTCGCATGTAGATATCTTCGTCCAGAATACTGTTTAAGTATGCCGTTGAAACATCAAGTTGATGTACATAAAGCTCGTGCTCTGCAGCCATAGCCAAGATCATACGTATTGTAGCATAGCGCACTAATGGAGAATACGTCTCTCAATGCCATACCTTTGGCTACATCCTTTAGCAACCAAGCGCACTCAACTTCTCCAGATGGATTCGCCCGTTCTGATTATTTTAGGCCTACCTGGCCCCCTCCTCGGCTGTTCAGCTTCGTCAACGTCATTGTCAAGCTGCTCCTCAGTATTGGAATGATCCTCCTGTATACCTTCATCATCGGCATTATCATCTTCAACCATTATCGTAGCGCTAGCCTTCTCGGTTGACTCTGGTACGCTGTCCTCGATGAAATAAACATCCCTGCTGATTTTCACGTCACCTGTGCTCTTGTCGAACGGTCGATATGCTTTTGACGACTCTGAGTATCCGACCATAGTATACTCTTTTCCTTTCTCCTGGAACTTCTTCTTTGGACCCTTTTCCAGTGCAATTGCTGTGCATCCAAACACTCTCAAGTGCCTGACAACTGGCTTCAGCCCTGTAAACACCTCAAAAGGTGTTATGCCATCCAGAGCTTTCGTTGGTGATCGGTTTCTTAGGTATGCAGCACACGCAACTGTCTCCGTCCAGAAACTCTCGTTCAATGCTGCACTATTTAGCATTACTCTTGCCATCTCAACCAGTGTCCGATTGCAGCGCTCAGCAACACCATTTTGCTGAGGAGTTTACGGTGCAGTCAGCTGTCTTTTAATACCAGTCAACTTGAGATATTCGTCAAAATCTTTGTTGACATATTCAGTACCATTATCACTTCTTATGATTTTTACTTTCAGATTTTTCTGACGTTCTAGCATCGTTACATGTTCCTTAAATATCTTGGTCACCTCCGACTTCTGTTTCATAAAGTAAACATGGATGTAACGGCTCTTGTCGTCAATCATCGTAAGAAAGTATCTGGCGCCGCCATTTGATACTTTGCTTATAGGTCCACACACGTCACTGTGTATCAACTCCAGTATCTCTTTTGATCTATTTCTTGAATCTTCAAATGGTCTCACGTGACATTTATTTTTTAAGCAACTTATGCAATCAAAATTTTCTATGGCAGAACTTATTGCCAATCCACGCACCATTTCTTTGCTTTTTAATTCACGAAGACTGCACATTTAAATGGCCGTATCGTTTTTTTTATTGAAATTTAAACCCGTTTTTATACCCTGAACCCATTGAAAATGGGAAATCAGGGTATAATGTTTTTGTGAAAATGTATGTAACAGGTAGAAGGAGGCATGGCAGACCCCATAAAGTATATATATTCTTGATCAGGATGACGAGCTGAGTTGATCTAGCCATGTCCGTCTGTCCGTCCGTACTAACGCAGAGATCTCCTAAACTACAAGTGTTTGAGAAATTTTACATGTATACTCGTGTATACCATACGCAGTACGAGTTTATCATATTTTTTCGATAACTCATCCCATTTATTTTTTATCGATAATAATCGAAAATCTGACTTTGTTTTTTGAGCCTAATTTTTACACTGATAGACCTAGAGATTTCAAATTTACTGTGTAGATTTATGTGATAAAGACAAAGATTTTGTCATTTACAGATTTTGGATACCACGCCCCTTTCGCCTCAAATTTGAAAAAACGTATATCGAGTACTAAAAACGTGTGCTTTGGCATATACACACATATGAATGTTATTATCACGTTTTGTAAATTTGATGAAGATAGTCCCACTACAAAAGGATGTATTCAACAACAAAATTCGCATAATATAGGCCACACGGCAGCCCAAGCGCAGTAACTGCTAACTGCGCAGTTAGCAGAGTGCGTGCTTATGCGTTCTATAATTATTTATTATCAAGAAGACCCGAGCTGAATTTGTTTTATTTATTTAAAAATGTAAATAAATGTATCATTTCCCCCCTCTGTTTTAGTTATTAAAGATTAATTACGTCCTACTTTCATTTAAATTGATTTTTTATTTATAGATATACATACATGTATGTGTGCTTCAATTGTTTGCTATGTGTATGTATTTATACAGAATTTGGTTTGTGCTTTTTTAATAAGCTATCGGGCTCTGTTAATGAATTACATCTAATAATTACATTTATGAGTACAAACAGTTCGATGTATACATCACTTAAGATATTCGAATATAAGTTGTGTGCGTTAAATTAAAAATATGTAAATGTATGTATATGCACTTAAAGGAATTCGCAGTCTGATTACAAATGTCAAAATAACAATAAAACATGTTCACATAACTTTCAAGTTAAATAAATCAAAAATTATGTTTTACTTTTGGTCTCCATATCATATGAATTATTTTTAACGTAGTGTGCGTACTAAATGTCTTTTTCACTCAACTTTCGAGTTTATAAATATTAAATAATAAGTTTTAAATAATTTTTAAAAAAATTCATGTATACGCCCACTATGCACAAATAAGAAAACTCTATGGTAGATCTGTATGTACAATTGAACAAAATATGTACACATACATATACATAAACTAATTATTATATCTTAATCATGTGCGTAAATTTGTATATGTATGTATTTATATATTATTAATCGAAGTCTATCATTTAAAATACATGTGATTTAAAAGTTTTTGGAAAACTTGCATATCTAAAGTTTTTGGTTAAGTTTCTGTTAGTGAAGATTTTGGTTTCAATCTTTTAACTTATTTCATTTTTATTATTACATTTGCAACTTTCACAAAAAGGGAAAAACAATATATTGGATTTAAATTAATGTTTTAATCAATTTGATTTTTGGGTCTTTTGGAAGATATATGTCTTTCTTGTCAAGATTTCCCACGCCCACAGAGGAGTATGTAAAAAATCGAAGTATTTTATTTTCAGATGAGAAAAAATACCGCCGCTCATGGACAAAAAACCAATATATTCTTTTTTCACTTGGTTAAAGGACGACTCGTTCAACTGCATGAATTACCAAATAATGAATGCAAACAATCTTTTCCTTTTTTTTTTTTTTGCTTTTGATTTTAGTTGTTTTTCTACTTAATAATACGAAGAAAAGTATATTTTCGATCCCCCAAAATCTATGCTTAAATGCAAATAAGCTAAATATATTGAGAATTGTTCTCGTTGAGTTCTTCAGTTCATCGTCAATTAAAAAATTACACTTGGATGGGTTTTCTTTTCCTATTATTTTCCTCTTACCTACACTTGATATATATAAATACCAACTCCTACAGTTAAATGTCAATATACATATGTATATATGTAGTGATATATATAGAGTGACTGTAAGAGTAATAATTTACCTTAAGTGTACTTTATATATATTGTATATATAACTGTATATAAGTTTCTTTGGAACAATTAATAGAACTAAAGTATTTAAATTTAGATTTTTTGGTATTACTACACAAGAAATATATCTGATGTCTCCGACTTCGTGCACGCACTGCCCGTTGGAGATGCTGCGGAGACCAATGAATTTGCTCTGGTAGCAGCTAGAGGCGAGCGTAAATCTTGATTGAGGGATGCTTGATTCTGGCCGCCTTCATAGTAGTAGGATGAATCTGTAAACATGATATACATATATACATATATATATATATATATAGATATATGTTAACTTTTGGTATCTTACTTATTAAGCCACTGCTAGTTCCGTAACTATACGATCCATAGGTTCCTCCATATTGGGTATAAGCTGGACTATACGCGTAATCAGCGCTTGGTACAACTGAACCGCAGGCTGTAAGAAAAAAACAAATTTAGTCTAGCATTAAGAGTTAAATCTAAAGAATTAGAATAAAATAAAAATGAAAATATGATTGAGCAATACTATTGACACTATAATAATAAAAAAATAAAAAAATAAATTAAAAATAATTTATTTTTGCAATATACAGATTATTTATCTATTTAGTTATCCTTAGAGGTAGACATATCTCATACCAATCGTTGATTTTAGTACTATTTCTTCCACCATTAGAAATCTTTAAGATATACGATAATACGATATAAGATTGTAGTTCCGTTAATTTAAATTTTAACGAAAGCCGCGTGCGTCTGTGTGTGTTAAGCACTTTGCATAATCGTGTGTGCTAACAACACTACTACCATCGCCACCACCACCACAACCACCAAAGTGTTAGCTGTGCGGGAGAGAGAGAAGGAGTAGCCAGGGTAAATGAGTGCGAGTGCGAATGCGACTGGGAGTGGGAGAGGGAGCGAAAAGAGAGAGCGTGAGAGAGAGAGAGAGAGACTTGCCTGCTGAGTAGTGGCTAAAACTGGGAAGCATTGTGGGCGTGGCATAAATAGCTGTGCTATTGGCAGCAATATAATCAACATCAGAGCGTCCGTCGATCGTTGAGTTATTTGCATTGGCTTGTAAGACTATTAGAGATGAGGTATTAGCATTTCCATTGCCCGATAGTGAAAGCTGCTGTTGCTGATGATGATGATCCTGGACTGCTGATGAGTCGGTCATTGGGTGATTAATGGGTATGTGTAAGTCGATGTGATTGATCCCGCGCTGTTTGGCCATATCAGTGCGTGCACTCTTATTGTTGGCATTCTCATCGCTGCTCACATCATGAACAGTTGCTCTATCTATATTCTGAAGCTCATCAGCACTAGCATTAGCATTACCACTAGCATTGCCATTGGCATTAACATTAACGTTGGAGTTGGCGTTGGTATTGGCATTAGCATGGGCATTGGCATTGGTATTGGCATTGGCATTGGCATTGACATTGGCATTGGCATTGGCATTGGCACTGGCATTGGGATTGACATTAGCATTACCATTAGTGTTGGTGGGTGAATCATTACAGTTGCCTCGGCCAGCAATATTGCAGCGTATCAGCGCCGTCGTATTTTCATTGTCCAAGCTCGTTATTGTGGGATAGGTGCTGCCACTATCACTGGCAATTGCTGATTGTGAAATCGTGAATTGGTGTTAATTTAAATTGGTCTTTAGAATGGAGCATAGACATCTTAGAATAGAGACACAAAATAGACGCAACTGTCAAGGTGGTTGAGAAAAGAGACCCAAGGGAGAAGCGAAACCCAAGCAGCTCGCCAAGGTTACAGTATGTCTGTCAGTCGGGAACTCTCCACTGTCGACACACTTATACTCAGTACATAGATAATTATGATCAAAAATATAATCTAAGTCGGTGAAGAAGTCCTTTCCTTTTTTGTACTCAGTTAATTTCTAAAGTTCATTTCTAGAGTCTCGTTGCCACCCAAAATAAATTATTTTTAAATCTGTATCTTCTCAAATTTTAGTCCTAAATAAATAAAATTCGATAAATTCGGCTTCATCTAATATAATAAATCATCGCATTTCGATGGTATCGATAAATATCGATATGGTGTTTTCTCTACAGATATTCTCATTGACAATCAAAATATATATTATTATTATATTTAATTAGTATATTTCTGGTGTGCCAGAAATCATATTAGTTGAAGAGCTAGAGAGTTGAAATTGGGAATGTATACTTGTGTTGACCACCAAAGATCAAAAAGATATGGCGGATATATCTACGTTTATTGGGGGCGTATAGGGTAAAAATAGGGTAAAACTGTAGAATGATTGGAATATCAGTACTTTTCAGGGTTCAGGGTATCTCCTAGTCGAGCAGTCTCGACTAGAGCACTCTTACTTGTTTTAGATGAAGTTTCCAAATTTTGTATTAACTAGACCTTAGCCGCCTTCTAAGAATCTACCAACTAAGACATGTCCGCGCCCACTTGGGGCGTGGCAAATCGTGGTTAATCGGGAAAAACTGTGTGTTTTTACGGTTTAAGATATTCAAAAATTATCGACTAAATTGCCTTTGGCATCCTCTATTGATTTGCACGCAAAGATATACCTATTGCAGTCGATAACGCCCGACTGCAACGTTCTTACTTGCTCGGTTAGGTTTGCTTAAGGGTGACATTTTAGCTAGAGAGAGTCTAGTCTTGAATCTAGAAACTTAAACATCGTATAATTACTCTCATATATATTCATTGAATTCGTACATCCAGAAATTTTCAGATTTCTTACCTGTATAAAAAGGCGATATGTTTTGATCCTGATTATTTGCATTGAATTTCATGTCTTGCAAACTTAAAGGCACAAGCGGCGTTAATGAACTGCTGCCTACACATGCATACACACACACACACACACACACATGCCCATACAGTCACATAAATTACGAAAATATAATATATAAAAAAATAAATAAAAATAATAAATGATCAATTTGATAGATGTGTAGAGTTGACTTACCAATCGATGGTCCGATTGGCGGCGTATAGAGTGAACTTTGACTTTGGGATATCGATGCGATACTGTCGTACATCATGGTCGAGTCGTTGCCAACACCCGCGCAGGGTATTGTGCTAGTCGGATATCCATTTGGAGCCTCGTAGTAGGTTGGCCCACTGCCAGTCGTCATCGCCGTCGCTGAACCTGTAAAGTTTCCCAGCTCTGAGAGCAACTTATGCTCGTCCTTTATGCACCATTTACCAGACCAGATCTGTCAACCAAATCAACAAGATAATATTGCATGATTTATTACAATTTGACACTCGAGATATATAGATTAATCTATAGACCAACTCTATAATTTATCGCGTCTACCGATCTATTTCTAGCGGTCTATGCCCATCTTCGAGGTAGATCCAATAGCAAGCGCTATTAACTATATTTCACCGGTATTTCCAGCTATCGGTAAGATAAGCGAGCTAGTCGTGTTGAAGAGACTTTTGATATTGCAATTGACATTGTTTTTGCTGTTGCTGTTGCTGTGGCTGTTGCCGACTGAGTGCTGAGGCCAGGCTATCTCATTCTCAACGAGAACACTCTTAGTTGTTGTTGTTGCTTTTTCTTTCAAATCATAAAATAGGATAAAACTTACATTTGTATATATCTGGTCGCCGCCATAGGCTAATCGCTGGCGCTTGACTTCCTCTTCCGAGTTCATATTTACATCACGGTTCTCATCTGAAATATTTACAAATCGAAATATTTTTGAATGATATAAGAGTTGGATTATTCTTCACTTAATACTCATTTACTAGGCGAGCCTCTTTGTCCCGCTGTCTCTCTCTCTCTCTCCTTTTGTTTTTCTTTATTCTGGAGACTTGAGACTTGACATTCTCCTCTATCCTCTCTCTCTCCCTCTCTCTCTCTTTTTGAATCTGATTCCTTCTCTCTCTTTCTCTCTCTCTCTCTCTCTCTCTCTCTCTCTCAGCCAGTCTCTCTATCCTACTCCCTTTATCTTTCTGCCGGCCTCTATGCACTATTTCACACCCACAGTGAACCCTCCTAATTGAATTACTGCGGTTACATTTATTGTCGCAGCTCTTCTGATGGCTTGGCACGTGGCTCTTAAGTGCATTTACGCGTCGAAGGGATATATATATATTTTTAAGTAAATATGTAATTTCCTAGTATACACATATATGAATAAAGGGCTTATAAAGTCACTCGAGCTCTTAGTTAATAAGCTGTCTTGAAAATATTGTAATGCCTTTTTATAACTGACTACAAGTGCCATAGAAAATAAATAAGTAAACAAACAAAAACAAGTAAGAGTACTCTAATCGAGACTGCTCGACTAGGAGATACCCTAAACCCTGCAAAGTGCTAATATTCCAGTCATTCTACACTTCTTTCATGCACATATACAAAATGATATGCACACACCCATAGTATGCATCCATACGAACGCATAAACACGCGCTCTGTGAACTGCGCAGTTACTAGTTACTGCGCTTGGGCTGCCGTGTAGGCTTTATTATGAGAATTTATTTGTTGAATAAATCTTTTTGTAGTGGGACTATCTTCATCAAACTTTCAGAACGTGATAATAACATTCAAATGTATGTATATCCCAAAGCACAGTTTCTAGTACTTGATATACTTTTTTTTCAAATTTAGGGCAAAGGGGGCGTGGTATCCAAAATCTGTAAATAACAAAATCTTTGGCTTTATCACATAAATCTACACAGTAAATCTGAAATCTCTAGGTCTATCAGTGTTCAAATTAGGCTTAAAAAAACGAAATAAAATGATCGATTATTGTCGATAAAAAAGAAATGGGATGAGTTATCGAAAAAATATGATAAACTCGTACTGCGTATGGTATCACGAGTATACATGTAAAATTTCAAGTCGCTAGCACTTGTAGTTTAGAAGATCTCTGCGTTCATACGGACGGACGGACGGACGGACGGACGGACGGACAGACGGACATGGCTAGATTAACTCAGCTTGTCATCCTGATCAAGAATATATATACTTTATGGGGTCTGCCATGCCTCCTTCTGGCTGTTACATACATTTTCACAAAAACATTATACCCTGATTTCCCATTTTCAATTGGTTCAGGGTATAAGCACGTGTCACGACATTCAGGAATTTGCATTCCGTTTTCTATATAAATTTACACCTGCGGTAAGAAAATAGTAGCAGTAATAGTACCGTTGGACAAAAAAACTTAGTGATGAACTCAATATTTGAAAGCAATTTGAAATGAATATTAATATTAACATATATTGTTATTAATTTTAATTGTCTATTCATTTTTTATCCAATATTTAGTATTCGCTGTTTTTGTATATGTGCATGAAAGAAGTGTAGAATGATTGGAATCAGTACTTTGCAGGGTTCAGGGTATCTCCTAGTCGAGCAGTCTCGACTAGAGCCCTCTTAGTTGTTATACCCTGAACCCATTGAAAATGGGAAATCAGGGTATAATGGTTTTGTTAAAGGTATGTAACAGGCAGAAGGAGGCGTGGCAGACCCCATAAAGTATTTATATTCTTGATCAGGGCGACGAACTAAGTGTATTTAGCCCTGTCCGTCTATCTGTCTGTCCGTCTGTCCGTATGTATGAACGCGTCGATCTCAGAAGATATAAGAGCTAGAGACTTGAAATATTTTTTTGTAGATCGGTATACAGAGCGCGCATATCAAGTTTGTTTTTGAAGAGCTAGAGTTTCCAAATTTAAAATGTGTATTCATATGTATTTTTAAGAGTTTCGGTTATTGTCATATTTCACCCCCCACCCCTCGAAACACCCCCTTCCCTACAAGTTTGCAAAACCCGTATTTCATCTACAAAAAAAGATATTAAACAATTAAGTTCCCAATGTAAGCCCACATGGCAGCCCATGCCTGCTTATACGTGCGTGCGTATGTGTTTATGTGTGTGTGCATGTATAAGTAGAAATGAAGCGACTAATTATTGAAATATTGGTTCCTGGAAGGGTTCAGGGGATCTCGTAGTCGAGCAGTCTCGACTAGAGCTTTCTTACTTGTTTACAACTGAATATAAGTCAAATCTATATAGATTTCGACTGCAGATGCAAATACAGCAGTAAAGCTAGAAAAGTTGAACTGCTCATTATGTTTTGGACTATTTTCTAGACAATATTTTGTGTTTCTGTGTTACGTTTCTATTGAAAACAAATTCGATATAGTCGAAATTAAAAGTGCAAACAATTCGTTTTTGAGTGTATACCGGGTTTTACCTATAAGTCCAGTGCGCAATCTGAAGCCATTATTCTTTGTCTAATCAAGCATATAGAATTTTTTGAAAGATCTGTAGGTATTTCTGAAATATATAGTCTGTAGAACTTACGGTCTACAGTCATGGCCTCTCCTATCCTCCCCGTCTCCCTGAAAGATACACACAGTATCACGAGATACTTCGATTATCTCAGAGCAACTAGAGTCAAAGAGTAAAGGAATGCGAAATCTAGTATATTTGGATCGGATGGGTGACTGCGAGCTGGAAAGGGAGTCGATCCAAAGAATAAAACTATTGATGAGATAAATTGTTCCTATATTGGATACTTTAAATGGTGCTTCTGAAGTTTAACTCTTTAAAAATTTAAAATTTAAATTATTTTATATAGAATTAGATTTTTTCTCCAAAATAAGTTTTTTTTGTTCCCAACAGGCAAATTTTGCACAAAAACTTTATTGTGTATAGATCGGTTTATAAATAATACGCCTTGCCTTTTGGGGCGTGGCAGACTCTAAATTTTTTACACATGTGGCGAAAAAGACATCAGAGCAGAGGCAAATGGCCACCAAATGATTGTAGTAATCGCAATCGTAAGCGTAATGCTATCTGTACTGCAGAAGGGATGGGGGAATAATGGGGTGAACATGCTCACGCCCACTGCCCGTTTCAACCCTAACACTCGCATACAGCCTACAGCACGGCCCAAATAGATAGGGGAGGCTGTCTAACGACATTTTGACCAGAGATATTCAGTTTCGTTCTGCCTCGAGGAAATCAAAAATGATTTGAACAAATTTGCCACAAATTCAAGCCTAAGTATCTGATACACACACAAAAACGCACACATAAACACATACATTCAAATACACAGACTCACACGCATACAAAGACACACAGACCCACAAATACTTTTCGTTCTATACTCCTGGGGGAATCGATAAGCAATCTGCCGAGTAAGAGCAAAGCATTGAATGCTTGGTATGCTTGGATTTTGTAGGTTCAAGTTGATTGCTATTTTATTGCACACAGAGAGAGGAGAGAGAGGAGAGAGAGAGCGAGAGAAAGAGAGGGAGAGAGATATGGCAATAATATATATATATATATTATAATTTATCAATTATTGCCATATCCCTCCATATATATACATGTGTGTGTTGCTATAAAAGTTAAGGTAAAACATCATAGCCATTTTGTTGAGCTAAGATTTCCATAAGCTGCGACTGGTTTAATAGCCATTGGAAAGCTTTAAAAATAGCTTAGAGTATTTATTGTTTTCAAGTTAAACTTGAAATAGCAGGGAATCTTGTTGTCGAGTATGTCTCACTTTTACTGGATTTGTTATTGAAAGCGACAAGTGCCAGTGGAATTCCATTTAAGAATCCCATCTGACATTATTATTACTTAATGATGTTGCTCTCCCTCTCTCTCTCTCGCTTGCTGGCAACCCCATTATGATGCTAAAATACGCCTTGATTCTGTCTACGAATTTTGTGTATCCTTGCTTCGGTATCTGTGTCTGTATCTGTATCTGTATCCATAGCAGCCTGCACCTTATGCCTTCAGCTGCTGCACCACTAACCATCACCCAATTAAGATGATATCTCAGTTAAGCTTGCTGCTGGGGTTTGATTTCAGCTCGTAGACACACATATGCTCTGACGCCGCCGTGATGGCTGCGGCTGGCAGAATAACGGCCCTATAATAAGGCCACAAAATATAGCCAAAGTGCTACTTGGCCCTAGGATCCCACTCCACTAAACGATATGCAAATGAAGGCTGCTATTCCTGCGAAGTCAGTCTTTACTTTTGCGGCTGAGCTTATTAAATACATATTGAATCGAAACTGAGCGAACTCCTTGGCTTGCTCCCCTCCTACGACAGTACTATCTACATATGTATAGTCAATCCGATAGCTGTAGATATTAGAGCGAGATAGTGCAATGCTAATGGAGTTCACGGGCGTCCTATTAGACTATCGATTAATCGATACCATTTTATTAGTTCAGTTTTAGTACCCCATAATTTGCGGTATTATTAATATAAATTCATTTTCTGGAACTTCTGTTTGCTGGAGAGAGAGAGAGAGAGAGAGTGAGAGAGAGGAAGTGCGAGAGAGAGAGAGAGAGAGAGAGATGAACAGAATGTGTTTTCCCTTACCATGGATATCATTTCGCTTGCGTTTAGAATTTGCATCTGATGCATTGTTGTTGTTGTGTATGTGATGCCCATGCTGTAGGCCCAATATGCCATTTATGCTATATCCTGAGCCCGACGATCGTTGCTCCGTTGCTGTAGTTGCTGCTGCCGCAGCCGTTGTAATGTTGTTACCGCTGCTTCCGCCACCAGCGCCGCCGCCGCTGCTGTTGCCTGTCACAGATTCTGCCGCCGTGCCTAGACCACTAACTGTACCTGCACCCGATACGACCGAAGCTGTGCTGTTATTGGTGTTATTGCTGTTTGAGTTGTTGTTATTGTTGCTGTTAGAGATAACAGCTTGCTGCTCGCTAATTGCACCGTTGCTGCTGTCGAGACTTTCAGTTGCGATATGTCCATTACTGATGTTTGGCTGCATTTGCTGCTGCTGCTGCTGCTGCTGTTGCTGCTGCTGCTGATGATGATGATGCACGTGTTTCGCTTTCTCAGCTGCTTTGTTTCGAACAATTCTGCAAAAGATGTAGATATCTATAATCAAATATATACTCATAACAAGTCACATTTAATCCATAAGGGTTTTACCCTCACCCCTATTACAGCTGAAGCAAACAGCTTAGTTCGATAAAGTGGAATTTTGTGTGTTAACCATGCATTTAGCTGGCTGAGAGGTGATTTGCTATGCTTAAAATGACGATATGAATTGGTCAAGAGTCCAGTCACTAACCATGTTGTATGGTTAGTGGTCCAGTCTACCCACACATAAAAACTTAAATTCTATTTGTATACCCTGAACCCATTGAAAGTGTGAATTCAAGGTATAATGTTTTTGTGAAAATGTATGTAACAGGCAGAAGGAGGCGTGTCAGACCCCATAAAAAATATATCTGTATCAGGATGACGAGCTGAGTTGATCTAGCCATGTCCGTCTGTCCGTCCGTCCGTCCGTCCGTCCGTCCGTCCGTCCGTATGAACGCAGAGATCTCCTAAACTACAAGTGCTAGCGACTTTTTATATTAAATTTTATATGTATACTCGTGTATACCATACGGAGAAGATGTGTTGACCAAATGCCGTTGCCAAAATTTTTTTACAAAATTCCTTTCTGGCAATTTTGATATAGAGGATGAACCACATCCTGGAAGGCTCCTTGAAGGCAACGTGGACAAAATAAAGTCGTTGGCCGATGCAAATCGTCGAATAACAGCTCGAGAAAAAGCTGAAAGATTATATTTATCGAAAACAACCGTTCACAAACACACAAAACGTCTAGGATTCATTTCGAAGCTTGGAATATGGTTTTCGCATGTTCTTACAGAACAAAATTTGCTTGCTTGCATTAACGACTGTGATTTGCTTATTATTGAAGTGCACTGTTATTGGTGACGAAGAGTGGGTTGCTTACAACAATGTAAAGCGCAAGAGATCATGGTCGAAAAAAGATGAGCCCGGCTAAACCCCTTCGAGTCCCGATATTCACTAGAAAAGGGTTATCTTCTCTGTTTGGTGAGATTTCAAAGGAATAAATTTTTTAAACTTTTGCCGAACAACACCCTGATTAATTCTGAAGTGTATTGTGATCAACTGGACAAATTGAGTGATGCAGTCAAACAGAAGTGTCCAGAATTGATCAATAGTGTAGTGGTCCGCCAGGATAATGTGAGACCTCATACAAGTTTGATGGCTCGCCAAAAGTTTTTACAGTTTGAATCAGATGTGCTATCACATTTACGATATTCTCTAGACTTGAAACCTTCGGACTAGTACCTGTTCCGGTCTCTGCAAAATGTTTTGGATAGGAGTACCCTCACCTCAAATGAGGACCTCAAAAACCACTCGATGCAGTTATTTGACAGCAAGGACCAAAAATATTATGAGCATGGGATCCACTTCTTGTCCGAAAGGCTAAAGGTATTGGATCAAAATGGAAAATACATAATTTCATAAACTGTTTTGCATAATTTAAAAAACGGGTTTAAATTTCACTAAAAAAAACGAAATTACTTAATGAACGACCCAATACATACATTTGAATGTTATTATCACGTTCTAAAAGTGAAGATACTCCCACTGCAAAAAGAATTATTCAACAAATAAATTCTCGTTATATAGCCCACACGGCAGCCCAAGCGCAGTAACTGCTAACTGCGCAGTTAGCAGAGTGCGTGCTTATGCGTTCGTGTGAATGCATGCGTATGGGTGTAGAATGATTGGAATATCAATACTTTGCAGGGTTCAGGGTATATCCTAGTCGAGCAGTCTCGACTAGAGCCCTCTTACTTGTTATACTCTGAACCTGTTGAAAATGGGAAATCAGGGTATAATGTTTTCGTGAAAATGTATGTAACAAGCAGAAGGAGGCTTGGCAGACCCGTATGAACGCAGAGATCTCCTCAACTACAAATGATAAATGTAACAAGCAGAAGGAGGCTTGCCAGACCCTATAAAGTATATATATTCTTGATCAGTAAGTGTGAACGCAGAGATCTCCCAAACTACAAATGCTAGAGAAATTGAAATTTTACATCTACACTCGTGTATACCATACGCAGGTATACACAAAGGTCCATGTGACAAATACAAAGATTTTGTAGTTTATAGAATTTGGACACCTCTCCCGCTTGGCCCCAACTTTGAAAAAAGTATTTCAAATACTAAACACTTGTGCTTTGGCAAATACACTCATTTGAAAGTTACTATCACATTCTGAAACTTTGATGAAGATAGTTACACTAAAAAAAGGTTTATTCAATAAATAAGTTCTCATACATAGCCCACACGGCAGCCCAAGCGCAGTCGCTCGAAATTGCGCAGTTAGCAGAGCGCGTATTTATGCATAAAAGAAGCGTAGAATAATTGTAGCGTCAGCTCTTTGCAGAGTTCAGGGGATCTCCTAGTCAAGGCTGTCTCAACTATGCTTACTTCTTACTTCTACTTCGCCACCCATTTGAGGAGTCTAGATATTGTCATGCGGCACTAGCTGATGATGATGGCATCTGGGGACTGCTTAGCGTGGAACATTCTTCTTGAATGAGTTTAAGCTTTACGTTTATGGTCGCGACTACAATTAGGTGAGAATATGTAAAAGGCGAATTTAGCCACCTCAGAGCTCTAAACAGGTCTGTAATTGCGAGGCAAGTCTATTCAACAGTGTATTCCAGGGGAGTGAAGAGACACAAACACTCTTACCTATATATATAACTGTATGAGTATTCGCTTAACGTAGAAATCGCTCTCTCCTCCTTCCTTACCTTCCGTCCCCCCATAATCAGAGGGTTGCAAATTGAGAGGGTAACTCAAGCGGAATCAAATTAAATTATATATTTCGAAAAGGACAATCTCGCCGGGTTAAGAGAAAGACCGAATGTAGTTTGGACTGAGGCTGGAATTACTAGTTGAGCAGTGCACACAATTGGGACATATGTTTGGGATGCGCGGTATTATGCATTGCCTACACATTTTTCGATTTGTTTACTTGCCTTTGTTGGCCGCCGGGGAGAGGACTAGGCGATTGGCTTACGTTGAGTGCTGCGAAAGTCACTTTATAAGTGCTATTCTCTCGGGGCACACTGTGAATGGGCAGGAGCAGTAAAAAAAAACAAAAAACGGGAAACTGGACTGGAATTGCGCCTGACAGTTGCTGGGAGAGAGAGGGTCTGTCGCACACACATGCACATACAGACACATGCGTCTCTCTGCTGTGTGTGTAAGTCTGTGTCTCAATCATCGTTCGAGTGACATCGAATCACACATTGTCGCATTATGGCATGTTAATGTTGATTATCCCCTGGAATTACCCTCGGTCACATGGTAAGCTCTGCGATTCATCTCGACCACTCATCGCATCCTGACGCTTTGCATACTCCTCGTCCTAGTCGTACCGAATTGATTCTGAATGGCTGCACGTGCCGCGTGTGGTTGCAGCGCCCCAACAAATATTCAGCAATGTGTTTTAGTTGAGTTTGTGGCGGAGAGAGTGGGGTTGGCTGTGTGGGGTGAGGTGTGTAAGCTTGTGGTGGGATAAGCTATAGTGGGTAGGTGGGCTGGGATGGTGCGGGTGGATGGTGGGGGTGGGTGTGCTGAACAAGTGCGCGTTGACCTTAGTCACCTCTCACTCTTCCACTTGACAACAAACGCCGTCACGATCTGCCGTCCGTCGTCCGTCGTCCGTCGCCCGTCGCCCGTCGCTCGTTGCCAGTCGCTCGGAATTACAGTTATTGTGCGCTGTGCACAGCTAATTTATGGCTTTTCATAGAGTCATGGCGAGGCGACAGCAACAGCGATAGTAGCAGCGACGGCGACTCAAGCCTTGAGCAGCTGCCTCCTGGCATCCTTAGCCAAATAAAATGAATTATGGTCAAAGAGGAAGTGCGTACATTACAATTCGCTAGAACGTCGGCAATGCTGCGTTGATACTCTGCCGTTGATGAGTATGCGATGGCAAGGAATGCCGCACCGGAACCCGAAAAGGAAGCTAGCTTTTGTGGTGGTCGTGTGTCAAGCATTGTGCCGCAATTATGAACGCTGAAAACTACTTAGATATTTTTATTAACCATCTCTCCTCAGTGTGTTTGAACCTAAAGCCGCACCCATTTTTGTGGATTTGGGAAACGGATCCGGAAGCGGACGCGGAAACGGATTCGCAACTAAGTTGCATGACAGCAAGCAAGCATTGCAACACTCACCCAGATCAAACCTAGCAAACAAGCAACTCTGATAGGTTATACAATATACGATATACAAAATACGATATACAAATACAATAGACGAAATACGATATACCATATACAATATGCACGTTTAGCTAAACGTTGCCAGATAGATTTAAAAAAGAAATCGAAGAAAACTCCTGAGAATATATTTATTATCAAGGAATTCCAAATAGGTATCCTCTATCAGGTGCTCTATATGCACTATTCGAAATATGATACGAGCAATTAAATAAAATATAAATATCACATGCAGGACTTGAAGGAGCAGATATCTAAATGTGAATACGCACGATTAATATCACAAAACTCTAAGCTGACTTCCAAACGGAACATATATTATATATATACGATATGCGATGCAGGAGATTAATTATATACGATAAATATTTAGATGTCTGGCTCGTTTTTCAATATAAATAGATGTTATATGTATAATTGTATTTGCCGATATATATTTATAAATATAGCTTCAGGATTGAGAATCACTATAATCTTACCGATTTATGGACGATACGCTGGGTACATTATCTTGAGAGCATATGCCTTCTGCCAGCAACCGATCTCGTATCTCCCAGGCGAACATTGTTGGGTTTTCCCGCTTGTAGTTAGCGATCGCGTCAACGACCGGTGGTGTAGCGACCTTTGGCTTCGAGCCACCTATGACGCCAGCCTTAAAGCTACCAGTTTCGTAATATCTGCAAAAATGGAAGGGAAATGCATCGATAGAAATTATGAATTGAAAGTCGGAAAAACAACTTTTTATGTGGGCTCTAATTTTTTTTAAATAGTCCGACCAGCAGACAGGCTGTGTATTTTTTTCACATATATATATAAATATATATATATATATATATATATATATATATATATATATATATATACATATATACACATTAATGTTATATTCGACTTGATCGACCTCTGGCTTAAGTGTAACACACAAATATGGTTATGACCAGAGCTCTTGACTTTTCCAGGTGAAAGTCGGTATTCTTCATAGGAGAAGCCTAGAGTCCCTCTCGATACAGCAGGTCTGCGAAATGTTCAGCGTGTCTGCTAGTCTATCACGCTCCAGTTTAATGAATGTATAGGAATATGATTTGCTGAGTGATATTCAGATCATGTAAATCGAATGAATACTAAGATATATACATATATATTTATATATATGTATACATATATTTTATATATTTATACATATAACAAAAATGTATGGTCCCCTGTCAGCACAGACGCCTTGATTAATGCAAACATTTTGGAACGGAACCACCAATTTTACCATTTCAATTACAAACAATTTAAATGTCAGCCAACGTTTAGGTCGAGGATGCGAGCAGGAGGCTGGCATACGAGCTCTGCATGGTAATGCACAGTCCTTGCATAGAGCCCACCCAATCACACGCCCATGCGACCAACGAGATTTATTGGCCCTATTTGCATGCCCTGCTGTAGCTGCATTCGTCGCCCGACCCACGCGACTCGCAATTCCCTACAACGAGAATGTTTATGCTTGCAGAAAGAAAGAGTAAGCTCCATCTAATTAACAAAGTCAATCAGAATAACATGTGCTCACATCGAGCTGCCGCAGCAGCAGAGTCGCCATATCAGTCGGCATCTGCATTGGGATTCTCCTGTGCAGGATAGGCGATGTTCCCGCAAGAGTGCTCCAGTTGGGAGTGCCTGACTAGGGGATAACCCGAACCCTGTGCAGAGCCGCTTTTCCCATCGTTGCATTTCCTATAAACACACTTATTCAAATTTAGCTATATATATTCAAGATAGCATACAGCTTTCGAGTTTTTAGAACAGACAATTGCGATGATATTGCACTAGTTTGACCTAAAATAAAACTCAGACCCGGACTCGAATCCAGACACCTCAGACTGATATTTGCGAATACTCAACATCTATATTATTTATATAGAATTCTCATTGTATTGGGTTTCGGTTCATATTATATAATGTCTCTGTGCTAACACCCGGAAGCTTATTTGAATACAAAAAATATACACATATTCTTAGTTCTATATCCCAAACAATCGAGAACATTGCCGTCGGACGCAACCGATACCATTCCACCCGTTGACTCTGTAAAATAGCCCTACGGCGCATCTGAGGAAGAGTTCAATAGCTCATGATCCGCAAAAGCATCTGCTGACATCAAATTTCAAATTGAAACTCCCCCCGTATCCATATATTTATGTACTTTCCACTGTAGATCATATTTTAGATCATTACCTGCAGCCATATTCATAGTCAGTCGATCAGACATTCACTTACCTGGACAATATCTTTGAGACGCAGCCATGGCTCACGCGCAGTTGGCGCGATATGTCACAAGGACGAACGCCGTTGTGTGCCAGCTCTACGATTCGTTGACGCACTACATCGGGTAGGGGGCGGCCATTAACGAACACGCCTCCCAGTTGATTAACGCCCCCATGACCTGTAATGCAATTAGGTTTACTTGTAAGTAATCGTAGTAGACACATATAAATAGAGTAGTAGTATTAATATATAATATATAATAGAATAGAGTATATTAATATATAAATAGAGAACTATTTGTCTTTTCCCTTTCGTTCCAGATAAAACAAGTAAGAGTCCTCTAGCTGATATATCATCATTCTACGCTTCTTTTATGCACATATACATACGCATGCATCCACACGCACGCATAAGCGCGTGCAGTTAGCTGGGCTATATTATGGGAATCTATTTGTTGAATAAATCCTTTTGTATTATGATCAATCTTCAAACTCTCATTCAACAAAAATGTGTGTATTCGCCGAGGCAATAGCCTCTAGTACTTGAAATACGTTTCTTTTTTTCAAATTTTGGGGCGCTGGGACGTGTTATTCAAACTCTAAAAATTTCAAAATCTTTGTATTCGCCAAACGGATCTACACAATAAATCGAAGTCTCAAGGTCTAACAGTATTAAAATCAGTCTTAAAAAACGAAATCAAATTATCGCTTATCAAGAATATATATACTTTATGGAGTCTATCACGCCTCTTTCTGCCTGTTACATACATTTTCACAAAAACATTATACCCTGAATTCCCATTTTCAACGGGATCAGGGTATAAAAACCACAATTGGATTTCAAATGGAATTGAACCAATGTGGGGCTCCATTTTAGGGACATCTGTAGAAGACGACTAACGCAAGGCAATTGTAAGACTTGTCGAAAGCTGCAGATGTCATTTGATACGTTGTCCACACACGATGTACGAAAGGGCATTTAAATTTAAGTAAAGGTGTGTAGGTCGGCTATGGAAATCCTATGGAGGTGTGCAAATATATATATTTTGTGGATATCTTAACCTTATCAGCCCTGAAGCAATAACTTGTGTAAATTGCAAGTTGGGTAGGGTATCTGCTAGTCGAGCACCAGCACTAATCTATATTTGTTTATTTTGTAAATTCTCCTAATTATGTATGATTTTGTGCAGGCCGAAACAGACGAAGCGTTGCGGATGAGCAACTACAAAGACGAGAGACCCAAACTGATCTAAGGAGATCTGTCCTAATGACAAACATGACAGTCAAGGCGAGAGCGGGAGTCGGGAGTCGGCAGTTGGATCTCCAAAGATCACGGTATCGGCGGTCTTTACACATCATTTATTTTCTTGCACTTAAATTTCGCACTTGATATGCCAGTTTTAATGAAGATCGAGAACGGCTGGTAAGAACGTCTGGAGCAGAAGTTCCTTACGCTAAATTTCAGGCAAGGGTGTTGCTGCTGTCCGCTTGAGCGGTTACGGCCGAGTCGACCAGACGGACATTCCGTCCTCATATATGAACGCTGCGATCTCGGAACACCAATAATATAAAGTTTGAGATTTACACGTGAGATTTACTCGTAAGAACGTTGAAATCAGGCACGCATGACTGCATAATGCTTGTTCACCATCCTGAGGAAAGTTAACTGTAATTCAACAATTAATATCTTAAACTTGATGCGTCTCAAAATGTAGGCCATATTAGTTAAGGGTACATCTGAGGTGAAAGACGGAGTCACAGCCAGAAGAAGGAAGAGCGAGGTGACACGGAAGGATGGACAGTCAACAGGGAACAGTAAGAGGAAGTCGCTTTCCAAACTTTAATTTTCCAGCGGCACACCTGTTAAAGAAGTCATTTAATTCTGATTCGTGGGCATGATCCCGATTCTTTGTGGTTCTGTAACTGTTCTGTTCAGCATTCTAGCTCCAAAGCTGTGGAAGACACATTTTGAGCCCATGTACTACGCTCCTATAGGGCGTTTCAATTTCACGTGTCTTGAAGCATTAATAATAGAGCATCTGTTATACCAAATATAGAGAGCCTTTTCACCTGGTGAGCCTATCGAAAATACCAGGAAACTAGAAAGAGTATATATATAAATAAATGATTGAATGTGTTCAAATGTACAGAGTAGCTTCGCTAAGGGAGTATAGAAATAAAAATTTTATCCTGTTTCTATGAGCATATCTTGCTACTCCTTGGCCCTAGAATCGCCATTCATTTGGTTTAAGTATTTCTTTTTCAATTTTGAATTATCTTATATTCTGGATGCCGACTTTTGATAGTTACCCATGTCTATAATAAAATAAATAAGATGCTGAAATGTTTGTTGAGATCCGTTACATGCCACAGGGGTTATTAAGAAAACCATGTTTGGACTGTTGAAAGGCCCAATAGTCCATTTCGCAATGCTTTTTTAATTCCAGAAATAGATTCATTGAAATGGAATCCCAAATGTATCTGAATGGGGATTGGCTAGTCGACTCCAGCTTTCGCTTTTCGATTGTCGCCCGAAGGACAAATGAGACATGCAAGCGGTATGTGAAGTGTTCGCAATTCCCATCGAAAAGAGTTCAGGTGTTGAAATTGTAAATATATATTTATGTAGACATGTTATTTTACTATGGAAATGCATTTCCTTATTAACGATATATTTTATTGCAGCGACTTGTGCTGCAATTTGGCAATGCTATAGGAACTTATTTCTTGAATAAGTTTCCTTGTAGATAAATTTCCGTTATCAAACTTTCCGAATGTGATAATGGCATTAATATGCCTAACCAAAAATCTCTAATATTTGAAATACTTATTTTTTGCAAATTAGGGGTGGGGGGAGTGGATTTGGCGCCGGTATAAAAATTATAACGAAAATCAAAATTGAGATTGTAGCTCTAAGGATGAACGAGATATAATTTTATAACTGATTTTTTAAAAATCATTTTTAATCGATAAAAATAAAACGATAATAATGATCGATTTTTTTAAACGAAATAAATCTGCGCGTGCTATACAGGGAAACCTAGCTCCTATAGGTTTTGAGATTGACACGTTGACACATACGGAGAGACAGATGGACAGGGCAAAATCAACTCTGCTCGTCGCCCTTATTAAGAATATATAGCTTATTGGGTCTGCCATGCCTCCTTCTGCCTCCTTCAATGCATTCTGGATATACAAAATAAGACAAAACAATTAAGAAAGCTCTATGATACAGATGCAGGGTTCAGGGTGTCTGCTACTCGAGCTCTGCATATTTTTATTTGGCTTGTATTATCTTGAGGCCTGAAAGCATTCGTCTATTGGATTTCAGAATCTGTTCAGTCTCCAGTATTTTCGTACTCAGTTTGAGAAAATACTAAAGTTTTGATGTCAATATAATATATTATCACTGATTACATCGTGATTAAATTAATTCCAAACGAAGCTTCGAAACAAATATTAAATTAAAAAATTAAACATTGCATAATTGATAGATTATGTATCTAGATAACGATCTAGATCTCTAATAAAGCTAGGGAATTGCCAATTTGAACTTCGTATATATTGCTGCATATTGTTTCTTGTCTTAGCACATCATTCGATACTTATGAAGATAGATCTTTTGTCTTTTGATATCATCACCGACTTCAGTTTTCTTTCAGTTGATTCTGTTTCGATCTTTCTGGGACTTTGAACTTCGATCAAAAAATAACAAGTAAGAATGCTCTAGTCGAGACTGCTCGACTACGAGATCCCCTGAACCCTTCCAAGAACTAATATTTCAATAATTCGTCGTTCCACTTCTACTTACACATGCACACACACATAAACACATACGCACGCACGTATAAACAGGCATGGGCTGCCATGTGGGCTTACTTTGGGAACTTAATTGTTTAATACATTTTTTTGTAGACAGACAATCTTGATAAAACTTTCAGACCGTGATTATAACATTAAAGTGTGTGCGTGTGCCAACTCACAAGTCTCTAGTATTTGAAATAGAGTTTTTGCAAACTTGTAGGGCAGGGGGTGTTGTGGAGAGTGGGGGGTACAAAAGGACAAAACCCGAAATTCTTAAAAATAAATATAAATCTACATTTCAAATTTGGAGACTCTAGCTTATGTAGGAAATATAATTTTCTAGCTGGGAGTTGTTATCGATTTTTAGAAACAAACTCGATGTGCGCGCGCAATATACGGACCTACAGAAAAAAATTTCAAGTCTTTAGCTCTTATATCTTCTGAGATCGACGCGTTCATACATACGGACAGACGGACGGACGGACAGACAGACGGACAGGGCTAAATCGACTTAGCTCGTCGCCCTGATCAAGAATATACGTCTGCCACGCCTCCTTTTGCCTGTTACATACATTTTAACAAAATCATTATACCCTGATTTCCCATTTTCAATGGGTTCAGGGTATAAAAAAAGTTGAGGACAGACAACGAGTACATTTCTTCGTTCTGATCTACAATTTAATTAGGAATATGTAATATGGACAGAATGTGTCTTAAATAGTTGACAGTTGACAGAGTAGTCTCGAAATGCATGTCTAGAGAGACATAGATCTGATTAATTAAAGCTTTGCTAAGAAGCTAAACGGAAAATATGTATGCTTGATGAGCTCTCAGAGCTCAGATTCAAATTTGACGAATTCCAAAAGTCAGGGATTGGCATCAATTCTCGTTTTTCCTCAATTTATATCTAACCAAAAATATGGAACAGTACAGCAGACAATATCTATATATTGTCTCTGGAATAGTTCTCGCTCTGCAACGAATAGCTTGAGATCAAGGGAATCAGCTGTAAGTCGATGTTGTTTCACAGGACCCAGCGGGACCTGCATTATGTGTGTACGAATGTGATACAAAAGCATCTTTGAGTGCCAAATGGCAAATGGCAAACGGCAAATAGGAAATAATAAACGGTAAATGCGATTGTCATTTAATGAACTATTGAGTAGCAAAAGTAAATATATATTGTTTAGCTAACAAAAAAGGACACTAGAGGGAAACACAGATTACGACCCTTGTCTCTCCACATTGTATAGCTATTGTACTACTATTATATATATCTTCTTTTGTCTTTTATTTGCGTCATTTTGTTCTATTCGATCACATTCAATTTTCGGGTGACAATGAATTTATATTATTTTTCCCCTGGCTCCATCTGCATGTACATTTGTAGGTCGATTGGGATGAACACGAAGTCTGTCTATAAAATCCTGCCCAGATTAAGACAAGTTTCGGATATCACGATAGCTATCGTATATACATTCTAGTCCTGCACTCTCGATATGAAGGTAAATTTTTTTTATTCGTATAGAATTTAGAAAAAAAGTATTATGCTAAAATATATGCAACAACTGGAGTTAGAAAGCGATAGAGTATTTGATGAGGATATGTTTCGGACTGGCTGGCATACGTATGGACCCACTAAAAAAGTATTATCTAGAACTAAGCATGCGTCAAAAAGCTATTGTTGCCCAAATCCACAAATTTTCTACTTTTACAGCCTCCTCCTTATCCTCTTACAGAGAGTTGGATATTTGGAGATAGATATAAACTTTTTTTATTCGTATTTTATATACATGTGTAGTACTCCATCATGTTTTGATTGTAGCGATAGGCTGTAGAGAGATCCATGTTCGGCTGTTGCAATTGCAATCGGTGACTAGTGGAGCTTCGAATATTATAATGCTGATATATCGAAGGACTCTCAGTTGTATTTGATATACATGTGGGGAGGAATTACACTAAAGCACAACACTAGAGAGATAACTTTTGGAAATGCACACGCACGAGTTGCTCAATGGTTAACCGAGGAGGGCAACGATAATGACGGCGATAACGATAGCGATAACGATAATTTGCATTCACATTCTCCGATTTTCACGATCCGCTACACCGATGTGTGGTGTATCGTTTGCTGCTGTGTTTGTATCTATTTTGGTGCCTGGCATTCAAATAAAAGCGAGTCCCGAGCCAATTTCCTTTTTTACATTTCTATTTTTTTTCCTGTGTTTTAAATTTTTGCGTTTTCGTCGTCGTCACCGTCGTCACCGTCGCCGCCGTCGTTATCGTCGTCACCGTCTTTATCGTTGGCTGTTGTTTTACTTATTATAAATTTTTCGTTTTTTTTGTTTTGTTTTTAGTGCCGTGAAATATTTCAAGCCATTTTTTCCGGACTGTTTGCGTTCAGTCGCTGAGATCCTGCGCACGTTTTGTTTCTTATCTGTGTGCTTCTATGCGTCTGTGAGAGTGCGATGGTGTGCGTGTGTGCTGTGCGTCTGCGATTGCAGCGCGTGTATGTATGTGCACTGCGTGCTGAGCGTGTCCTTGGTCCTTGTTTCGCCACCGCACCCGCCCAACCACATCGGCATGCGCATACTTCACGACTGCCCGACTCCGACTCACTGCAGCGAACCAATGAAGACGAACCAAAAGCCGAGAGACACAACCAGAGCGAAGCGTTATTTGCTTCCTATTCTACAACTAGGCTCTGCATACTGGATTATATTACCATTGCTTCTGCTGCGGCTGCGGCTGCGACTGCGACTGTGACTGCGGCTACTGCTGCTGCGCTCATTAAAGGCGGTGGGGGGTGGGTGGGTTGCTAAAAAAAAATTGTGGTGGGCAGTTGGTTTTGCCTTTTTCGGATTGGCGCTAAATGCTTAAGCCCCCGACTTATGGTCAGAAACTGCTTCTGAGTGTGCGGGTTCGTGTGACTGTGAGTGCTATAAAATAATATCATGCTTTTTATACGGCGTTTTGTTGTGTCCCTCATTTATCTATATAGAGAACCGGACATGCGTTAGTTCATATTATTAAATTATATTTTTGAAAGCTCCGCTTGTGCCTGTGTATTTAATAATATATACGAAGTTTCATAAAAGTGGTCTTCAATCGACATCAGATTTCGATATTGACTTTCTTTTTGTGCCCTTTATCTGTAACGTCAATACTTCCTCGACATTACAGCAATATTTATATACAGAGAGAGGCTTACTGTTACTGGCACGCAGTCAGAGCTGACAACCCACGCAAACACGCTACACCACACCATGCCACACACCACATCAGCCAGAGCGAGAAAGAGTGAGTGAGAGAGAGGAGAATGCAGCAAGCCCGAAGTCGATTCCCGCCAATCAGCACCAAGACCAAGATGTGCCTAGCACCAATCACAGCGAACAGTTGTCGTTTCTCGTTTCTACCACTTAAGCACTTGCCGCTCTCTGCCGTTGTATTTCTTTATCTTCCCATCTCGCTTGCGCACACAGCGTTCACGCTTTCTTGTTACGATTTGCGTTTCTGTTTGTCATGTGCGTGCGTGTGTGTGTGTGTGTGTGTGTGTGTGTGTGTGTGTGTGTGTGTGTGTGTGTGTCTGCTTGGGGGGCTGCGCGCTGTACTAAAAATGATTGCCTTTTCGTATTCTATGAGCATGTATGATGATGACATCAAGTTTTCACATAAAGACTAAGTAATTATGAGAACGACAAATATATTAACAAACGGCTTTCTCCCACATTCATTCGACATATACATATACATATATATACATATATATATACGTTCTCGCATTGTTAACTGTGATCCCGTTGGGTGAGAGGAACATCGTTGCGAAATAAGGATCGACTCGCACCAATCAAAGTGTAAATGGTCTCTAGCTCGACTTGCAATCTAAGGGGCTAGACAAATCGGAAAATACTATATTTGGTATTACACCAATGCTATTTACATACGCCCCAATGACAATGCATGATCAAAAGTACATGGGCTATCTCCCGATGCCTATCGACGCCTATTTGGGAATCTTCCCAAGTTTTGAACCCTATTAGAATGCAATTTATGTGCTTTTACGAGGACGACCTATTGCAACATTCGTAATGAAAGTTCTTTCTTTTTTAATTCATCTTATTTCTTTCAATGTATTCACCCTTTAACCTACAGACATCCAGATCCGTACAGATAAACCTGTGTGCGGATATGTCTCATGAAAGGAGTCTATGACAGTTAAGCAGTTTCGTTTGGACCAGTCTTGCCTGCCTCTGTCGCCTGCCAATGTGTGTGGATCGCTAACAGCCTAACCAGATGTTACCTCGCTTCGAATTCCCAATTGTGTGTTCAAATGTTATTAAATATACCACAGCCGTCCTTGTTGCTTACCCCCAATCGGAAGGCCTCGCCATATCTGTGCTCATTTTGTTTTGACAAATCACTTTCAACTTATGTTTTGACTTTCAAGCAACATCGCTGGGGAATTGTTTTAATTATTATGGCTCTTTGCATTTTCCTCTACCTCTAACATTGCTTTGCTTCTGTCTTCGGTTTTGCCTTCGGCTTTCGCGTTGGCGTTGACTTTTGCTTCTGCTTTTACAAATACAGTCGAATGATGTTCCGCACTGGGACCTATCTATCCAAATCAAAACTGCAATTACAACAAGTAAGAAAGCTCTAGTCGAGACTGCTCAACTACGAGATCCCCTGAATCCTTCGAGGAAATGATAATTCAATGATTCTTCCCTTCTTTTCTGCATAGACACATGCTGCAATGAGGACCTACTTTGGGAACTTAATTGCTTGATATCGTTCTTATAGATGGACTATCTTTATAAGATATTCAGACCGTAATAAAAACATTAAAGTGTTTGTATTTGCCTAAGCATAAGTCTCTGATATATGAAATATGTTTTTGGGAATTTGGGGAGAAGGGAGTGGATTTAGAGCAATCCAAAATATAAAAAAAATTTAAAGTGTATGTAGCTATAATTTTATGACTGATATTCAATAATGTTTTAACCCTTTTTTAAAGTAAACTTTCAAAATAATTTCAAGTCCCTAGCTTTTGTAGTTTCTGAGACCGACGCGTTCATTCATACAGACAGACGGACGGACGGACAACGGCCAGACGGACGGACAGAACTAAATCGGCTAGCTCGTCGTCCTGATCAAGAATATATATTCTTTATGGGGTCTGGCACGCCTCGTTCTGCCTGTTACAAATATTTTCTCAAAGACATTATACCCTGATTTCCCATTTTCAACGGGTTCAGGGTATAATAACCATTACAGAATTTGCATAATTCGAAAACCTAATATATAGGAATGTTGCATATATGAATATGTGAGCGTATTAGAACTTGAAATTTAGGTAAAAATACTTTGAAAGATGACAAACCCCATTGAGATTATTTTGAGATTATCGATGCACTAAAACTTAAAAGAACTCGAGCCATTAACCTTGTTTCATTGGGATGGACTATCGAAAAATATGATAAAATCATACCTTCTCAATTTTGCGTCCATACGGACGGACGGATAGTGGAACAGATAGTGGATTAACGAACATGGCTCCGTCTATTTACCTCGTCCCAGCCTGTTACATATATTTTAACAATACCTTTGTACGCATAACTGTCATTTCCTAATTTCAATGAGTATACAATAAGCATAGCTTAAGAGAAGCGGACTTCAGTGTTATGATTCGAGCTGTTGACCCTCATATATCGAATTAATTGTGTGTATAGATCTTTTTAACATCTTGGCTAAATTAGCAACCAAACTTAAAAAGATATTGAAAATTTCCAGATCGGGCCATCACCCAATATACATAGGTCCCATAGATCTCTAGCGCTAAAGGGTCGAGAGACATCACTTAACTGGACTGAAGCTCAAAAAGGCTGAACGGGATAGAATAAGAAAGAAGTACAAGAATTTTATCCATTCCCATGATGTTTTCTTCGAATAGGAAGAAAACCGGATTTAGGATCTTGTGGCTTTTTAATTTGAGCAAAATTCGAATGCAGCAAAGACTAAAGTAAAGAGGGAAAAGTGAACAGTCAGCGGAGAAGAGTGAAAGGGAAGTGTTTTGCATTCGTGCGGTTATTAGCTTTGCCTTATTGTTGCCAATAGTAGATTGTGTTTATTTGTTCTGTTTTTCTCGTTATTCTTGCACTCCTTTCCACTCCTCTGCTGAAGCACGAAGTCGAAAATTGTAATGCATACTCATGGAGCCGTGAGCTCCGGTCTCTGGCCACATCTCTGTCTCTGGTTGCTTGATAGCCATGTGAAGGCTAGCAAAAGTATTGCCCGCAATCCACAACCGGCGGATGCACAGATACAAATATAGACTCAGATACAGATACACATACAGATACAGGTAGAGCTACAGATGTATATTCACTATCCAATACCAATACAGAGGATTAGAGTGAAAAGTGCATTTCGAATCGGAAAGAAAACTGGAAAGTCCAAGCGATCTAGAGTTGAAGCTGAAACTAAAAACGGCTTTTGTGGTCGAGCTCTGCGTTTTTTTCAATTAAACACGTAAGTTACCTGAGCCATTTTGCGCCTAACCACAACTGCGATTGAGCAGTTCTCTCGCCACAGCTCACCTCACCTCACCTCAGGTCACCTCATCTCCGTCAATCACTTAGTTATAGTTGCGGACGCCAGGGAAGCTTTCGAATGTCCATTTAGCTTTGGCTATTTGTCACGAGAGATAATCGATAGCCTACTTAACTGTGCCTGGGAATCTTTTCATCATTTACATACCGCCTGTATTTGTGCATGTCAGCCAGTCAGTGAGTATCAGGTGACATGCTCACCTGCGAACCTAATACTACCTTACTTACCATCGCCTGAAATGCTGCCTTGCGAGCTGTGCGAATCTTCTGAAATGCGAATAAGTGAAAAGGAGAATTACAAATATATTATTAAATAAAATATATATTATATTACGACGCTCAGGGTACCGACAATTTTACGTCGTTATACCCGAAGGACGCTTTAATCAAAAGGAGCAAAAAAAACTTTTTTGTTTGTTTTTATACCCTGAACGTGAGTCGATTTAGCCCTGTCTGTCTGTCCGTCTGTCCGCGGGCGAAACCCAGTTGAAAAATTATATTTCCTACATCTTTAGCCTCTAGCACGGCTTTTAATTTTAAACGTAGATTCATTTGTATTTTATAGAATTTCGATTTTTTTATATTCCACCCCCAAAACACCCCCTTCCCTACAAGTTTCAAATAGTAGAGACTAGTGGCACATACAAACATTTTAATGTTATTATCAGGTTCTGAACGTTTGATGAAGAAAGTCTCACTACAAAAAAGTTACTAATAAAATAAGTTCCCATAGTAAGCCCACACTGCATGCGTATGTGTGCGTGCGTATGTGTGTATGTGTGTGTGCATGTTTTTTTTTTTTTTTTTTTTTTTTTGAGGAGAAAAGAAGCGAAGAATCACCTAAATTGGAATATCAGTTCCTCAAAGGGTTCAGGGGATCTCGTAGTCGAGCAGTCTCGACTGGAGCTTTCTTACTTGTTTGTTTTGTTGCTGTGTTGGTAATAGGTTTTAAAATAACTATGGACTTAATTGCTTAATAACTTTTTGGTAGACGGACAATTTTCATATAACTTTCAGATTGTGTCAAAGCAGAAGTCTAGTATTTTAAATATGCTTTTAGTAAATTTGTAGAGAAGGGAACGGGGGTAGAAAATTGGAAAAAATCAAAATCAAAATTCAAAAAAACATATATATACATAGCTCTAAGGTTTTTAATCGATAACAAAACAAGTAAGAGTGCTCTAGTCGAGACTGCTCGACTAGGAGATACCCTGAACCCTGCAAAGTACTGATATTCCAATCATCTACACTTCTTTCATGTGCAGTTATCACTTACTGCGCTTAGGCTGCCGTGTGGGCTTTATTATGAGAATTTATTGATAATAACATTCAAATGTGTGTATATGCCAAAGCACGAGTTTCTAGTACTTGATATACGTTTTTTTCAAATTTGAGGCGAAGTGGGCTTGGTATCCAAAATCTGTAAATTACAAAATCTTTGAATTTATCACATAAATCTACACAGTAAATATGAAGTCTCTAGGTCTATCAGTATTCAAATTAGGCTTACAAAACAAAGTCAGATTTTCGATAATTATCGATCAACTCAGCTCGTCATCCTGATCAAGAATATATATACTTTATGGGGTCTTCTGCCTGTTACATACCTTTTCACAAAAACATTATACCCTGAAATCCCATTTTCAATGGGTTCAGGGAATAAAAATGTGAGTAGTTGTCGATTTTTAAAAACAAAATCGATCCGCGCCTGCAAAAAATTTCAGGTCTCTAGCTCTTATATCTTCTTAGATCGACGCGTTCATACGTACGGACCGACGGACGGACGGTGAGACAGACGGACAGGACTAAATCGTCATTATATTCTGATTTCCCATTTTCAATGGGTTCAGGGTATAACGTTAAATAACATTAAACTATGTGTATTTGCCAAAGAAAAAGTCTAGAGTATGTGAAATACGCTTTTTGCTAATGTTAAGGGAAAAGGGTGGTTTGAGGCTGGGGGTAAAATATGATAATAATCGAAATTCAGAAAAGTACATATTAATCTGTATTCAAAATTTGGAGACGTCGGCTCTAAAAAAGTAGAAGATAAATTTTAATAACTGATATTCGATATGGTTTTTAATCGAAAATAAAAAAACGGGAGCAGTAATCAATTTTTGGAAATAAACTCGATATGTGCGTGCATTATACAGACCTCCAAAAATATTTCAGGTCTCTAAATGTACGCGTTTATTCATACGGACATGCATATATGTACATACGAATATATAGTACATACATATATATCAGTATAATTTACCTGCATTATTTTGAGCATCATTCATGACTGATATCCATTCGACATTTCCCTGCGCCAGAAAACTGCTTCCAGATAGAGTCGGGGGAGATTCTTGTATGGCGGCAGGCGTGGAAAGTCCTCTCCCTAGTCCATTCGGGTATTCGTCATACTTTTGTTCTGCAATTGTAGTTATACATATTGATAATGTAAGATTCTCGTCGGGCGTGTTCGACTAGGAGATAGCCCTGAAATGGTTTCGTGTCTCTAGCTCGAAGGATAACGTTTTCAATCGACTTCGATGTAAAAAGGAAACGGTCGATTATCGATTAAATCGACACCAATGTCGACATGAGCAGAACGGATAAGGAAAGAATATCTTCTATGTCTGAGGGTCTTTTACGACTCATGCTTTTAGATTTAGTTTCAATTATGAATTTCTTCCAGATCCACAGCGCATTCCAGTTGCAATTTTATTGCGCAATCCGTGACTAACTTCTTTTTGTTTCTGATATTTTTTTTTTTTGCCAAATTCGTAGATGAAAACACAGCAGGAGAACAATGTGTCTATGGCTGCATGTGCTCTACTCTTTCCGACCAGAACACTTGTCCTTCGAACGAGGAATTCTTCCGCCCATTACCCCTGCCCCAGCCGCGAGCTTAGGCTATTGTTCTTGAACAATATTTTTACCCGAATTCCTTCAGTGCCTTTATATATTCCTGCTCCTTTTTTGTTGAGGCCTTTGAATGGGAACTGAATGTTAGCTTTTCTTAGTATATAGAGTGTATACAGTTTGACTCCTGCCTGCCTGGGCACTTGCCATTCGGAGCTTAGGTTTTAAGTGGATGGCGGACGGCTTTCATTTCATTGAGAATGTCGAACTTTGAATAAAAAAAGTGAGTTTAAACTATGTTCTAGGTTCAAGCATCCGACTAAAGCTTTCCTTTCCTTTACCGTGGAATTATTTTCATACTTGAAATGTAAATGTAATCTTTTGTTTGGCTCGAATCGAATCGTTTAGTATAATCACACACAGACAAAAAATTTAAATTAAATCAAGTAAGAGTGCACTAGTCGAAACTGCTCGACTAGGAGATCCCCTGAACTCTGCAAAGAGCTGATGCTCCAATTATTCTATGCTTCTTTTATGCACACATGCGCATGCATCCACACGAACGCATCAATACGCGCTCTGCTAACTGCGCAGTTACCAGCGACTGCGCTTGGGCTGCCGTGTGGGCTATATTACGAGAACTTATTTGTTCATGAAACTTTTTGAACGTGATAATAACATTAAAATGTGTGTATTTGCCAAACCACAAGTCTCTAGTATTTGAAATACGCTTTTTGCAAACTTGTTGGGAGGTGTTTTGGGGGATTGCGGGTGAAATATAACAAAAATTGAAATTCTATAAAATACATATGAATCTACGTTTAAAGAGTCTACCGCTAAAGATGTGGGAGATATAATAACTGATTTTTGATAAGGTTTTTTATCGATAACAAAAAAACGGGAGCGGTTATCGATTTTTGGAAATAAACTCGATCTGCGCGTGCAATACACGGACCAACAATTTCAAATTTCAAGTCTCTAGCTTTTATATATTCTGAGATCGACGCTTTCAAACAATCGGACAGACATATATGTACATACGAATATATAGTACATACATATATATCAGTATAATTTACCTGCATTATTTTAAGCATAATTCATGACTGATATCCATTCGACATTTCCCTGCGCCAGAAAACTGCTTCCAGATAGAGCCGGGGGAGATTCTTGTATGGCGGCAGGCGGACAGACGGACGAACAGACGGACATGGCTAGATCAACTCAGCTCGTCACCCTGATCAAGAATATAAATACTTTATGGGGTCTGCCACGCTTGTCACGAACATTTTCACGAAAACATTATACCCTGATTAATATTTTAATTTCATTAAAGAGTTAATTTCATCCTCTGCTCTTCTACTCTCATATATTTATCTTTTCTCATTCCGTTATATTCTTTTTCTGTTTCGTTACCTCTTTCTTCTCTGCTCTCTTTTTTTTTTTTGTATACTTACTTTCTTTATTTTTTCCTTGTATTTCTCTCTTCTCTCTTCTCTATTCACTATTCTATTGTCTCTCTACTCTTTTCACTATTCGCTCATCTCTCTTCTGCAAGGACACATGGCTTACTAAATCATATCTCTTAAAGTTTTACCAAATTGTGCATTTAGCTAATCTCATCTTGATTTGTTTTATAGGTTCAGGTGTGAATACATTGGATTTGACTTTTAGTTAAATACGTATACATATATGTACATACATATATGTATGTATGTATGTGTGTAGATGTGTATGTGCTTTTATAAAGATATTGTTAACTAAGTATGTGTGTTGGTTGACAGGGTATGTGCTAGTTGAGCTTCCATCTATCTGCTCTCTACCCAATTCCCACTCTGCTCCTCGTTTAAACTTACCTTTGGACTTGTCATCCGATTGCGCTGATGTATATATTTGGTGATGCTGATGTGTTGTGTTGTGCTGCTCACCTGCCGCAGAGCTTTGAAGTGAGTATAAAGTAGATGACGCGCTGCTCATCTGCTGTGGGAGATGATGTTGTTGTTGGTGCTGTTGCTGTTGCTGTTGCTGCTGCTGTTGCTGTTGTTGGCTACTGCACAGCGACAGTGGCTGAGTTTGTGATTGAGATTGGATAATATGGTGCTGGTGCGTATGCTGATGCTGAGGCTGATGCTGAAGTGGATGCAGATGCGGATGCGGATGCTGATGCGAATTCTGGTGTACTTGGATCGGCGAGAGTGTCGCTAGCCCATGGCTAAGATGTGGCGACGTCTGCATTTCCATTTTAAGCATATCATTAATACCTGAAAAAGCGAACGAAGCAACGTTTTGGCATCAGTAACTCTCCCTGTTAATCTCAGCCCCTTCTGTGCTACCTGCCTGCCTGGTCTGGTCCATGGAGTGCACGCCACTTTCAGACGCAAGGATGTATAACAAGGACATATAAACAGACGAAAATGGCTATATCGACTCGGCATATAATATCCTTGTGCACATGACATAAATGTTAGAACCGCATTTATTAAATTAAAATAATGCGTTTCTAGCTTGTTTGATTGACTCGATTCATACAGACTTAGCCGAAAAAAGGCTAAATGAACAGTACAGGCTTCTGCTGTGCAGCTGTGGAGTGTTGAATATCTTAGCATCTGCTAAATGCTGCACTTCGGCCAAAGGCTAGTGCAGTTTGTAGCTATATGGGTTCGTTGAGACCGCTAGTCCTCAAAATATATACAACCATATAAGTATATATATAATCATAATTATAGATAACTAGACAAAAGTGTGCTTTACTTAGAGCGCTCTGGTTGCTCAGGCAACTGATGATAGAGATGCTTAGGTTGATAGATCAGTTCAATGCCCATGATCAGCAGCCACGAACTCGAAATAAGAAGCAAAAACAAGTGGATATAAGGCAAGAGGGAGACACAGGCAGACAGACCGGCGGATGGGCAGATGAACGGCAGGGTACGCAGGACAGGCAGGTGGAGAAACAGATGGGTGGAAGGGTGTACTGGCGGAAAACGGACAGAACAAGATTGCAGTAGGCAACGAAAGAATGGCGAAACGAGAAAGAATGTTACAGTCTGACGCTTACGAGTGCTCTGATGTGCGCGACTGGCAGATACCCTAAGCTACGGTTGTTTTTTGTTTGGGATTTGGTATTCCTATAGCCGTGTAGACTACAGCTTACTAAAATGATGAGTCTATGAGTCTAGCAGCCAGGTCTTGTATTGTTTTTGATTCTAGGCTTCAAAATGAGAAGCTCCACTTGAGGTTGGCCGAAAATAGATTCTTTGTACTAAGACGTATATATAAATAAATATGTGTGTGTGAGTGAGAGAGACCGAAAGAGAGAGCGAGAG
>JAWNPA010000067.1:680000-942500 GCA_035045345.1 Drosophila hamatofila | reverse complement strand
TACACGGCGCATTTTTCGATTTGCCACGCTCCCAATCGGTATATATAACAAAAAAAGGAAGAGTGCTCTAGTCGAGACTGCTCGACTAGGAGATACCCTGAAAAAAAGTACTGATACTCCAATCATCCTACGCTTCTGTTATGCACATATTCTAACTGCGCAGTTACCAGCGACTGCGCTTGGGCTGTCGTGTGGGCTATATTATGCGAATTTATTTGTTAAATAAATACTTTTGTAGTGGGACTATCATCATTAAATTTTCATTTTGATAATAACTTTCAAATGTGTGTATATGCCAAAGCACAAGATTTTAGTACTTGATATACGTTTTTTTTTTCAAATTTGAGGCCCTTCGCCACATAAGGTGTGGTATCAAAAATCTTTAAGTTAAAAAATCTTTGTATTTATCACATAAATCTACACAGAAAGTCTGAAATCTCTAGGCCTAACAGTATTTAAATTAGGCTTAAAAAACAAAGTCCGATTTTCGATTACTATCAATAAAAAAGAAATGGAATAAGTTATGGTATACACGAGTGGCTAGATCAACTCAGCTTGTCATCCTGATCAAGAATATATATATATGGCAAAAGTTTCTTCTAAAGTATGAGAGCTAGACACCCATTGAAAATGGAAATGCAGGGTATCATGTTATATATATATATATATATATATATATATATATATAGAAGAAACTTTTGCCACGCCCCAATGTATATATCCGCCATATATTTTCGGTCTTTTCCAATATATACGGATTTGTATAAATCAATATATGGTTCGATACGATTTGCCACGCCTATAGTGGGCGTGAATATATAATTTTTTGATCAACCTTCACACAATCGTAACAGTGACTCACGTGCCCAATTTGGGTTTTATAGCTCTAAAACTGTAGAAGTTTCAGGTTTATCCAATTTGTCAAGCCCCCAAGGGGCGCCATATCTTTTTATACCCTGAACCCATTGAAAATGGGCAGACCCCATAAAGTATATATATTCTTGATCAGGATGACGAGCTGAGTTGATCTAGCCATGTCCGTCTGTCCGTCCGTCCGTCCGTCCGTCCGTCCGTCCGTACTAACGCAGAGATCTCCTAAACTACAAGTGCTAGAGACTTGAAATTTTACATGTATACTCGTGTATACCATACGCAGTACGAGTTTATCATATTTTTTCGATAACTCATCCCATTTCTTTTTTATCGATAACAATCGAAAATCTGACTTGGTTTTTAAAGCCTAGTTTGAATACTGTTAGACCTAGAGACTTCAGATTTATTGTGTAGATTAATGTGATGAATACAAAGATTTTGTCATTTACAGATTTTGGATGCCACGCCCCCTTCGCCCCAAATTTGAAAAAAACGTATATCAAGTACTAGAGACTTGTGCTTTGGCATATACACACATTTGAATGTTATTATAACGTTCTGAAAATTTGATGAAGATAGTCCCACTACAAAAAGATTTATTCAACAAACAAATTTTCGTAATATAGCCCACACGGCAGCCCAAGCGCAATAACTGCGCAGTTAGCAGAGCAATTGTTTATACGTTCGTATGGATGCATGCGTACGGGTGTGTGTATGTGTTTTTGTATATGTGCATGAAAGAAGTGTAGAATTGTTGGAATCAGTACTTTGCAGGGTTCAGGGTATCTCCTAGTCGAGCAGTCTCGACTAGAGCCCTCTTACTTGTTAATCTTGAGTCCACTAATATGATATCTCGCATACCGGAAAATGCATTTTCCAAATCGCCACGCCCCAAGTGGGTGGATCGGGAAAATCTTGACACTTAGTAATTCGAGGGTATATACGAGTATATGTTCCAAATTTCTTTAGTCCCTATGGACAGATGGACAAAACCAATATATTAATTCACTTTTTTGAATGATATACTCATTAATAATAGTATTTTCACATTTACACTCACATATATCGGTTTGAATTGCAATGAACCTACCCAAAATGCAGCTCAGGCCAAAATTCGAACTTCAAAATGGATTTTCACAGATTTCACTTTTTTTTATAATTTTTGTTTCGTTTTTTGCTTAGCAGTTTTCACTAAAACAAATCGGGAAGCGCACAACTCATTCACTCACTGTTTTCATTTCATTTAATTTTTATTGAAGTTAGGTTTTTATTCAACATTATTCAGTAGCTAAATTTACTCATTTACTTATATTCTAAGCGAGAGAGTGGTAGTAGTAGAAGAAGAAGAAAGAGTTGCGTTTATTTCACTTGATATTTGCAGCCAGCGGCGATCGCGCCTAGTACCTGCCAGGTGGATCGTAGACCGCGCTCAAAGAGTTCTTAGCCGAAACTGTTTGGTTGTTGAATATGAATGGTCGACGGAAGCAAGTCGAAGCCGCGCTCTTCACCAACTACTCTCAACATGAACGTATAAACTTACTTACACACACGTGTGTGTGTTGTGTGTGCTTGTGTGCGACATGCGCTAGTGTATGTGTGTCAAAACTAGCCTGTTGAGTGAGAACTGCTTCGGCACTCTGTCCATATATACAAGTGCATATTGGTATGTATGTATTAGCGCATAATGTCCATGTACATGTGTACGTGCGAACGTCTGTGCGTGTGTGTATTCTGAACCGCTCTCAAAACCAGGCTTAAGCGCAAGAAACCGACGACTGGTGGGGCTTTACGGTTGGTCGGCTTCGTTTGCACTCAAACGGGCCGGCGACTAATCGGGAACGTTTGCCGTTGCTTTACCTGCTGCGCGAGAGATTTTGTTGTTGCTGTCGCTGTTGTTGTTTTGTTTATTATTTTATTGTGCTTACACGATCAACAGAGAGGCGCGATTTCCGAGCTTGTGCACACATGTATGCATAAATGAGTGTTTCGTGTATATGTGTGTGTGTGTGTGTGTGTTAGAGAAATGCGTGTGGCCATATTAGTGGGCAAGTTACTATACACATATATACATATTTAAGAACGTATATATGAGCAAGTATGTATATCACATCAAGCCCGCCACAGACTTAAATACCCTTAGTATCTGCTGTATCCATGCATACATACAGGTGTCTGTAAATATTTGAGGTATATTTGTTTAAATGCTTATATACGCATATATATATAGATATAGAAATGCATATGTACAAATGTATATATAAGTTTGTATATACATCTATGCATATATACACACATATATGGATGTAATTGTATATGTATATGTAAACATATACAATTACATCCATATATGTGTGTATATATGCATATATAGATATGTCAGATGAACATACATATATGTATATATGTATATCACCTCTCATAAGTATATGAACACATTAATATCTACATATATTTACTCATACAAGTATGTATGTATATATGCATCAGAAATTTACGATTTATTCTTGGCTTTAAGCTATGTGGTAGCACAGCAGCTATTACTAAAGCGTGGAAAGAATAAATTTTCATTCTACCTTTCTTTTTTTAGATTCAACCCTCTTTCGACTTTTATTTTGATTGATTTTTATATGTTAATGAAAGCTAATTACCTTAATTTGAATGCTTACATATATAAACATATACATATAAATATACATATACATATATATATATATATATATATATATATATAAAGGTTAAATACATATAAATGGTAAATGGATTTTTACTTGTTCGTCCACATAATTCACACTTAAACATTAAATACCCTACATACTTCGTTGAGTGGAGTCAAGTGCAAAATCAAAGATCAAAGAAATTACAACTGCGACAAAATCAATTAACACATATATATATGGATATACTTATTTACTTACTTATTTATATATATACATTTATATACATATGACTTCTGTAAATATAAAAATATCAGAAAACTCTAGTCGAGAGCGCTCGGCTAGATAACACCCTGACTCCATCGACTTGAAATACCAATTTTTAGCATCCGCGTGCATCAACATACATGTACACGCCCACATAAGCACGCGCTGTGCTAACTGCGCAGTTATCAGCGACTGGGATTGGGCTGCAATATGGGCTACACTTTGAAATTTTTGTTGTTGAATAAGTCCTCAAACTTTCAGAACATAATAATAACACTCAGATGTATGTATTTGCCAAAGCACAAGTCTCTTGTACTTGATGAAGTCTTTAGCTCTAACAGAATTCAAATTTGTCTTAAAAAACAAAGTCAAATTTTCGATTATTATCGATAAAAGAAAAATGGGATGAGCTATCGAAAAATTATGATAAACTTGTACTGCGGATTGTATACACGATGTAAAATTTAAAGTCTCTAGCATTTGTAGTTTAGGTGATCTCGGCGTTCATACGGACCGACGGACGGACAAACAGACGGACATGGCTAGGTCAACTCAGCTCGTCGCCCTGATCAAGAAAATATATACTTTATGGGGTCTGCTACATTTTCACAAAAACATTATACCCTGATTTCACATTTTCAATGGGTTCAGGGTATAAAAAATAAATACATACACATACTTTTGTACAGAGTATTCAAACATGAAACTGTCCACACACATACAGACAGCATATCTATGTGTATCGAAATATGCTGTGATATATGTCCGCTCTCTTCATACGCATTGAGCAGGTGCTGCCTCGTTAGCTAAGATTGACAAGACGGCGCGTGCCAAGCAAACGGCAACTACCGTTGCATAAACCACAGCCGAAGGGTAGGAGAGACAGTGAGACAGAAGGTGAGAGCGAAAGAGAAAAAGCTAGAGATTGATCACTGAACCATCTCTTATTTCGCTACAATACGTTCGTTCGTTCCACGTAGTCTAATAATAACCAAAGCCTATTCATAGGAAGTCGCAGCAGGTATACTCTCTCTCTCTATATATATATATATGTTATTGTTGTTTGAGTATGTCTTCAGCCAATGAATTTTATCGATAACATTCTAAGACATCAAGTACATAGCCGAAATTAGTTTCGCCTATAAAGGGAGGCTATGTTTATGGAGTTAAGTTCTTAAAAGTTTTCTACGATCATAACGCAGGTCGATTGTCCAAGCTGCTGGCTTAAGACAGGGCACAGACGCACATACAATGTATGTATATAGATACAATGTATGTACATACACACATATGTGTATTTTGAATGTCTATGGAGTATGTTGGTCAACGCACACAGACACACACACACAGATGCACACACACGCGCGCACACATATACACGTATGTACATATACGTATATGTACACACATTCATACATCCGTTCGAGTTCGAGTTTGTTTTCCGTGATCGTTTATTTTACATGTGAAAACCTCTTTTATGCTACCCAAAGCCCGCGCTTTCTGTACAGAACACCTGTTTGATAGATGGAACCGTGACGCCGATCTGAAAAACCACCCCATGCCTTCCCTATTTTGTTACTTTTACCCTCCTTATTCCTTACTTCGTTTTTTTTACCTTTAATACGCGATACTAAGGTCTTAAAATAGAGGGTCTGGGTTCAACGCTCGCCTCAGGAGTACGAAACTGCGACAACAACAAAGAACAACACAATAAACGAGAATGTTCAAGTTGTTCAACATTCTCGTTTATCATATAAATACATACATATATATACAATTATGTATGTATTTACGTACGTATGTGCGTACATAGATCTATCAATATAGAAGATTTGGTATGGATCATACTTGCTGATTTTAACTAAGGCTAACTAAGCGGATTCTAGCTAACTCTCTCTCTCCAATTTGCAGTTTTTAAAACTCGTTCATGAAGCGAAAAGCGAGTAGAGCCAATTGTAAGGCTCTCAGGATGCGTCCACTGGGAGCAGGTTAATTTGGAAATTACTACATATATATATCAATTGAAACATACCCGTATTGTATGGTTTAGATCGCGTTGGGGGCGTAGAAAATCTTGTTCATCTGCATCAGATTGATCAATAACTGGTCACATACATATATGTACATATACATACATGTATATGATATATATATATATATATCCTAATCGGGCCTTACTAGTTTCCTTATTCATCATAATCTTGGCGCAGCTGCTTTAGAATCATGAATGAAATTGTTCATTTGAAGAATAAACCAAATAATAATGAACTTGGCTCGTGGCACACGGTATTCTGAAGGATTGAGAGAGGAACCAGCTGAAAGACGATTAGCCCGAAGGTGAAGATAGCTGTCATACAGTCGTTGTACACACTACATGCCACTGTTAATTACGGTTCAAGTCATTTTCCCATTGCACTATGGGCGAATGGTCGATTTTGGCGGCATAAAGTCTAAAAATGAAATTAGAAGCCTAAGTTTTATACCCTGGACCCATTGAAAATGGGAAATCAGGGTTTAATGGTTTTGTTAAATGTATGTAACAGGCAGAAGGAGGCATGGCAGACCTCATAAAGTATATAAATTCTTGATCAGGGCGACGAGCTGAGTCCATCCGTAAGTCCGCTTGTCCGTTCGTCAGTCCATCCGTCTGTCCGTCTGTCTGAACACAGAGATCTCCTAAACTACCATGCTAGAGACTTGAAATTTTACATGCATACTCGTATATACCATACGCAGTACGAGTTTATCATATTTGTTCGATAACTCATCCAACTAATCGATCATTTTATTTCGTTTGTAAGCATAATTTTAATACTGTTAGACCTAGAGACTTAAGATTTTTCATATGTATCTATGGTGACGAATACAAAGATTTGGTAATTTATAGAATTTGAAAAAGACGTACATATATCAAGTACTAGAGACACACATACAGGCATATGGAAGCATATTTATGAACTGTTTTGGTATATATGTATATGTATCTCACATTCATACATACTGTATATGTATCGTATGTCTATATGTCTATACATACATATGTATATATAAGAAATTAGTAAGTGTGCTTGTGGACATTCGATCCTCACTAACATGCATTGGCGTACATACGAATGTGTGTGTGTGCGCGTAACTATGTATGCACCTAAACATACATATATATACAAGTGTACATATGCATACATACGTGCACACGCACCTACTTGCATACACATGTATATGAAGCATATTAGTAGGTGCATGCATGTGTGTGTGCGTGTGTATGTATGTGTTGATCGTGCAACCATTTTATTGTGTTATATTATGCTCTGCTGCGTGTATGTATGTGTGTATGTATGCGTGGGCATGTTTGTGAAACTCAGATTGCGCTTGAATGTGTGTGTTTATGTGTGTGTGTGTATATAAAAAAAAATATATATGTATGTGTGTGTAGAGCCATCTATACCGCTTGCTCTTTATTTAAACAATCAGTATTCATATGTTTTCGGTATGAAATTCGGTATTTCAATCGTGGCTCGTGGCTTTTCACGGTCTGCAAGTCAACCGAGACTGCTCTTCTGCTGCTTTTTTTATTTTATTTTTTTTTTGCCGTTTCTTTTGGTCTTTGACTGTTGCTTTTTCTGTTAATGTTGATTTTTGCTTTTGGCTGACGCTGTTGTAGTTGTGCTCTATTGTTGCTGCTGCTGCTTCTGTTTGTGTTCTTCTTCGTCATTGTTATATGAATGTACATATGTATACATGTATCAATGTATATAAAATATATGCATATACACACTACAGTGGAGAAAAATATTTTAGTTAATGCAATGAAATTCAAAATTTATGGATTTCCCTTAATTTATAGAAATATTAAAAGTACGCATGTCCTCGAAATATTTGATCATACATATGTACATATATGTTTGCATATATGTATGTCCATACCACATATGTATACATATATCCATAAGTTAAGTATGCACTTCTAATCTTAATAAAAAATATTTTTACAAATGTAAAATTTAGGTTAAGTGTAAATAAGTAAATTTAGTTAGGTGAACAAATTATTACATAAAATTAATAAAAAAAATCATAATAATATACTGAAAGAGAGATAATATCAATATATAAATAAAATATTATTCGTAAAATTATGTTTATTTATTATTAATTATTATTATTAATTTGTGACGGCACATTCCGTTATGTGAGCGAAATGAAAATCGGCTATTCATCTTAAACGAATTAAATAAAAGTCAAAAATCGTATTCTTAAATTCAACTACCAACACACACACATGCACATACAGACACATATATATATAATGTACTAAAATTGTTTACTCGTATGCATTTTAAAAGCATATTTGTACACATGTATATATTTATTTATATATATATATATATATATATATATGTACATACATACATATGTACATCTATAAGGTACTTATGCTTATAGGAAATAAGGCAGCGAAGCGTAATTCCTCTAGCCACAAATACAATAAAAACAGAGGCAGAGTGCCCTAGTCGGGAGTGCCTGACTAGGAGATACCCTGAACCCCACGTAGGTTGCTGTTTCAATCATTATCCAGAAGTACATGCACACACACACACAGAGTGAGAGAAGGTGGGTAGGAATTGTAGCTTTTGAGATTACAACGCTTATACAAACGGTCAGACCGACAGAACGACAGACCGACAGTCATACATAAATGGCTGTATCGATTCAGTTCGTCGCCTCGATTAGGAAAACATTGCGAGGTCCTATTTCTGACTACTCTACAAATTTCTACAAAAACGAGATACCCTGATGACCCAGTTTAAACTATGTATACTTTTTATACTCATTCACGAAAGTGAATCGGTATAACAGTATATTGGCAAAATATTTTGCAGCTAAAATTATATTCTAGATCTGCCCACTAGGGGCGTGGCAATTCGGAAAATGCATTTTCCAGTATGTCAGAAATCATATTAGTTGAAGAGCTAAGTTGAAATATGGCATGTATAGTCGCGTTGACTACCCATGATCGAAAAGATATGGCGGATATATCTACGCCCATTGGGGACGTAGCAAATCGGGTAAAACTGTATCTTCAGCCATTTAGAGCTAGAAAGCACCTACTTTTTCACTGTTACAATTGTATAAAGATGAATTACAAAATTATATATCCACGCCTACTGTAGGTGTGGCAAATCGGTTCTATCCTTATATAATATATTTTAAGCATTATTGATGGTAGAGACTTAAAATTTGGAATACTACAATAGAGGAATAAGGAGTATGAGACCTAAAAGCTTCACAATTAGACAGTTGAGTTACTGAAGACCTTCTCTATCGATGACCAAAATATAAGTGTACACCGTTGTATATTAAAAAATAACCTGTCATTTTCCCATTTTTTGAGCCTTGGCTTTCAAGTTTTGATTGCACACAAAAAATGAGTGAAGTGCTCTACAGTCGGTAGCGCCCGATTGCAACGATCTTACTTGTTTATAGTTTCAGTTATGTACAAAAAATACCTTAATCTGTCTACAAAAATTTGGAAAGGGTAATCCTAACTGAAATTCCTTAAGCTTGTTTACATAATTATATATATATATATTTCGCATTTAGGGAGGAAAGTTTTGAATTCAAAGCAAAGCTCACGCCATGGAATTTAAATAATTCTGATAGTCTAGTATCGATGCCACAAAACTATCAAGTTTCTCTTTACACTGTTAAAAGACTCAGTAGGTAGGCGCCAAGACCAGTCCCGTTACTTCTAATGTTAACTAACAGACTGTTGTGAACGGCACTCCAACGGAGATCCGCCAAGTGGTCCAAAACTCACTAAAACTCACACATCACTAATTTGATTACCTTGCAATAAAAAAACTAAGTAGATAATGGAATTAGCTGGATGGCTTTCGACAACAGCAACGACATAGCCAAAATGGCCAATACGTCAGATGGAATGGTTGATGGAGACAGTTAACTGACTATTCGCCATCAGTAACGTTTATTTGTGCCATCCACCTACCACATATTCAAATATAGTACACGATGAAGCTGCATCAATACTGGTGCTGCTCACACCTGCTGCCATGTCGGAAACATCCGGTAGAATGAAATAAAATTGTTGTATTTATTACAAAATTGAAAACTGAGCATAAGTATGAGTATTAAGGCTCAATAAAACAGATAATTTGCCAGTTGCAGAACCAGTTGCAGAAGCCTAGGCAGAGGCTAAGAATACTGCACCCAATTTTTGGCCATTAGATTAATAATATAATGTATGAAAGTGGTAGTTATAAATATGTGGATTGATGGGGAACGTATAAAACTCATTAATACTATTTATATTTACAAATAAAAACCTTAGATAATAAAGTTAAAGCCCATCTACACGAAAATAAAAGTGGTCAAGGGATTGCTTCATCAAAAACTGGCTAGATAACGGCGAAAAATATACAAATTATCAAAAAACCCCTATATTGTCCGATTCGTGAATCTATATACTACTTGTAACTAGAATCCCAGCTCGTTTTATTGTGTCTACTGGTTTTAATTCACTTAACAGTCTAAAAATTGCTTGATTTTCATACAAATTTGAACGCGCGCGCACCATTTTCTGAAACTGTGACGATTCACTGTTAATGTAACGGACCGCTTTGCATAACCTACTATCACTTAATCGTGTTCTCTTTAATGCGCACCCAGAAAACGAATATATCGATATCAGTCTTAACAGAACAGCTGAAACAATCGACACGACTCACGATTGAGGGATAGCACTAACCCACTGTTAAAAGACCCAGTAGGTTGCGCAAAGACCAGTCCCGTTACTTCTAATGTTAACTAACAGACTGTTGTGACGTCACATTTTCAGTTTGTGCTCTGTTATCCTAGCTGAAGCTTGGCGGGCACTCCAGCGGAGATCCGCCAAGTGGTCCAAAACAACCAAAATTAACTATATAGAAGCAAATTTCACCTTAAAAATGGTCAATCACTAATTTGATTACCTTGCAATAAAAAAACTAAGTAGATAATGGAATTAGCTGGATGGCTTTCGACAACAGCAACGACATAGCCAAAATGGCCAATACGTCAGATGGAATGGTTGATGGAGACAGTTAACTGACTATTCGCCATCAGTAACGTTTATTTGTTCCATCCATCTACCACATATTCAAATATAGTACACGTTGAAGCTGCATCAATACAGGTTCTGCTCACACCTGCTGCCATGTGGGAAACATCCGGTGGAATGAATTAAAATTTATGTAAAAATTACAAAATTGAAAACTGAGTATAAGTATGAGTATTAAGGCCCAAGGAAACAGATAATCTGCCTGAATCAACTGCAAAAGCCTAGGCAGAGGCTAACAATGCTGCACCCAATCTTTGGCCTTCAAATTGTTAATATAATGAATGAAAGTGGTAGTTATAAATATGTGGATTGATGGGGAACGTATAATACTCATTAATACTATTTATTTTTACAAATAAAAGCCTTAGATAATAAAGTTAAAGCCAATCTACATGAAAGTAAAAGTGGTCAAGGGATTGCTTCATCAAAAGCTGGCTAGAAAACGGCGAAGAATATACAAATTATCAAAAACCCTTATATTGTCCGATTCGTGAATCTATATACTACTTGTAACTAGAATCCCAGCTCGTTTCATTGTGTCTACTGGTTTTAATTCACTTAACAGTGTCAAAATTGCTTGATTTTCATACAAATTTGAACGCGCGCGCACCATTTTCTGAAACTGTGACGTTTCACTGTTAATGTAACGGACCGCTTTGCATAACCTACTATCACTCAATCGTGGCACTAACCATACCATTGTATGGTTAGTGGTGATAGCGTGTCTCTTAACAGTGCCAGCGAACCAGCCAAAAAAGTGACGTCACACTGTTATCTTAACCGCTGTGCACACCTAATATCACTTAGTCGCAGAGCTCGCAAATAACACTTATCGGCTTGCACATACACGAAATTCGTCCGACTTTAGGATTAAAAAATATTTTTATATATTATATTGTATATTATTATATATATGTATATTTAAAATATATTTGCAAAAACAAAAGAAAAATATGTTATTCATTTTATAAATTTAGGAGATAGCTTAACTCTAGTCAAACTCAAAATTTGTCATCTTTTTGTATCTACATATGTAAATTAGATTGCATATTTTAAGTTCAGGAGCGTTCAGAAAATTGGCATATATTTTCGTGTTAACGCAATATTCATAAAAGATTGCCCGATTTAGCTTAATAGGTTTTCTATAAGCAATAATTCAAATAAAATCGGCAAAGGAATGCGCAAAAAGTAATGAAAAAGTTACTTTTACTCAAAATGGGCAAGAAATCGCGCAAAAAATACTGCAAAAATTCACTTTTACTCAAAATGGATACGAAACCTCGCAAAATGCACTAAAGTAGATCACATTACGCACCAAATGCACTAAAAAAGGTCAAATTTCTCAACGCAATTCAACGACGCAATTGATCTGCTAGCGAAAACAACCCCCGCGTATGCAAAACGCATGTACATATATCAGTGAAGAGTCTGTTGCCAGTTTAGCCTGTTTCAGGCTAGATCTAGCATATTTGAATATGGAATAGCCTATAAAATTTAAAGGAAAAAACCTAAAGAAAAAAATTTATTTCACAATATATTCTTCTTTCCTTTTTAATATAGCTTGCTTTCCAGCATTTTCCCTTACATTTTATCAAATTTTTGCGACTTTTATCCATAATCTATCTTGCTTTTGAGCGCAGCAGCGGCAACACTGCTGCATGCACAAGCAACGTTTTGCTTAATTGAGTACAACCAAAAACTCAAGTCCAACTTTATGAGAAAAAAAAAGTAAACGATAAAGTCCAACTTTGTCGGAATCGAAAAACGTCATTGCATATAATTTAACAATGGGACTTTCAATAAAGGCAAAAAAAAAACTTATTTTCGGACGTTTTGAAACACTCAACGGATATATATATATAGTCGTGTTGCAGATTGCAGTTCGTAAGGTTGTTTACCCCATTGCGTCTTTTATCAGAGGGTTGCTTAGTTATATAACAACAAGCCGCAGCTCATGTGTGGTTAAGATCCCGCTGATATGTAAAGCAAATTTAATTGGATTTCCGTTAAGCCCGTATAGTAAAACTGAGTGACCAGGTTTTAGTGAATTTTTCCCTCCAGGGTCAGCTTAACTTTATAGCATCGAGCTTGTGTGTACATGCGATTAATATCAGCTGATATGTAAAGCAATTTTTTTCCGCTATGTACAGTGAGCACCAGATAAAGATTCTTTTTATGACTTGTTGCCCTTCTGCCGTGGGCATAAAATAATAAAATGCTGCTTGTTTTAATGATGTGTACACATTTATAAAAATAGCTGAAATGAGCTATAATAGTACAAATCTAGTTTATATGATTATATATATATATATATATATATATATATATATATATATATATATATTTTGATTCATCTTTAAACTTAAATTCACTCCATACTGAAATGAATAAATTAGTTAGTAAAATGCTATTTATGTAACTAAGTAAACAGTGAAAAAGAATTTCTACTGTATCAGCTGACGAAATGCCGATTTCCATTTTGTTTCACTCGCGTGTTGCCTGTTTTCGGTTTTTAATTTTCATTTAGTCCGTTAACACCGAGCGAAATAAACGTTTTTTTCATCCACGCAAAAGCGGTTGGTGCTGAAATAAAAACATTTACAGTTGAAGTTGAAGTATAGAAAAATAAAGTGAATAGCAAGAAAAGTTGATGTATTTATTTTATGAATTCAATCAAGGTCGTGCGATGTTCTTATAACATATATATTATTAATTTTCAATATTTTATTATAGTTGCAAAAATCTAAATAATCTTATTCAAAATTCGGAAGCTTCAAATAAAAATTTAAATCAACAAAATTTTTTATGTATTTAAAAAAAAAAAACAACTATAAACAACATTTAAAGAAAGGATAACAAAACCAACCAGATCAAATAGAGAGAACATACAGTAATGGATACATGTATGTATGTGTATGTGTATATTAGTTTGTGTGCACATTTGTTAAGTCCCATCTACATACAATGCCGTAAAGAGCACATATACATATTTATAAAAATGTGTTTGTATGCATAAAAGTTTGGTGGATTTTTGCAATTTTTGGCTGACAATCGAATTTTACTCCATCTCCAACAAATGTGCTCCAGACGTAGTGTCTCCAATACTTTGGCACTGTTTATATGTAAACGTGTGTCTGTGTGTGTGGGAATGACTGAGTGTATGTATCTAAATAAATTCATACATAAACTTAAATGCATGTGTGTGTATGTCTGTATATGTATATATGCACATATGTATGTATGTATATAGTCTTACTTGTAAACAAACTACTACAAGCTGTTGATTACGATGGATAGTGCTAGTTTTAAAAGGGCTTCATTAATACTTAGTCAATAGTTTAAAAAACAAATGACTAGTTTAAAAGTTAGGCTTAGGACATAGTTTTGAAGCAATATAAGTTGTATTGAGAGAAGCGAACCAAACTAACTATATATATTGAAAAAAAAAAATACAAAAAAAATATACATATATATATATATATATATATATATATATATATATATATATATATATATATATATATATATATATATATATATATATAACGACAAATACATATGAACAAGATGAATAATCTTTTGTTCCACGTGCGTAAAATTCAAATGGTGCCGCTATTAAATCTAAGAAAGCACAAAACAAAAAAACGGGAGGAAAAAAAGAGATTGTGTCATCGTAGCTTAAAGCTAAGAAACTCTCCAATTTAGTTGGCTGTGGCTGTGGCAGTAGTTGTGTCCCGCGCGCACCCCTTCCACTCAGCACACCGCACACAGCACACAGCCCACAGCTCACAGCCCACAGCATTTATATTGGCGCTGTTGGCGTCGGCTCGTCGCATCCTTTTGCCAGTCAGTGGCAAAAATGGTTTGTAGTATATGTGTACTTGTGAACATACATTATATGTGTGTAAGTATATATGTATGTTGGCGTAGTAGGGAAAAAATGATCAAAATGCACAAAAGTGCGCATATACTTACGCACACACACATATTAACACATGCATCAGTATATCATATTGAAGTTTCTGAAAGTTCAAAGTTTATTATTAAATATACTATATATCAAAAGATGGGTGAGACAGGTCCTATTCCATTTTCCTTTCGTCTCTGCCTATGAGAGCCCAGTGCGATAATGGTATGCTTAGTGTTACCTGCCTTCTCAAGTGCACGTACATATATATTTTTGAAGATTCAGTAGAAATATTCTGGATAAGTCTTTTACATTGTAATCGCACCTAAAATGTCATCTCTCTCTCTCTCTCTCTCTCTCTCTCTCTGTCTTTCTGATACGGTCCCGCATTTTACGTTTTGTTGCATACTTTCCACCGCATACTTTCTCAAATTCATAACAATGAGTGTTAGTATGTTTGATATACGAAATCAGCTTATATACAGTTTGCTTTGCATGATTAATGATATTACTCAGCTTATGGGTAATGTATACTTTTGGACTCGCAGTTAAATGGATTGAGTATATTGATATTGATTGTTTTTACTTGATGCTGATATTCGGCTTCTTCCTTTCCATTGCAGGCAGTAAACGCTGATGTGCAATGGCGAGTGCCGACTATTGAGCGAGTAGCAGTATGCGCAATACTAGGAACAACAGGAGCAACATAATCATGCAGTAACTGCTGCACAGCCAGAGGTTGATGATGTTTGAACTCATGCAACAGGAATTGGCTGCAAAGGAGTCAGTGGCAGGTGCAAGGAAGGACGTCAAATGCATTTACAATTGCTCCTGCTTTTGTTGTCGCCAGGGATGTTGCATGGTTGTGTGCTGCTGTTGCAGCTGCACCAGCCTCAGCATCAGCAGCAACAACAGCAATAACAGTAACAGCAACAGCAACAGCAGCAGCACCAGTATCAGCAGTAGAGGCATCAGCCTTCATCCGATAGCTGTTGTCCGAATCGCCTGCCAATCGATAGTTGCTATTCAAATGCTGATAATCGGCTACTTAGCATTGTTCAAATTGAGCTATCGTGCCTTATGGTCGAAAGCATTCGCAGGCCCGGTTGCTGGTGGCAGCGCACCAGACAGCGGCAGCTGCAGCAGCAACTCCAGCAGCAACAGTTGTAGCAACAACAACTGCAACAATGTTGACAGTAAATTGAAAGAACAATATGGGCACGGTCACGCTTCCTATGATATTACCAATGATCAGCAATTGAAGACGAATAACTTGTGCAAAATGTTTTTCAATAATCGGAAGAGGCAAAGGAGACGACGTAGGCGTCGACGCCGTCGACGGCTCCGACATAATAACAACAATAGCAGCAGTCAGACTGGGAATAGCAAGCAGCAGCAATATCAGGATGGCACGTGCCTATCGATTGCGGTGTGGACAACAATCGAGCAGGACGACCAGAACAGAGGTAACAGCAAGAGTAAATCAACTAGAGCAAACACTGCGGGCACTGCGTATTTGCCAACGCCGACCTTCGTTTCGAGCTGTCCTTCGATGAACTACAGCAGTAGCAAAGCGAAGCGCAATCGGGCCAACCTCCTTTGGCTGCTAATCGGCATCTTTTGGCTAGAGGTTAAGCTCATCAACTGCAACGCCATTGCCAGCAGTAACGGCTACGTCTCCTCCCTCGTCTCTCAGAAGGGCTGCACTCTGTGCCACCTCGAGGAGGGGAGCTTCTACAGTGACAAGCGTGAGTTTGATAAATTTATGTTTCAGCTTTCCACGACTGACTGCAACAACCAAACGATGTCACTAACCATGCGCCACACTCAATGACAATCCACCATTCCCCATTCACCATTCCCCGATCTCACACACACACACACACACACACACATATGTTATCTTGGCGCCAAACCTTCTATCTATGAGTTGTGGGGTCGGATGGTTAGTGAGACTCATTCGGTTTGAAATTAGAAAGTTACATTACTGCTTTGGGCCCAAACGAGGACGTCTAGTCAAATAGTCTTCGAAAGCAGTATTTACATTGCATTCAGTCGTGTGAACGAAATCAGATAAGTCTAATGTGTGCATATATGCACATACATATAAATACATCTACAAGATAGATCTGCGCTGCCCGTCTGTCTGCCTAATAATAGTGAGACATATATATCCTGAATACATTTCAAAACTGATCGAAGAGGGTAAAAATTGGTTGCATACTCTACATCCGATTAGAGAATTCCCTTCTTCTTTTTGTACTTTGGCTTGGTGCACTCTATTTGAATAAAATATATTTACACACTTCTCATACAGCTCTGATACTTACAAAAACACTTTACAATTATCACATTTACACAGATAACCCACACACAGACTACAACAACAACAATAACAACAACCATAACCATAACAATAACAATAACAATAACAATAACAATTATGTCTATAAGAAAAGTATTCAGAGAACAAATAACAATATTGTGGTCAGCGATCGTGTCCGTTTAGAGTCGATAAAACGACAAATCTTAACGAAACTCGGACTCACCCATAAACCAAATGTATCCCATCCGCTACCCAAACAGTTTATCTGGGAGACAATCTATCGAGCAGACGGCGGGCAAATGGTTACGAACGATGTATTTGAGAGTAACGCCATCTTGGCAAGTCATATTCGTGATCGTAGTCAACGGAAGAGAATGCGAACAGTAGTTAATGAGATCAACGAGAATCGTTTTGACAGCCCAAGCGTGGCATATATAGTTGGTACTACAAACAGGAGCAGCAGTAAAAGTAAAATTAAGACGAAATACAATCACTTAAGATCAATCTCCTCAGAAACAGAAGCAGAAAGGGCTAAGACAATCCAAGGATCGGATACACGAACAGGTACAGAGAACCACAGCTTACCCGGCTGGAATAAGAAAACGAAGTCAAATGATTTTAGTAAATCAACATATCTTATAGATATAAATCGTAGTAGTGATAGTGATAACACCAAAAACGATGTAAGCGGCGGTGCCGGCGCCGATCTCGATCACAACGATCATATATATTTTAACGATTACAGTGTTCAAATCCATAACAAAGACCATAAGCATAAGCATAAGCCTCCAGTCAATAATAATTCGCGAATCAAAAAGAAAGAGAGCCGAGAACCCGACGCCATCACTATGCACGATCAAGACAATGTCAATGGATTTGAGCGCGAAGACTACTTTGGCAGCACACAAGAGATAATTACTTTTGCTGAGGAGGGTAAGTATCAATGGATCTATGCACAGACACACGTATTACACGCGCTCAGTGTGGCTGACAACAGGTCCTAATTTCATCCTTGCCTAGGCCGCTCTATCTCTTTTGTGTCATAGCACAAATATTATGCGTAGAAGTACTGTTAAAAGACTCAAGCTATCACTCAATCGTGGCGTAAAGCTTTCGCACAAGGTTTCCCTAATAAGTTGTTGTCAGCTTACAGTGCTAAATGAATATTAGAGATTGAACAGTGCACACATTTTTACAATATTTGCCTACTGTAATATTTGAAACATTATTATTTTAGTTTATTGCGATTGATATATATAAATATTCGCCTGTATTTCGCTGTATCATAAATAACTTTTGGATAAAGTAAATACTTTGGATTCTAATATAAGGAAGATATTACAAAACAGTCACTTTACCCAATATGAACATATGTATATGTTTGAGAAAGATCGAGACTTAAACTCTCTTATGTAGTTTAGTAACCCATTGTATGTATGTACTTATATGTGCATACATATATGCAGGCAGGCAGCTAGAAGGTCCTCATCTCTCACCTCGCCTCCTACTTACACAATTTTGCGAAAACAAAAATAAATAAACAAACACAATAAACTACACCAGACGTATGCGCTCTCTATGCACGTAGAGTTTGCATTACTAGTAACGTCAGTGTGTGTACACATTTACATGAATATGCATAAGCATGTATGTGTGTTTGTGTATATTTATTGAAGCAATGCATGCAAATGTTAACAGCAAATAATACGGTAAGCCTCGCAAGTCAATGAAAGAAGGAGGCGTAGAAGGAGAGCTGGCCGACAGTGTATACCCCCATAAACACCCACACCCACACACACTCGCACGTATACATACGAATATGTATGCACACATGCGTATGCAGACACCTTGTCATAAGCAGAGCAGGGCATAAGCGGGCTCAAGTGTCTCTGCTACAGTCTTCTTGTTGGAGGTCTCTCATGCAAGCTACTGTGGACTCACATACTGGCACGCAGGCACACACAGACACGCAATTACGCAGACACACAGTGTGCACGTGTGCAGCTCTCATTGTGTGTGTTCTCGTTTTGTCTGGTCGACGGGACTCCCGATCCGACCCCAGAATTCTCGCACACTCACACGCACACTTGCGAAGAAGTAATGTGCCGTCGTCTGAGTGGTTATTGCAGACTGCAATGGTGAAGTACTTTCACTATTGTTCTTAGGTGTGAAACAAGAGCAACAGACTGGGTAAGCAATTAAAAATGCAAAACAATAAAAAAACATACGTGGAATTAAAGTACTCTCTAGTCGGCATTTAGCCTTCGCCAGACAATGTTTTTTAATACACGCTCGACAAGTCTGGCGCAGGGTGGCCAACGTTTTTCAGCTCGAAATGTATACGCGTCGAAACTTAAGTTAATCGGCTTAACGCCAATTCGACACTACAAAACATAATAGTATTATACTATTTAGGAAACCCCGACTACATTCTGTAGTATACCCTGTGCTGTATACCCTGAACATATTGCAAATGTGATAATTCGGGACTTGTCCTTAATCAGTCGTCTATTTAGTCTTCTCAGAATCGCCCACATTCGAACAGATGAAATTAGTCTTCCATACTTTCCACTTACAGTTGCCATCTCGCAATGCTGTTAGCTAGGATAGGATTTTATACTTTCTCGCGAAACGGAAACGAGTGTATTGCTTTTGTGCGATGTCCGCCTTGCTGTTCGTCGGCCCCTCTGTCCAAATGAGCGTAAGCCCTTGCCGCTGTTAAGTGGGTGTATGTTTGAGTATGTGTGCGTTCAAGAAACCAGCAATGAATGAGAAAATAGACTCCTACGCAGCAATCAGGGCATCTACTAGTCGGGCATTCCCGACTAGAGCACTATCCTTTTTTATAACTTGAGGTCAACTGTTATTATACAGGCGCGCAATATCGGCAATATCGCATTGTGGAGTTCTCTGCACAGAAATCGGGTATACCAAATCAAAAGATATCCATTAGAAGTGCTCAAATGCATATTCGCATCGAAAGACTGGATATGAAAAGCGAAGCTGTGAACCGCTACACACAACAGACCATGAAGACTACGCGGAAAAGTCGTGCCAACATGCCCCGGCAGAGGATTAAAATCTGGGTATTTCGAATGAGCGAAGGCATCAATATGACTGAAAAGGTGAGTATCTGTTCTCTCGATATATACTACGTTCATGTAGATCAATTAAATATTTGTTACACGCAGGCAATGGATCAGGCGTTTTTATTTCGTGCCTTATTCGAAGTGGACACGGAGCGCTTGGGTTGGCAGAAGTTCGATCTTACTGAAACGATTCGGGAATGGTACAGTGATATGACCGGAGAGAATCTACGTCTCTTGATCGACTGCACTGGCTGCGGAAGTCAATATTCACTGCAACTGTTTCAGATGTCTGGGCCCCGGCTGAACTCGGCATCAGATCATTTCGTGAATCCGAACCGTCCGTTTCTCGTCCTACACACAGAATCGCCGAGACCTCGACGCGTGCGGCGACGTGCGATCGATTGCGGTGGTGCATTTAGCGGCCAATGCTGTAAGGAATCTTTTTATGTGTCCTTCAAAGCACTCGGTTGGGATGATTGGATAATAGCGCCTCGTGGATACTTCGCTAACTATTGTCGGGGAGAGTGTACTGGACCATTCCGAACCCCAGACACGTTTCAAACATTTCACGCACACTTTATTGAAGAATATCGCAAAATGGGACTACTAAATGGAATGCGTCCCTGCTGTGCTCCGATCAAATTCTCAAGTATGTCCTTGATCTACTATGGCGACGATGGTATTATCAAACGTGATCTTCCGAAGATGGTTGTCGATGAATGTGGATGTCCTTAATTGTGAGTGAGATCATACGAAATACATACATACTTGAGCGCCCATTGAAAATGATGGCTAGAAAATGCCGGATATTGCTCGCGTTGCAGGCAGAAGAAGGCGTGATCAATATTCTTCCTGACAAATCCCCATCGATGGAACTGCTTTATAAAGCGTTCAAACTGATATCCCCCTCTCAATTAGGGCATATGCCATCAGCACTTATCAAATAAAACATCTACTTAGACAGAAATAGGTACTTAGTTAACGCCTCGACCAATACACATCCAAAGCTAAAGGAACTGTAAAATAAAACAAGTAAGAAAACTCTAGTCGAGACAGCTCAACTTCGAGATCACCTGAACCCTTCCAGGAACTAATATTTCTATAATTCGTAGCTTCATTTCTACTTACACATGCACACACACATACGCACATACGGACGCACGTATAAACAGGCTGCTTAATAATAATTTTGTTTGTAGACAGACAATCTTGATAAAACTTTCAGACCATGATAATAACAGTAAAATGTGTGTATGTGCTAACGCACAAGTCTCTAGTATTTGAAATACGTTTTTTGAAAACTTGTAGGGAAGGGGGTGTTTTCGGGGTAGAAGGGTGAAAAATGAAAAAAAAGACCGAAATTCTTAAAAATACAGATGAATTTACATTTTTCATTTGGAGACCTATCTCTAAAGATATAGGAGATATAATTTTTTAACTGATTTTCGATAAGGTTTTTAATCGATAACAAAAAACCGGAAGTAGTCATCGATTTTCATCGAACAAAATTGATATGTACGCTCAATATACGAACCTACGAAAAAAAATTCAAGTCTCTAGCTCTTATATCTTCTGAGATCGACGCGTTCATACATACGGACAGACGGACGGGCGGACAGACAGACAGACAGACAGGACTAAATCGACTCAGCTCGTCGCCCTGATTAATAATATATATATTTTATGGGGTGTGCCACGCCTCCTTCTGCCTGTCACATACTTTTAACAAAACCATTATACCCTGATTTCCCATTTTCAATGGGTTCAGGGTATAAAGAAATTATCTTTAATTTAAAATTTTTAAATTTGCTCATGAAATCTGAAACCACACATTGATGATGCTAGCTCTGAGGTCAAGAGCCACCTGATTAAAAGATCATAGCTCGATTTTGCACATAGACTAAAATGTCATTCAGGAAAGAACAAATAGTATTCTAGACGTGAGTGCTTGGCAAGGAGATTCCGTGGACTTTTACTACTTCAGATCTTCCGCATATATATGCATATATACCCGCATCAAGCTCTTTTCTTTATAATGCGTATGTAATTATCTTTAATGTTATCTAAAGTCTCTTGTGGCAGACAGTCTAGCAGACATGTCTAGATTGAGTCAGCTCGTCTTCATGGTCAAGAATATAGCATATCTTCTGCCTGTATGCCTGTATACATTTGCATAAATCCATTTTACTCTGAAATCCCACTTTCAACGGGCTTACGGTACTAAAGAGTAATAAAAATGTAAATATTATATTTTTTTACCCTTGATTTCATTTTGATTTTCAGCTGAAATGGATGTTAGCTGCAATAAAAAAAAATAAAAAACTCAACTGGACTGGAACTACTAAGCCAAACTATTTATTTCCGTCCTTTGATATACCTTATTACATTACAAAAATGGAGCTACAAATAGGCTACCAAGTAATTTTGTTGTCCCATGGGACTGAGGCATGAGAATAAGAATGAGAATGAATTTATATATTCAAAAAAAAAAAAAAAAAAAATTAATAAAAATAGATATTAAAGATTACAAAAAGTGCCTAAAATATTTAAAAATTGCCTAACTAAATAAAAATTAAAATTAATTAATTAGTTAAGTAATTTAGTAACAATAATTATTATAGTAATTATGATGATAATCCAATAATTCAAGTATACAAACAAAAAAAGTGTCTTTATAAAAATACTCCATTAGTATAGAGAGCTGTGCTGTAGCGTAGCCAGAGGAAAGAAGAAGAAGAATGTCAGATAGGGTTTCCAATATTCCAGATGCGCCTATTCCAACTAACGACTTCAAACTTTTCTAATTTTCAATATTAATAACAAAATGTAAGCAATTCATTTGTATTTATATATATTTTGTATACAAATATATAAAATAATCGAAAAGAATATACAATAAAATTTAAATCACGTATTTAAATTTATTTCGTATTATATTGAATTCGCATATTATTATTTTTCCATATAAATATTTAAATAAATGTAATAAATTCTTTTATTTATTTTTATTTTATTCAAGTCTTTTTTGTACGCACATTACATATAATTTTATAAATGATATAAAGCAGCTTCAGCTATATACAATTATATAATAAAGAAAATAAAAAATACATCAATATATATATATATATATATATATATATATATATATGATGAATATTGTAAAACATAGATAACTAAATATACATAAATGTACATATAATATAATAAACGAATTTTTATATTTGTAAACAGATAAATAAAATATTTTTATATATGTAAATAAGGGAAATGGAAATAGAAAAATAAATTATCAAAATCAATTCATTAAGTTACTATATCGTTTAAATAAAAAAAAGCCTTAATTTTTATTAATTTTTTAAAACTAATAATCTCTGTTAAAAAAAAATCTATTGCTTATTATTTTAGTTTGCGTAAAGCTATAAAAATTCATTGGCTAAAGAGGACCTCTATAATTGTGTACAATCTTTATTTTATTGAAGGAAAACAATTTTGATATATAAAAAAAGATAAATAAATAAACTTAAAAAACTGAATATATATATATATATATATATGTATGTATATATATATATATATATATATATATATATACATATATATATATATATATATACATATATATATATATATATATATATATTTATATATATATATATATATATATATATATATATATATATATATATATATATATATATATATATATATATATATATATATATATATATATATATATATATATATATATATATATATATATATGATGTACGCGTCTGCACAATTAAACAATTAAATATACTTACTTTTCTTTATATATGAAATTTTTTGAGACAAAATTTAATATGCAAATAAAACACGTTATTTGGTATTGAAATTTTTGAATTTTTTTTGGAATAGGCGCAGGAAAAGTCCGCTTTGCCATATAGTGAAATCGTACAGTTAGAAATTATGGTTTTTGTAATCCAAATATTTTTAATTCAATTACATTTTGAAGATTATTATTATTAGATTTTACAGATTTATTTGTTGACATAAACCAAAATTTGCAACCACTAGCTAGAAAACGTTGAAAATGTTGAAAATGTTGAATCATCATATTGTACATTTACTCACAGAATAATATATATAAATATAAAATGTATATATATTTATATTTATATATACAAAAAAAAAAAATATTAATATAAAAAAGATTAAAATTGCATTTCCTGTTGCTCAGAACCAAAAAGCCGTTACATATATTTAAATAATTCAATCAATAAAGAACAAAAAGTAAAGTTTGTTAATTTGCGTTTAAACTGGTAAGAATTGACAATATTAAAAATAATATTAATAATAATAATAATAATAATAATATAATACTAATAATAATATTAATAAATTAAACTTTAAGCATTTGTTTAAGCAACATCTATAATTGATTTACTCTTTCAGCTAGCTATCTTTCTCTACCTATCAATTCTATTGACTAACACAATTTATATCTTGATACTCGTTCAAAACGTAACAAATAAGAGTGATCTAGTCGAGACTGCTCGACTAGGAGATACCCTGAACCCTGAAAGTACTGATATTTCAATCATTCTACGCTTCTTTTATGCACATATACAAAAACACATGTACACACCCAACGCCTGCATCCACGAACGCATAAGCACGCGTTCTGCTAACTGTGCAGTTACCAGCGACTGCGCTTGAGCTGCCGTGCGGGCCATATTATGAGAACTGATTTGTTGCATACATCTTTTTGTAGTACGACTATCTTCATAAAATTTTCAGAACGTGATAATAATGTTTAAATGTGTGTATATGCCAAAGCTCAGGTCTTTAGTACTTGATATAGGTTTTTTTTGTTTAATTCGGGGCGAAAGGGGTGTGGTATCTAAAATCTATAAATTACAAAATCTTAGTAATTATTACATAAATCTACACAGTAAATCTGAAGTCTCTAGGCTTAACTGTATTCAAATTAGGCTTAAAAAAACAAAGCCAAATTTTCGATTATTATCGATAAAAGAGAAATGGGATAAGTATGTATGATAAACTTGTACTGCGTATTCTACACACGAAAAAACATGTAAAATTTCAAGTCTCAAGCATTTTTAGTTTAGGAGATCTCGGCATTCATACGGACAGACAGGCAGACGGACAGACGGACGGACAGACGGACATGGCTAGATCGACTCAGCTCGTCGCCCTGATAAAGAATATATACACTTTATGTGGTCCTTCGGCCTGTTACATACATTTTCACAAAAAAATTATACCCTGTGTCTGGCACATACACATATTTTAATGTTATTATCATGGTCTGAAAGTTTTTTCAAGATTGTCCGTCTACAAAAAAAGTTATTAAACAAATAAGTTCCCATATTAAGCCCACATGGCACCCCATGCCTGTTTATACGTGCGTGCGTATGTGTGTATGTGCGTGATAATGTGTAAGTAGAAATGAAGCGACGAATTATTGAAATATCAGTTCCTGGAAGGGTTCAGGGGATCTCGTAGTCGAGCAGTCTCGACTAGAGCTTTCTTACTTGTTATACCCTGAACCCATTGAAAATGGGAAATCAGGGTATAATGGTTTTGTTAAAAGTATGTATGGCGCGCAGACCCCATAAAGTATATATATTCTTGATCAGGGCGACGAGGTGAGTCGATTTAGCTCTGCCCGTTTGTCTGTCTGTCTGTCCGTCTGTCCGTCTGTCCGTATGTATGAACGCGTCGATCTCAGAAGATATAATAGCTAGAGACTTGAAATTTTTTTCGTAGGTCCGTATATAGAGCGCGCATATCAAGTTTGTTTTCAAAAGTCGATAACTGCTCTCGTAATTTGTTATCGATTAAGCCAGTAATCGAGAGTCAGTTAAAAAATTATATTTCCTATATCTTTAGAGATAGGTCTCCAAATTTGAAATGTAGATTTATATGTAAGTCCACACTGCAGGCCATGCCTGTTTATACGTGCGTGCGTAAGTGTGTATGTGTGTGTTCATGTGTAAGTAGAAATGAAGCGACGAATTATTGTTCAGGGGATGTCGTAGTCGAGCAGAGTCGACTAGAGCTTTCTTACTTGTTTTTTATTTATTTTTTGTTTTACAATTTGGGGCGAAGGGGTTATAAAATATATAAATATATTCCAAATTAGTGCCTAGCATTTTAAATAAAAGCGATTCTTCAGTTCCACCAGATGTAGTATTTACCGATTAGAAACGTCTTAACACAGATAGTCCGTGAACGAATATGAAAAGCAATAAGAGTATTCTACACCGGATTGCCAGATTAACAGAAACTGTAAACACTATAAGCGCCTCCTATACATACACACTCACCTACCACAAATAAACCATGCCCCCCTCCCCCCCCCCCCCTCCCTCCCAAACTTTCTCCTTTTAGGGAACTATATATGTAAGTTGATTGAACTTTGGAAACTTCTTGAAGAATTAATGGGGTTTTCAATTAATAAATGCGAAATATAAGTATGTGTACATATCAAAGTCCAACGGCTTTTATTTTAAATGAATTTATAAGCTGAGCTGAGCTTATAGGTTTATTTGAAATCTAAAATATTGCTAATCTGTGCATTCAATACAGGAAACTATATGAAATCAACGAATCAGAAAGATCATGGAAGTCAAAAAGGTAGGAAAGGACAGATTATGACAGATATATATATATATAGAGAGAGAGAACGAAGAGGATCAGAGAGAAAGAGACAAGAGAAACATAAAGAGAGAGAGAGAGAGAGAGAGAGAAAGAGAAAGAGAGAGAGAGAGAGAGCGAGAGATAGAGAGAGCGTCAAAGAACAATGGGCTGGCTTTAATTTAAAACAAAATTATATATTCAGATCTACTGGGAGCGTAGCAAATATTAGCTAGATTTTTAGCTAAACTAATTTGTCAAATCGGAATATTTAAATCTTTGGATACATTTAACATTTAACATAAAGATGCCACTCAGATACCGATACCGATGCCGATCTGATATCGATGTCGAGCTTTCAACGTGTTTTATCTATTCGTGGTGTCCGCTTTGGACCTATATCCTTATTGAATATGCATAGATGTAAACATACATCCATCTATGATTATAAAATCGCAATATTCGGAATGGTTTTAAAAACTTATAGGACTTTAGGAATTTTGAATCGATATTCTCTCTTACGAACTGTAATTTTTTCTGTCAGGTATTGAACAACGGGAATATGTGTTGCTGCTTATCGAGCAGCGTTTTGCTTTCGAGCAACTTTTAATTAAAGATTAAAGTTTCTTATCAGTCATTAGCTGCAGTTCATATATTCGAACATACATACATACGCTTGTCCATATTCCTACATACACGCAAATATGTAGTGGTGTATACAGATATAGAATGGAAAGATTTTACTTTTCAGCTTTTCTTTTATTTCCCTGAGCTAGCGATATAATTGTTCAAATGATTCCCAGAGTGGTATAGCCGCGGACTTCGGTAAATATTAGGAATGTTCGATGTGCAGGCGGTAGCAGAAGGAGCATAGTGCTGAGTGCTGCACGTGTGTGTAGACTGAGAGAAAAGCAATTGACAATCATTTGACATACTTACTTAACTCATGACCTTGTGCCTAACTTCGGTAACTCATGCATAATTTGTAGCTGATAGCTGATGATAAAATTTGAAACAAAACCAGCTGATGATAAAATTTGAAACAAAACCTTCAGATACCGAATTTCTATGCATCATTATATTGACTTTTGACATTTTCTTTCAGTGTATATATATGTCTACGCATGTTATCTCATCGTCGGCTTAATACTAGATCACTCTCACTTGCTTAACACATAGTACATTCATACATACATATATAGATTGTATGTTCATATGCTCTATGGGCGTCTGTACAGTGTACACGTATGCATACATAAATACACACAAATACATACATACACTGGGAGTAAGGTGAGTCGAGAATGCGCTAAGTCCTCTTCTGATAATTGACAATGCTCAGAAATAGCAGCGCAGCGGCAGCGGCAGCGACAGCACCCAGCTTGTGCTTGAAAATTGATATTACTATGCATGAGAACGAGCGTAAGCCGTGTGGAGAGCTATCAAACTGTCTCTTTCTGTCTCACTCTTTCACTCGGAAGAAACAAAGGCACGCACACTACGAGAGAGGAGCTCTGAAGCTAAGTAAGTGTCTTCACACTCTCTCTCCCTCTTTAAGCATAAAGAAAGAAAAACTCACACATATGCCTGCACACACACACACAAATAAAATATAAATTGATGCTATACACACACAGCCACGTTAGACGTTGTATTTAAATTGTGTTCTAGTGGAAAATACAGCTTAATTCGAAGTCACTTGTCGTGCGATCCGATTCATATATAAAATTAGTGTCGCGAGTTAAGTGTGCTCTGCTGGGATTCTGTATCTCTATGAACTCAATTCAGTGAAAGGAACTTAAATTATATTTCAACTGTGAACAAGGTATACAAAATCTTGTCCTTCCCATGGCTGTACAACAACAACAACAACAACAACAATAAAAACAACAATGGGAATAAATTAAATTAAATAAAAATTAATAAATACTACTCAAAAACGATATACAGCATGAAATAAATAAAGAATATATGAGTACAACACTAATAAACAAATGAATATATACGATAATTTGAACTCACCAGATTAAAAAATAATACTAAAGTTAAAATTATATAAACTACAAAGTAAAAAATATATTTAAATAAAATTTAGGGTTGAATCCCAGGATATAGATAGTATAGTGGAATTCCTGTTATTATGAAGATCGACTTCGTATATCCTCTCAATCAAAAAGTATACAAAATTGAAATAAAAATAAATAAAATAAAAAATATTTTGAAATATATATAGTATACAGTAAATGCAAAACAAATAAGACTGCTCTAGTCGAGACTGCTCGACTAGGAGATACCCTGAACTTTGCAAAGAACTGATATTCCAATCATTCTACGCTTCTTTTATGCACATATACTAACTGCGCAGTTATCAACGACTGCGCTTGGGCTGTCGTGTGGGCTATATTATGAGAAATTATGTGTTGAATAAATCTTTTTGTAGTGGGACTATCTTCATCAAACTTTCAGAACGTGATAGTAACATTAAAATGTGTGTATTTACTAAAGCACAAGTCTCTAGTACTTGATATACGTCTTTTTCAAATTTGGGGCGAAGGGAGCGTGGTATAAAAAGTCTTTAAATTACAAAATCTTTGTATTTATCGCAAGTAGTTGTTGTCACAGGTTGTAGTTTAGGAGATCTCTGCGTTCATACGGACAAACGGACGGACAGACGGACAGACGGACAGAGCCCCTCATAAAGAATATATATACTTTATGGGATCTGCCACGCCTCCTTCTGCATGTTACATACATACATATAATACACTACTAAAATACTTGAAAAAAACATGAAATTGTTTTTGAAAAATGGCTATAATAAAAGACAATTTTAACAAATTTTCATTAAACAAGTAAGAAAGCTCTAGTCGAGACTGCTCGACTACGAGATCCCCTGAACTTCTAGGAATTAATATTTTAATAATTCGGCGCTTCATTTCTACTTAAACATGCACACACGCACGTATAAACAGGCATGGGCTGCAGTGTGGACTTACTATGTTAACTTTTTGTTTAATAACTTTCATTGTAGATGGACAATCTTGATGAAACTTTCAGACAGTAATTATAACATTTAAATGTGTGTGTGTGCCAGCGCACAAGTCTTTAGTATTTGAAATACGGCTTTTGCAAACTTGTGAAGAAGGGGATTTTGAAGGGTGGGGGGTACGGACGGACGAACAGACGGACAGACGGACAGGGCTAAATCGACTCAGCTCGTCGCCCTGATCAAGAATATATCTACTTTATGGGGTCTGCCACGCGTCCTTCTGCCTGTTACATACTTTTAACAAAACCATTATACCCTGATTTCCCATTTTCAATGGGTTCAGGGTATAACAAGTAAGAAAGCTCTGGTCAAGACTGCTCGACTACGAGATCCCCTGAACCCTTCCAGGAACTAACACATGCACACACACATACAAACATACACACGCACGTATAAACAGTCATGGGCTGCCATGTGGGCTTACATTGGGAACTTAATTGTTTAATATCTTTTTTTTTAGATTAACAATCTTGATAAAACTTTTAGACAGTGATTATAACATTAAAATGTGTGTGTGTGCCAACGCTCAAGTCTCTAGTATTTGAAATACGGGTTTTGCAAACTTGTAGGAAAGGGGGTGTTTCGAGAGGTGGGGGGTGAATTATGACAAAAACCGAAACTCTTAAAAATACATATGAATACACATTTTAAATTTGGAAACTCTAGCTCTAAAGGTGTATTAAATATAATTTTTTACTGGTTTTCGAGAAGGTTTTTAATTGATAACGAAATTCGATTTTTTAAAACAAACTTGATATGCGCGCTCACTATACGGACCTAAAAAAAAATTTCAGGTCTTTAGCTCTTATATCTTGTGAGATTGACGCGTTCATACATACGGACAGACGGACAGACGGACAGACAGGCGGACAGGGCTAAATCGACTCAGTTCGTCGCCCTGATCAAGAATATATATACTTTATGGGGTCTGCCACGCCTCTTTGTGCCTGTTACATACTTTTAACAAAACCATTATACCCTGATTTCCTATTTTCAATGGGTTCAGGGTATAAAAAGAAAACTAAATTATTGTAAATTATAAAAAATAAAGATATAATGAACAAATATCAATAAATAATGCTCTAAATTTAAAAATAAAAATAATAATAAGAAATGAATAATAAGAATAATATAACATATACAATTTTTTAAATATATGTATTAAACAAGTAAGAAAGCTATAGTCGAGACTGCTCGACTACGAGATCCCCTGAACCCTCTTCCAGGAACTAATATTTCAATTATTCGGCGTTCCACTTCTACTTCAACATGCACACACACATACGCACGCACGTATAAACAGGCATGGGCTGCCACGTGGACTTACTTTGGGAACTTAATTGTTTAATAACTTTTTTTGTAGACAGACAATCTTGATACAACTTTTATACCGTGAATATAACATTAAAATGTGTGTATGTGCCAACTCGCAAGTTTCTAGTATTTGAAATACGGGTTTTGCAAACTTGTAGGAAAGGGGGTGTTTCGAGGGGTGGGGGGTAAAATATGACAAAACCCGAAATTCTTAAAAATACATATGAATCTACATTTCACATTTGGAGATTCTAGCTTTCGATAAGGTTTTTAATCGATAACAAAATAACGGGAGTAGTTATCGATTTTTGAAAACAAGCTTTATATGCGCGCTCACTATACGGACCTACGAAAAACAAAAAAATTTCAAGTCTCTAGCTCTTATATCTTCTGAGATCGACGCGTTCATACATACAGACGGACGGACGAACAGACAGACGGAAAGGGCTAAATCGACTCAGCTCGTCGCCCTGATCAAGAATATATTTATGGGGTCTGCCACGCCTCCTTCTGCCTGTTACATACATTTTAACAAAAACATATCAAATTAATATATAAAATATACTGAAAAACATATAAAGCGCTGAATTCTAATGTATTATTAATTTCTGTTAGGCTGACCCAAAGGGGGCCGTTATAGTAAAAAGGATGGCGGTTTCTTTTAAAATTCGTGGAATTCTTTCACTTATTTTACTTGTGGCTACAGCTAACTCTGGTAAGTATACATAATAACTAACTAATAAATATAAATTCAGCCCGAAAAAGTCAAAAACATTCGTGGAATATGTTCTCGAATTGTTTAGAATCCAAATGAAAACAAGTAACAGTGCTGATGTTGCTGATCTTCCAATTATTCAACGCTTTTTTTATGCACACATTATGTACATTCGCATGCAACCACACGCACTCGCGCTTACCAGCGACTGCGCACGGGCTGTCGTGTGGGCTGCATTGTGAGAACATGATAATAACATTTAAATGTGTGTATGTGCAAAAGCACAAGTCTCTAGTATTTGAAATACGCTTTTTGCAAATTTGTTGGGAAGGGGGTAAAATATATGAAGCTGCTTCTCACACCTGCTGCCGTGTTAGAAAAATCCGGTAGAATGAAATGAACAAGGAGTAATTTTTACAATATCTAAAGTCTATCTGGGTACTAAGGCCTAAGGAAACAGATAAGCTGCCTGAACTTGCTGTAGAAGTCTTAGCAGAAGCTGAATATGCTGCACCCAATCATTGGCCATCAGTTTCTCAATATAGAAAACTGCTCAGGACAACAAAAATTAGTAAGCCCGTTATATTTCCTGAAAATATGTACACTGTATGGTTTTATTTTGTCTACTCGCTTTAAGAAGGACAACAGTATAGAAATTGCTTCATTGTCATACAAACTTAAACGCGCGCGCACTTAACTCAGCGGACCGCTTTGATATGTCAGTATGCTATCACTCAACCGTGCACAATTATTCGGTTAGTAGTACAATTTAGAATGAACAATTAGCATCGACCCCTCTCTAAATCTAGGATAAATCTAATTGACTTCTGTTAAATTAGGCTACGCAAAGAGCAGCTCCGTTACGATTAATGTTAACTAACAGTTCACTTATAGCGGCACATTTTCGACTTGCTCCTTATTATGCCATTTGAAGTTTGGTGGGCACTTAAGCAGAGAATTATCACTCAACCGTGACTGAGAAACTACTCAATTGGCACTGCGAATCAAATATTTAAAACTTGTATTATTTTATGTATATTTTTTATATTTATTATATATGCATATGTATGTATTTGTAATATATTTATAAATTGGTAAATTTCAGATGGTAGCTGCAAAAACGGATGTCCCAGAGCCGACAATGGATTGTTAAAGTACAAGCCGGGTAATTTTTATGAGTACAGCTTTGAAAGCATATTAACAGTTGCGTTAAGTTCGAGCGATGCCACTGAGGCGGATGATACGAGCTTAAAAGTAGCTGGTACAGCTAAGGTGTATGCCAGTGGCAATTGCGGCTACACCTTGCAGGTGGGCACTGTCAAGGTGGTAAACACAAAGGAGTCTGTGGAACGCAAGATCATGAGTAACATAGAAAAGCCAGTGCAGTTCACCTTGGCCAGTGGTCAGTTGGAAGCGCTGATCTGTGCCGATGCTGACGAAAGCACCTATTCGCTCAATATCAAGCGTGCGATCATCTCATTGCTGCAGACGCAGACAGGTGCCGAAAGCGTAAAGGAAATCGACGTGTTTGGCTCTTGCCTGACGCACAGCTCAACAGCGATTTCAGGCAATGGCCAGATCCTGACAAAGGTGCGAGACCTCAACAGCTGTGCCCATCGCGAGCAAATTAATAGCGGCCTGCTCTCGGGGATACTGAACGAGAGGGCAGGTGTCACGAGCAGTGCCATCTTTCAGGCTGACTACAGCAAGGAGTTGAAGATCGAGCGCGGAATTGTGGAAAATGTACAGCTGAATGAGGTCTACAGGTTTGCTGCCAGCACGAAGGGCAGCTCCGATGTCACTGCCAAGGTGTTCACAACCCTCAAACTAAAGAACCCGGCTGGCCAAACAGGTGCCGCACCCGCTGTGGCGGCCACAGCCAAACCTGTCAGCATTATTTTCGAAAAGTCCGATGTGTACGCCACGAAGAATCTGGCTGCACTGAAGACAGTTGTCAATGAGCTCGTGGACCTGACGGCGGACTACGTGAAGAAGGACACAGCCAAAAAGTTCGTTGAGCTCATCCGACTGATGCGCCACTCCGACGTGGACACGCTGCTGGAGCTGTCCACGACGCCGCATCCCAAGAAGGCCTTGGCACGCAAGGTTTACCTGGATGCGCTGTTTCGCACGAACACGGCTGAGTCAGCTAAGGCCATACTGAAGCAGTTGCCCAAGCTTGAGGAGAAGGAAAAGCTTTTGGCCATCTTCTCACTGAATCTGATCGAAAGAGTAGACAAAGAAACATTGAATCAAGCATCGCAACAGCTGCTGCCAGCTGCGCCGAAGGAAATTTATCTGGCCATTGGCAATTTGGTTGGCAAATTTTGCAAGGAGAATCATTGCGAATCGAACGAGATTGAGCAGATATCTAAGAAGTTCATCGACGGACTGAAGCACTGCAAGCCGAATACCAAAAAGGAAGAGGAGCGTATCGTCTACGTGCTGAAGGGTATTGGCAATGCCCAGACTTTGGTCAACAACGTGGCAGCGGCATTGAGTGAATGCATAACACCCGGTCGCAGCAATCGTATACGAGTCGCGGCTCTGCAAGCCTTCTCCGCTGTTAGCTGCAAGCAGGACTTGAGCTCGAAAGCATTGAAGTTGCTTAAGGATACGAATGAAGACTCTGAGCTGCGCATTGAAGCCTATTTGGCTGTCATCAAGTGCCCGACTGTTGACCTGGCCAAGGAGATCTCAGATATTGTCAACGCCGAGCCAGTGCACCAAGTCGGCAGTTTTATCGAGTCCAATTTGAGAGTTATACGGGACTCGACAGATCCGACGCGGGAATACCAAAAATACTATCTCGGCAATATTCGAGTGACAAAACAATTCCCCAAAGACTATCGTCGTTTCAGCTTCAACAATGAGTTCTCCTATCGCCTGGATGCGCTGGGCCTGAGTGGCAGCTCCGACTATAAGCTGATCTACTCGCAGAATGGCTTTTTACCACGCGCTGCGCGCCTCAATTTGACAACCGAAATATTGGGCAACAATTTCAATGTGTTTGAAGCTAATCTGAGGCAAGAGAATCTTGAAAATCTACTCGAATATTATGTCGGACCCAAGGGTTTGTTGAACAAAGACTTTGACGAGATTGTCAAACTGATCGAAGTCGGAAACTCTGGAAATTCGGGCAATCCTGCGGGTCGCGGTCGTCGTTCGCTTGTAGACGATGCTGCCAAGATCGGAAAGAGATATAAGACCTATGGCAGCCAGAAATCAATACAAGACCTTAATCTGGACTTATCGATCAAATTATTTGGCTCGGAGCTGGCATTTCTGAGCTTGGGCGACAACATACCAACAACCTTGGACGACATCATCAAACACTTCTCGGAGGCATTCGACAAAGCTAAAAAGGAACTGACCTCATTTGAGACGCAATATGCCAGCCATCAGCTGTTCTTAGACAGCCAACTCAGCTACCCGACTGGTGTGGGCATACCTTTGGAGCTGGGCGCTCAAGGCTTCGCGGCGAACAAAGTGGACTTCGCTGTCAACATTGATGTGAATGCGATTCTGGAGCAGAACTGGCAGCGAGCCAAATACCGTTTGAAGTTCGTGCCTAGCATTGACGTGAATGTCAATGTACAGCTCGGTTTCAACACCCAGGTGCTGGCGACAGGTGTGCGCGTGGCAACTAGCGCCCACACAGCAACTGGCAGCGATGTGGCAATTGCTCTGATCAAAGACGGTGACGGCTTCAATGTGAAAGTTGAGTTGCCACGTGAGAAACTTGAGCTGATCAATGTACAAGTCAAGTCCGAGTTCTATGTAGCCGAGCAGGAAAAGCCGACCAAGCCGGTGCCATTGAAAGTGACCAAGAGCAAGCAGACGTCGTCGCCAAATGATAACTGCCTAAATCAGTTCAATGATTTAGGTCTAAGTCTGTGTATTAAATCGAGCACGCCTTTTCTAACTGACAACTCGCTAATTGACGAGCTCAAATCGTCGCATGACTACAGTCTGTCCGTTTACCTGACCGCCGAACGCAAGTTCAATGTGAAGGGCACACACCTGACTCTGCCCACGGGCAGCCAACAGTGGAAACTGCAGTACAGCACACCCGAGTCGAAGGTTTCACATGACACGAGCCTGGCGTTCGAGCTGGGCACTAAGCCGAATATCTACGGACGTCTCTCGCTGGACAATTCGCAATATCATTTAGCTGTCGAGGCGGGCTTCAAGGACAGCAATCAAGAGCTTGTGCTCTACAGCCAGCACGAGCAGAACAAAGACATTAAGAAGTCGAAAATTGGCTTCATCAAGAATGGCAATGAGTACAGGCCAGTAATCGAGATCGAAGATAAGAATGGTCTCATCAACAGTATAAACGGCTACCATGCCGACGGCAAGATTATCGTCCAGAAGACAGCCGACAAGCAGTCGAGATATAATTTCCAAAACTTCCAAATACTGAACCGTAACAACGATCGTATTCAGCTAAATGGTTGGGTCGACCTGTCGCCCACCTCGCTGGAGTCGGAGCTTCGGATATCGCCAAATCAGGAAACGTATTTGCTCAAGTCAAACTTCAGACTGGACAACAATCAATATGCATTGGGTGTATTCGTGAACGACGAGCGTAAGCCGGAGAATGTCTATGGAACCTCGGCGCAACTGAAAATCGGCAAAGATATTTATACACTGCAACTAGTTGGCAAGGCCTTGCAGTGGTCGGTGAATAGTGAAACTGAATTGGGCTATGTGAATGCAGCAAACTCGAATAAGGTGCGCTCGGCCACGTTCTCACAGAGTCTCATTGTTCAGCAGAAGAATAAGCGTCTGGGCTCACTGGATATCAAAACAAAATTTGATGAGAATCAATTTGAATTGAGCGCGGCAGTAATAAATGAACAAAAGCTGGCAACAGTCGACGTCAAATATGAATCGAATCAGCGTTCCGTGCACGACTACGAGCTAACGGTTAAGGCGAAGTACAACAAGCACACAGTAGACGTTGTTTCCAGGTGTCTGATGAATAACAACCTGTTTAATATTGACAACAGTTTGACAGCTAGTTGGGGCACCTCACTGACGGCCAAGGGTGAACTGGGTCAGCGGTATTCGGCCCAGGACATCCACGTTGACCTGCAGGGCACCGCACAGTTCACGGCCAAGGAGAAGCCGGTGCAATGGCTGCTCAAAGTCTTGGGCACGCCCGAAAAAACGAATAGTGAATTACGCATTAGTCGTGACAACGCCGAGCTGCTAAAGTTGCTCAGCGAGTCACAGCATCCGCAGGATAAGCTCTCAGCAGCCAAGGTCAATTTGATTATCAAGAGCTTGCTGACAGCAAAGGCCGACTTGAAGATCGCCAAGAATAACAAAGGCGAGTTAGTGGCCACAGTTGAGACACTGAAAACCGAGCCGAAACACAAGCTTGAGATCGATACAAAGTTTCATATACAGCAGCCGAAATACGACATTGACAGCAGCATCACCTTAGATGGTAACAAGAAGATCCATCTAAAAACTGAGAACAATATTGAAAAGCTCAAGTTTGTGACGAAGAACATTTTCGAATGGAATGAGAAGAAATATTCGTTCGATGCGAACGGCGGCGTGAAGGGCGAATGGCGTACGAATGGCGATGTCCAGGGTGCATTCAAATTGACCACACCTGAGAACGGTATTATCGATGGCACGCTAGCTCGTCACTTGACAACGAATCCCAGAACCCAGCTGCGACAAGGAAGTCTCGACGTGCAAGTCAATGAGCAGGACACAGCAGCAGGCGGCAAGAAACGATCGATCTCGTTTAAAGGCAAACTGGACCGAATGAATATAAGAACTCAAGAGATTTCGGTTAACAATCAGCTGACCTACACGGACTTCAATGGACAGAAGACTGAACTCACCGCACATGGCGAATATGCGCTAAAAGGCCCTAACAGCGCCAAAACATTCGATATCGGAGTCAAAGTCGTGGGCGACTTGATTGAGAAACCCATTGAGGTCGCTGTGGTCATTGACGAGTTGACAGAAAAGAGTTTAGTGGGACGCTTTTCGGGTAAATATGGTAACAATGTGGCAGCTAATCTGAATGGAAAATACAGCGGTGCAATTGAACCCCACACACCTGCAACATATGAGCTTCAGCTCAAAGTACAAGCGCCCGAGACTAGGTTCAAGAATCTGCAACTCAGCAGCAACGGCAAAATGGGTAGCGAGATCGTTGAGTTTGTGTTGAGCACGAAGTCAGATAATGGCGAATACACGAAGGTGAACACAGTCTGGCAGGGAAATGTCAAGCAAGGCACCTATACGTTCAATGCCCAAAGTAATCACCTGCAAGAACCTCTGAAGATCTCTGGCAGCTACCAGAACGACAAGACGGGCAGCTTCAAAGACGGCAATGCCAAAGGCAAGCAGCAATTCTCGATCAATGCCGAATATGGCGACAAGTACATCAAAAGCAATGCCGATGTTAGCTTCGAAGATGCTAATGCTGCCTCCCTGAGCTATAAGCTGGACACCAGCAATGAGCATTTGAAGAACATTGAAGTTGTTATTCAGAATCAAAAGCCAGCCGAGGGCAACTATGCAGTGAGTGCCCAGGTAAAGCAGGCAGGCAAGAGCTATACGTTCGACTCGAAAATCTATAGTTCAAGTCACAAAAAAGGACTCGACCTACGCGCAACGCTACCAGACAGTCAGCCGATTGTCTTGGCTGCATTCATCGAGATTTTGGGTGAGCGCAAGGCAAAGCTTTCACTGGAAATACAAAATCTGATCGAGCTGGACTTGCAACTGAATGGTGAGGCGTCGTATGTGAGTGTCGACGACTTCTACATTGTTGGCAATTGGAACTCGAAGAAACTGCACCTGAACAACTACGAATTGGACGTGAGGGCACAGGGTAAGAATATCAAGGTGCTGCTCAAGCACGCGCAAGGCATCGAGTTCTCTGGCAATGCTAGCTACAACTTGAAGAAGGAGCAGAAGAAGTCAATTATTGAGGGTCAGGGTCAGGTCCAATACAAAGGAAAGACACACAATGGCAACTTCAAGCTGCAACGCCAGCAGTACAACCTCGAAGAGGATCAGGAAATCGGCTTCGCTTACACATTCAACGGCAACTTTGGGCCCAAAAACGGAGTCTCAACAATCAAGTTGACGAACAAGGAATTCAATACCAAACTGTCGATATGCGAGGAGAGAAAGCAGTGCACCAACATCCAGCTGCAGTCGAGCGTTAGGATCGTCGAGGACAAGCTGCAGCATGACGTGCTCGTCCTGTTAGATCTGCGAGAGCTCGGCTATCCCTATGAGCTGGAGCTAAAATCGAAGAATATTCGCGAGAACTTTAAGTCTCTATATAATCTCGATGCTCGCATCATATCAAGCAACAATCTGAAATACCAGCTCACGGCCTCCGCTGATCCGACAGCCACAACCATTCAGTTGACCCTGCCCAAGCGACAAATTGTGCTCGAGACCAAGCAACAGATACCCGCTCGCCATCATCTCTTTGGCCGGTACGAGCAATCTGCTGCATTCTACATCGACAAGCTTCAGCGGCCGAATGATGTAGCACGTGTTTCAGTGGTGCTAGATGTGGCAGGTGTTGAGCAGGTGTCCATCACTGGCAAAGGCCAGCTTAAGCTGGAGCATCCTACAATTCGTCCGCTGACCATCAGCGGTACACTCGATGCGAATCGCAATCAGCACGTATTAAACACCGAGCTCATCTTCGACATCTTCCGCTCACCAGACCAAAAGATAGTTGCAACGCACCAGATTCGCAATAGTCCTACCGAACATGGCTTCAATTTGAGCTCGAAGCAAGAAATAAAATCAACCGGGCTGCGCTTCCAGTACGAGTTGAACACGAACTCGGCCCTCAATTTAGAAACCAAGGAGTTCAGTGCCAGCAGCCAGCTACAGAGCAGTACAGGCGACGTGAAGGCTAGTGTGCAGGTCTTGAGCAATAAAGAACGCTTCGAGCTCCAGCTGAGTGCATTGAATGAACAGATCGCTCGTCTGGCCGGTAACTTCGACTGGCAGAAGCGTACCGCTAAACTCAATTCGAAGCTCCAGATTTTCGGACAAAAGCCTGTGGAACTCTCGAGCGAATTACAACCAACCTGGGCAAAAATAACGTTGAAACGACAAGATCTGATTGATGTCAATGCTGAGCTCAAACTGGGCAAAGAACTAAAATTCGATGTCATTGGCGCCGGTAAACCTATTTTGAATGGACGCATCGCTCTGGATCCAGCCAACTTCCTTCAGACCAACTATAAAACAAATGATGACGATGTGAAAGCATTCTTGGTAAGGAAAACTCTACGTTTCTAATTACACATGACCGTTCAGATCAGAACTTATACATATCAGAATTTATAGATCAGAATTTATACGTACCGATCAAGCGATCGATCAATTTTAATCGAGATAAACACATCTGTCCGTCTAACCGTCTGTCTATCTGTCCGTTGAGAAATGTAGAAATTCTCATGTATACAGTATTCGAAATGCAATTATATATGTTACGCAGTTTCCTTATTGGGATATACCAGTCTGTGTAATTAAAGAAAAAAATAAGACGAATGGTATCTGATAGTCGAGAACTCGTACGTACTTAACATACATATATATATATATATATATATATATATATATATATTTGCATATTTACTTTAACACATTCGAATACTTTGCTTATTTTCCTATAGGAATCTGTGGAATCAGAAATCAAGAAAGAAACAGACGCAATAACTGTCAATTTGAAGAAACGCTTTGAAAAGGTCCGTCAGGATGTTGAGCGAAATGCGAAACTTACTGCGGACAGTGCACCAGACTTTACAAAACTCAGAAACGGCTACGAGAGTCAGGTGAAGAACATAATCAATGAACTCGAAAGCGATCCATCATTGAAACCAATCGTGGATGCTGTGTGAGTACTGACATTGTTATGTTAAAGGAATGTTTAATCTCTCTTTACATCCTGAAATTTGTTTGTTTTCTAATGATTACAGGATATTAAAATTTATATTGTTAACTAAACTTCATTTTCATTTCCTCAAGCCATAAATTATTCTATTTTCCATTTTAGACGAACTCTTTTCGAGAAGATAAACAAGATGATAGATGAGTTGACAAAGACGATATCGGAAAACTATGAGAAATTGACGAAGACTTTCAAGGAGGTTCTAGATAAACTAAATGATCTGTGGGAGAACTCACTGCTCAAAATTTGGGAACAATTGATCGTATCGCTGACGAAGTTGGCTGGACAGCTACGTATCGAGCTAGTTAACATCTATACCAATGTAGCCAAGGAGTTTGTCGCCTGGCTAGAGAAATACGGACCCGCACTGAAGAACTATGGCAAGGCAATTAGTGACACGCTCAGGCCGTTGCACGAAGCAGCACAAGAGCTGATCAAGGTTGTGCTGCATTCAGTTGAGGAGCTGCTTGACGAGCTCAAAGAATATGTTGCCAAGTTACCGACATTTGAAGCGCTTCGCAATGAGCTGGCCAACAAAATTAAGGACCTGAAACTCGTGGAGCGGACTCTGGAAATACTTAAGAATGTCTTTGACCAATTGAATATTCTGCCCCAAACACCAGAAATAGCTGAACTATTGCAAAAGTTGCATGAATTCCTGGAAGCGAAGCTCAGACAGCAGCCGGTTGACGACGATAAATGGTTAAATGTTTTATCCAAACTGTTCCTTAGAGCTGTGCGTTCTGTTTTGGCTGCTCTTAACGGTAGTAAATATGTGGAGAGCGTTTCGTTCTTTGGCGACTCCTCTCTCGGTCTGTGGCCCGCATCCTTGGACGGCTTTGCCAAGCTGCCATTGGTGCTGTCGTTCCGGTCAAGCGTTATCAACTTCATTTTGAACGAAAACTGGGAGGGTATATTCAAGAAAGACCCCTTCTCACACTGGTTATTTTTCCATGACTTTGAGCTACATGGTCACATTGTCGATGGCCAACATGTATTCAGTTTTGATGGCCAGAGCTATGCCTATCCCGGCAATTGCAAATACATCTTCGCACAGGACAGTGTGGACAAGAACTTCACGGTGATTGGCCAGCTGAATAACGGCAAACTAAAGGCCATTACGGTCATTGACCGCGATGGCAATTACGTGGAAGTCAGCGACAGTGTCGCCCTCAAAGTGAACGGAAAACCTGTTGAATATCCGCAGCACTTGCCCGGCATTCATATCTGGCGTCGCTTCTACACAATTCACATATACTCAGAATATGGTGTCACCGTAATATGTACAACCGACCTAAAGGTGTGCCACATCAATGTCAACGGATTTTACACAAGCAAGACCCGCGGTCTGCTGGGCAACGGCAACGCCGAGCCGTACGATGACTTCCTGCTAATCGATGGCACCCTCGCCAGCGACTCGGCTGCACTGGGCAACGACTACGCGGTCGGCAAATGCACTCCCGTGGCATTCGACAAGAGCCAGCTGGAAATCCAGACACGCAACGAAATATGCTCGGACATATTTAGCATCGACTCCCCATTGGCCCTCAACTATTTGGCATTAGACGCTCGTCCCTATCGCAGCGCCTGTGATATTGCCGTGGTAAATGTACCCGAAAAAGATAGAGAATCGCTAGCCTGTATCTTCGCCTTGGCCTATGGGTCAGCCCTGAAACTGCAAAACAAATGGGTGTTGCTGCCGCCACGTTGCTTAAAATGCGCCGGTGCCGCAGGTCAACGCGAACTGGGCGAAGAATTTACCGTCAAAATACCATCGAACAAAGCTGATGTCGTTTTTGTGGTTGACATCAATGTGACGCCAACTGTGTTGGCCAATTTGATAGCTCCGGCAATCACCGACATACGCGAATCGCTAAAGACCCGTGGATTCACCGATGTCCAAGTTGGCGTCATTGCTTTCGACGAGACGAAACGCTACCCCGCACTTCTAACTAGCGACAACGGCAAAATCAACTACAGAGGCAACGTGGCCAACGTTCAACTGAATGGACCAAACAATTTCTGTGAGAACTGTGTGGAGCAAATCATAACCGAAAAACGTATATTGGAGATCTACAGCATGCTGGAGCGCTTCATCAAATCCATCGTACCGCAATCCGACGAGAAAGCTTTCCACCTGGCCTTGGACTATCCATTCCGCGCTGGTGCTGCCAAGAGCATAATTGGCGTTCGCAGTAATTCGCTTGAGTACAACAATTGGGTAATATATAATTGCTTTCTCGTATATATATGTATATATATATATATATATATATATATATATATATATATATATATATATATATATATATATATATATATATATATATATATATATATATATATATATATATATATAATAATAGTAATATATATAAATGGTGGTATATCTTTATTTAGTGGAAATTCGTACGTGCTCAAATAACTGGAACTACGACCAAATTCGATGGCGCTCTGCTCCACCTAATTGCACCAATTAAGGGACTTTCTGTGGAGGGTGTGCCAGCTGAAAAGCTAGTTGGTAAGACATAACTCAAAAATAATCTGAGTAATGAAAGAAATTCTAAAGACTAAAATCTTGACTTATTAAGGATTCAATGCTCGCCTGGTCGCCACGCTGGATGGCAAGGACAATAAGAAACGCGCGAAATTGCAATTCGAAAATGATATGGGAATTGATTTCGTACTCAACAACGGCGGATGGGCATTCAACACTCAAAACTTTGATAAACTAAAGGCAGGCGATCAAAAGAAATTGCTTAACCAGGTAACCTCTTCCATTGCGGACACTCTCTTCAAAACGGAAACGATAAGCGAGTGCCGCTGCCTGCCTGTAAACGGCTTGCATGGCCAGCACAAGTGCCAGATTAAGTCGTCGACCTTTGTACCCAACAAGAAACCGAAGACCGCGTAAAGAACAAACCAAGACATAACAATATTATCTCAGCTACACTTTGCACTAACAAATGGAACAACAATAATTTCTAAAATAAGTTATTAAAACAAACTTGTTATAAATAAAATGCTATTTTTGTTCATATTTTAAAAACTGTAATAAACTCGAAACTTTTCAATGTAAAATATATACATACATATATTTAATATAAGAATACATGACTCAACTCGTTTTATGTGCCCGCAGCACATATGTATGTATGTATTGAGTATATATTGAGTGATAGTAGGTTATGCAAAGCGGTCCGTTATGTTAACAGTAAAGCGTCAATATTTCAGAAAATAGTGCGCGCGCTTTTAATCCAGTACTATATAGAATCACAAATCTATAGCAGCAGCTTTATTGATGTACCTTCAACGTGTACATCATGCAAATATTTAGGTTTATTGTCATAAATTTTAAATTACTTATTGAGAAAACTAAGTACTGGGTCCATTAACCATTCCTTCTGACATATTACCACCCAGTCCATTCCATTATCTACTTAATTTGTTTTGAATTTATGGTAATAAAATTAGTCACTGATCATTTTTAAGGTGTTTACTATTGAAATTTTCTAATATATACTTAATTTTGCTTGTTTTGGACCACTTGGCGGATCTCTGCTTAAGTACCCGACAAGCTTGAGCTGGGATAACAGAGCACAATCTAAACAAGTAAGAATGCTCTAGTCGAGACTGCTCGACTAGGAGATACCCTGAACCCTGCAAAGTACTGATATTCCAATCATTCTACACTTCTTTCATGCCCATATACAAAATGACACACCCATAGTATGCTTCCATACGAACGCATAAGCACGCGCTCTGCGAACTGCGCAGTTACCAGTTACTGTGCTTGGGCTGCCGTGTGGGCTCTATTATGAGAATTTATTTGTTGAATAAATCTTTTTGTAGTGGGACTATCTTCATCAACTTCTGAACGTGATAATAATGTTCGAATGTGTGTATATGCCAAAGCACAAGTTTCTAGTACTTCATATACGTTTTTTTCAAATTTGGGGAGAAGGGGGCGTGGTATCCAAAATCTGTAAAAGTCAAAATCTTTGTCTTTATCACATTAATCTACACAGTAAATCTGAAATAGTATTCAAATTAGACTTAAAAAGCGAAATACAATTATCGATTATTGTTGATAAAAAAGAAATGGGATGAGTGATCGAAAAAATATGAAATATGCATATGGTATACACGAGTATACATGTAAAATTTCAAGTCTCTAGCATTTGTAGTTTAGGAGATCTCTGCGTTCATACGGAAGGACGGACGGACGGACAGACGGACATGGCTAGATCAACTCAGCTCGTCAGCCTGATCAAGAATATATATACTTTATGGGGTCTGCCATGCCTCCTTCTGCCTGTTACATACATTTTCACAAAAACATTATACCCTGATTTCCCATTTTCAATGGGTTCAGGGTATAAAAAGGTGACGTCGAAACAGATCTGTTAGTTAACATTAAAAGTAACGGATCAGCTCTTTTCGACACCTCTTGAGTCTATTAACAGTGGGTTGCGCAAAGATCAGTTCCGTTACTTTTAGTATTAACTAACAGATCTGTTGTGACGTCACATTTTCAGATTCTGCTCTGTTATCCCAGCTGATGCTTGGCGGGCACTTCTGCAGAGATCCGCCAAGTGTTCCAAAACAACCAAAATTAAGATTTATCGCGATTTTTTATTTACATAGCGGGGTACAAATTATCGAGACTCGAGTGTATAAGCACTAACCATACAACACATAGACGGGACATCTAGAAGAAACTTTTTTGCTCACTTTTTTTTGAGCCGGAGCACCCACACAACTTCGAATTCGCTTGTGCGCCTTACTTTTACGTGCGTTGTTCGAAAATATTCGAAAGCATAATCATTCCGCTTCAAGCGCTCGGCCGAAATGGTCGTCTTCGGAACAAAGCAATGCTATGATACATTTTTTCTTTGCTCTCTCTCTCTCTCTGCTCTCTTCTCTCTCAAATATATATATATATGTAGGCACAAGCAGCAGCTCACAAAAATTGAAATTTGTTCGCTGAAGATCCCATTTCTTCCCTTCTGAGCGAAGAGTATACCGAACTATTGAAAGCGTTCGCTATACGCATGCAAAATGTTTACGTTTTCATTATTATTTGTGGGAAGGGTATGAAAGCGTTGATGTGCATAAAGATTATGTTTTCGCGACGAGCGTGCACACACACACTTACAGTCCCTTGATATACGTATGAGCATTTATGTGCATGTGTGCGGAAATCTAGCTGCCTGTAGAAATTGTGAAGACCCACGTAGCAGTTGGTCGATCTTGTGGACTGCACACACATACACACACAGTTGAATGTGTGTGCGTATGGGCTGCGATGCTTACAATTGTCGAATATCACTTGTAAAAGCATTTGTGTGCCTGTATGAGAAATTTTAGCTGCCTGTGGAAATTGTGTAGCGCACGCATGGGATATGAACATTGGCGTGTGCCTACCTCAACTTTGAATTGCGTGAACGATTTTGGTTTACAATTGCAGAAGGATAGTTCAATTATAGTTTATTACCATTCATTCCTAAACTTAAGGAAAAAATTGTTCTCCATTGCATGCACGCTACAGCTAAGTCAACCTTACATAGCGAATGGTTTTCCCCTATCCACCCTTGCTTTGACCATCGAAAATTCCTTCTTAATCAGTTTATATTAATTTTAATAAGAAAGAATTGTAAATGGCTTACAGATAGCATAGTTAGTAAAACTAGTAATTTAAGTAAAACAAAATTGAAAATTATTCGCCAATAAAGTATTTGAATTAATAAATATAAAACATACATTCATAAATTTTTTTTATTTTTTTATTTATTATTTACGGATGCATCTTTTTAAAAAGGTCAATTTGACCTGCATATGTATGCAAAGGTGCATGGGTTAGAAAAGCATATCCCATTTTTGCCCGTTGGGTTTAAACAGGTACTAAATATTTTTTAAATTCATTCAGTTGGCAAACCCAAGATTATTGAAAAATCAGGTAATAAACTATAATTGAACTATCCTTCTGCAATTGTAAACCAAAATCGTTCACGCAATTCAAAGTTGAGGTAGGCACACGCCAATGTTCATATCCCATGCGTGCGCTACACAATTTCCACAGGCAGCTAAAATTTCTCATACAGGCACACAAATGCTTTTACAAGTGATATTCGACAATTGTAAGCATCGCAGCCCATACGCACACACATTCAACTGTGTGTGTATGTGTGTGCAGTCCACAAGATCGACCAACTGCTACGTGGGTCTTCACAATTTCTACAGGCAGCTAGATTTCCGCACACATGCACATAAATGCTCATACGTATATCAAGGGACTGTAAGTGTGTGTGTGCACGCTCGTCGCGAAAACATAATCTTTATGCACATCAACGCTTTCATACCCTTCCCACAAATAATAATGAAAACGTAAACATTTTGCATGCGTATAGCGAACGCTTTCAATAGTTCGGTATACTCTTCGCTCAGAAGGGAAGAAATGGGATCTTCAGCGAACAAATTTCAATTTTTGTGAGCTGCTGCTTGTGCCTACATATATATATATATTTGAGAGAGAAGAGAGCAGAGAGAGAGAGAGAGCAAAGAAAAAATGTATCATAGCATTGCTTTGTTCCGAAGACGACCATTTCGGCCGAGCGCTTGAAGCGGAATGATTATGCTTTCGAATATTTTCGAACAACGCACGTAAAAGTAAGGCGCACAAGCGAATTCGAAGTTGTGTGGGTGCTCCGGCTCAAAAAAAAGTGAGCAAAAAAGTTTCTTCTAGATGTCCCGTCTATGTGTTGTATGGTTAGTGGTATAAGCAAATAAAATATAACTGAAGGAATTGCGTGATCAATAACTGGCTAAAAAACGGCTAAGAATATAAAAATCAGCAGAAGCCCTTATATTGTCCGATCCATGAATCTATATAGCAATTAGAATCTCAGCTCGTTTTATTTAGTCTACTGGTTTTAAGACCGATAACAGTGTCAAAATTGCTCGATTTTCATACTAATTTAAGAGCGCGCACCATTTTCTGAAATAATGTTGTTTCACTGTTAGCGTAACGGACCGCTTTGCATAACCTATTATCACTCAATCGTGAGTGCAACCTGAACTGAGTCTTTTGAGCGTTGATAATAGTCTGTTCACGAAGTATTAATCGCTAAGAGTTATCGATGGTACCCACTGCACTATTGAAAATATTAAATAAATCACATTTTATTCTTACGTAATGAATTTTAAGCTTGTAAATGCAGTATGGTTCGATCAAATTTCTTAAAATAAATCGCAATTTTTTTTAATAAGAATTATCTTTTTGATAACTTACAACGATGAGCTTCATCGAATAAATTTTAAAGTTCGTGTAACGATTATTCGCATTAATGTTCTCCCATCTCTGACGTTATTGTGTATTTATCAATCAATTTTTATTTACTGCAGTCGAAAATGAATTGATTGTGTATGATAGGAAACAGACGCTATTGTTGTGCATTTAGTCGAGCAAGAAAACGGTACTATGAGTTCATTAGAGGAGAAGTTAAAGCAATTAAATATATTGAACAGAAGATGTGATGATGGACATATACAAACCGGAAAAGTCGCAGCTTTAGTTGGCAATTTACAACAGAAAGTTGGTGCTGCTCAAAATGCCGCCGCTATCAGCAAATCGAGGACGGCACCAACTATCCCACCCAAGCCATTCAAAAAAAGCATTGATATGCCTCAGGTGAAAAATAATTTCAAAATTCTTACTGGAAAATGAAATACCACTGAAACATTTTGCAGGTACCCCTCAGCAAATTAGTTACGGATACGCGAGAGCCACTTTTTTCACAGCCTCTGCTTAGCGGATCGAATCTTCTACTCAAGCAGCCAATCTATTCTAGTAAAAGTGCCGACAAAACTGGCAACAGTCGAACTACTTTGGATAACCCAGCTATATTGGAACAGCAATTAGAAGCTTTAGCGTATCATAAACAGCAAATGGAGAAAAAGGGACTATTAGGCACGCAAAGTCATCAAATTTCTGAGCATACCGATAGCATTCCGAAACTATCTTCCACATCACTAAGTGGCCAAAACTTTTCCAGGCAGAGTGCATATATTTATAGCAATCTGATACACTCTTTGGAGTGTCTACCTAACGGCTCGAAATCTGTATTCATGCAACCAAATGATTCTTCTTCCAATGTCCAACGGACATTTACGCAAAATGGTAAGTTTTATAATAATAGGTCAGCATGAAATCCAAGTGAAATCAAGGGAGATTTTCCTCGCCTCCATATAAACCACCGCTTGTAACGGATATTTGAAGCTGTGTTAAGGATATTCAGAAAATCAAGAAGAAAATAATTAAGAAAATATATACAAAAATGTATTTAAAAAAAAAAAAAAAAAACACTTACCCTTTACAGATCCAATTATTGCTGATGATATGTCACCGATTCGAATGCTTTCTATTTGGACAACCCCATTTTTAGATAAGGAACTAGAAGAAGACTTACCGCCACCTCCTAGTCCAGTTAGTTCATCTTATAGTGAGCTGCGAAGAGCTAGTGATGTCTTTGGCAAAGAGGTCGACTCACAAGAGAAAAATCTAAATAAGCCGGTAACATCAATGTCCCGGGAAAATCTAGCCAACCAATATGCTACTCAAAAAGTAAATGCTCCTATATCACAAGATATACAAAAATAATGTAAAAATTGTCATTTCAGGGCTATCAAAATAAGTGTGGCGACTATTTTGGCTATGGTGCATTATCCCAGGTAGGAATGTACTATATTATAAGTATATAATTATATATTATAAGTATATAATTATATATATATAATTATATATAATTATATTATAAGTATAAACGTATATGATATATGAATAGTTGGAAACTGACGCGGTAATGACGATCCATTTATGAATATCAACATGTTATAAATGAATGCAATTTTTTAATTAATTTAATTTAATTTAATTAGTCATTAAGATCACTATTTTATATATATATATGTGTTTGTGATCTAGGATCTTTTTTGTTATTCTCGTCTATCTTCACCCCTTCACACTGTCTGCCTGTCCGTACGTTTGAACATTGTGATATCGCAATAAACTACAAAACCTTTTTAAGCTTAGCCGAGTACCACGATTCTGTAAAAAATATACAGATGTTGGTGAATCTTAAATACCTATTATTTGAAAGCACTTCTCTTACTTAATATGAGTATTGGTAACGGGAAATGATTTACTTATGCTTTGACAGAGTTCTTCAACATATGATTCGATATATGAACCCATAAATCCACGTCCACCCAGCGACATATCGCGTACTACAAATTGTAATACATATGCTTCATATGTAAATCAACGCAATATGTCAACTAACAAGTGGATTAAACCGGGGGTTGAACAAAGTGGAAGTAGAAATGGAACAAATACTCCCATATACTGCAATGGCGACGCTAAAGTAGAGGATCATCCACCAACTAGCATTGGATTTTCAAAAAGAAATGAAAATGATGAGCACATGAGTCAATATCACTTATCAGCGATTGATTCGACGAACGAAGTGGAGAGCTACGGTTGGTCTATGTCTATAATCATTTGATAATTACTCTATATTTTCTTTTTGTTTAATGCACATTTAGGTCGTTGCTTCAAGTGTAATGAACGCGTTCTGGGCGAAAGTAGTGGATGCACTGCCATGGATCAAATTTATCACATTTCATGTTTCACATGCACAGTATGTCAACTAAATCTACAAGGCAAACCATTTTATGCACTGGAAGGACAACCATTTTGTGAATATGACTATTTGCAAACACTTGAGAAATGTTCAGTTTGTTTGAAGCCAATTTTAGAGAGAATCTTAAGAGCCACGGGCAAGCCCTATCATCCACAATGTTTTACTTGTGTTGTCTGTGGAAATAGTTTGGATGGTAAGAAGGATGTAAAGAATATGGTTCCGGTTGTCAACATTCGTTCACGTAATGGGTAGATTAAGCTAACTGACAGATAGAAATACTAGCCGATAGTAACAGAGGAAGAGGTAGTGAAGTAAGCATGTCAAATATGAAATTTCAAGCGCTATATCCAATTTAAAATATAAACAATCATACCTTCTTTCTTTGACTCTACGAACGAATATTGACGTCTTTGCAATCTTTTGCAGTATTTAATGAGTATATGTATTTTGTTTTCTATTTGCAGCAATTCCGTTCACAGTAGATGCGACGAATCAAAATTATTGCATTGCTGATTTCCATAAGTGTGTTGGCTCATATATATATATATAAATATATATATATTATGTATATATATATATATATATATATATATATATATATATATATATATATATATATATATATATATATATATATATATATATATATATATATATATATATTATTTAGGAGCTATAATTTAATTTGTGAGGTATTACTGAAAGGCAAAAAAAATTTCAGGAAATTCGCGCCTCGTTGCTGTGTTTGTCAAGAGCCAATTATGCCGGAGCCTGGGCAAGAAGAAACCGTACGGGTCGTTGCACTTGATCGAAGTTTTCATCTGGATTGCTATAAATGCGAGGTGAGCATTTAAGAAAAACAAGCAATAATTATTACAATAATTACTCTCCTATGAGACAAAAATATAATATATGCGTGAATGTGCTACGCATAGAATGATTAGAATAACAGTTCTGAATCAGATGGAGATGGGAATCTAGATAAAAGATAGAGAAAGAAAATTCTAAATAGTTCTAATAGCATAATAGTAATATTATATACATGTAGATCTATGTAGAGATAGTCCACACTGTGCCTGTCTATCTGCACTATTATTTATAATTGACAATAAAAATAATGTTTCTGTTTATCAAATTTGTATATTTTAAATTATTCATTTATTTAAAATATTATGTTTATTCTGCAGGACTGCTCGCTCTTATTGTCATCAGAAGCCGATGGTCGCGGTTGTTATCCTTTAGATGATCATGTGCTGTGCAAAAGCTGTAATGCTCGACGGGTTCAAGTTTTAACAAATCGGATGACCTCAGAGCTCTAAATAGATATTGAATAACACTCCGAAAGATTATTATGTTAAAATATCAAACAGTCACCTAATATAGCTGTAGTAATCTATAGCTTCATTCCATAATTTATAAAAGTAAAACAATATATACAAGTAAAAATGTTGCGGTCGTTACTCGTTCAAAGCCCGAAAATAGTTATGTGTATTAGGGGTACATGCATAAAATATAGGTATATGTCAGGTCTGTACAGAAGATGATTCTGTCACATTGAAAGATATGCTTTTTTAGCTTTAAAAACTTAGCAAAAACCCGTTTTGTCCGATTGGCTTCACCCTATGATTTTGGTCCTGGGTTGTCTACTTGAGTAAATACTCCGAATTTCATTTTCTTTAGCACTTTACAATATAGCGTTTCTGTACTAGTGATCGTATTGGAAAAATCTGAAGCCTTCATAGGAAGAGAATCAGACAAGCAGATAAGAAAAAAGTATGCCGAGTCTCTAACTTCAACAGTAATAGAGGGGAGGACAGCAACACGCACTTCGCAGAAATATACTTTAACCGCTTCTTGAACGAAAATAAACAAATTAGCATTAATGGAGAGCACAAAATAGGTTCGGAAGAATGAGAAAATCTATATTTTCAGAATTCCAAAATTGATCTGCGGCATATATATATATATACATATATACACATATAATTCATATTCAATCTTAAAAATATTAATTTTTTCGAATATATATAAATATATACAATATACAAATTTTTATAAATAAATATGACAGGATACATAAGCATTATATAGCGGTTCCTGATTTTTGCGACGCTGCGTGGATGACGTCGATATATAAATAAGTATTTGGTCTAAGTGTAAGAGACTTCAACATTACTTCACTTGTGACATAATAGTTTATATAGTATTTTCCGATTACCTTAGTAGTAGGTGCATGGAAACAAAACTTAAGGATATATATATTCTCAAAATATAGATGCATCGAATTGAAAATGAGAGATCAACAGGTCAGACTAATGAAAGTAAATATGTATATGAGCTCCATATAGCAGACATATTCCAATTCATACATACTCTCAACAGATAGTCAAAATTTCCTTCTCAGAGCAAACAAATAAAAAATTAAATATTTATTACTTTCTAATAAAAATGCGTGTTTTCTCTTGGAGCAGGGATTGCTACTTTCACAGAGTGGTCTAGGCGGGAGATACACTGAGCCCTCTCTCTACGATGTTGATGTTTTAATTATTCTAAGATTTAATATTACATTCATTCACTTACACACTTTAGCTTTACCTGCACTACGGGAAATGATATATGAAATTTGTTGAAGTAAATGTTCATATTCTCCAAGGTATAAACTCTATTATTTGAAATATTTTTCTTATGAATGTTGAGGATGGAGGTATCCAAAGTACGAAATATTCATAAGCTCGTACTGCGTGTAATATACAGTACACGAAGTGACGGACAGAACTGAACTCGTCATCCTGATCGAGAATGCCAGGGCTTTTAATTATTATATTAATATGCACTATATACTCCTACGTGTGGATGTAAGTATGTACGACAGACAATGCCTCCGATAAAATTCTATATGCATACATACATATGTACATATGTATATATGTATAAGTGTGCTTACGTTTGTTCATTAAAATATTGTTAAATAATAAATAGTTCTTTTCGTGAAACAGCTGCCATCAATAATCAAAAATATATACGCACTCATATATGTATATAAATATACATATATATAAATGTATATATATATATATATATATATATATATATATATATATATATATATATATATATAGATGTGTGTGTGTGTGGGTGTGTGTGTTTGTGTGGTGTCATGCATGTATGCTTTCAAAAAGCTCACTGTCTTGTCCAAAGGAAGAAAAAGCTTTTTTGCCGGTCATGCGTCGAAATGCTGTGTAGACTTTCTCTGTAAGCTTTATTGTTCTAATTCAAAAAGCCGAGTCAAAGAGAGAGAGACAGAGAGGAAAAATACAACAACAAGAAGAAGAATAACATACTGAGCAACCTGGGATACACAAATGTGAAGCACATATAAATATGCATTCCTCTATAACAGCTACTCCTGAATCTGCTGCGCTCTATCAGAGGCCATCAGTATTGAATTCGCTTTGCTATCCAACGGACGTGAAATACAACAACACGTAGCATACATATATATACTACGTAAATATATACATTTATATATATATATATATATATATATATATATATATATATATATATATATATATATATTAATATATATATGCATATATATATATATATAGATATATGCACATATGTACAAACCTAAATAGTCGCGTGTCGCCTGTCGTCTAGTCCCGTCGAGGAAAGATATATGCACATATGTACATTTATTCTTTAGTGGAATTCATTGAATATACATATATACATGGCATACACGTATGTGTGTCTGTGTGTGCGTGTGTGTGTATTACATGTTCATATTCATTTTCACAAATGCGCTATTTTCAAGTACATATATATATATATATATATATATATATATATATATATATATATATATATATATATATATATATATATATATATATATATGTATATATATTTATATATATATATATAGTTCATTTATATCGACATATTCGCTTATATACATTCGTAGGAACGAAAAGAATTTGTTTTATCATTAGCTAAAGCAAATAACTTAACTCGCATGCATATGTTCATATATGTATGTCAGTATGTATGAATTTATCCGTATGTAAAATTTGCCTCTGGGTAAATGTAGCCTCAAATAGAGAGAAGTGTAGATTGAAGTGACAAATATTATTGAACCATATTTGATATGTATCTCTGTTCATATGTATATTGCTGTTACATACTTATAGCTTTGTATGTGTATATATAAATGTATATGTTTATACATACATACCTATCTAATAAGTGGGGTTTTTCGCCAATTTTTAAAGGACATTTCAGTGTGTATACGTGGCTGAATTATGTACATCAATTTGCGTTTTACAGCAGTAAACAAATTACAATTAGCGGAATAATCATACATTTACATGTATGTATAAGTGTCTATGTATATGAACATATTGATGTACATATACATATGTAACTACACCAAATATGTACGTATGTACATATAGGTATATCTGCAAGTGTATAAGATATGTGACATAGTATACATACACATGCATGTCTATTCAAATAAATTTACCTTTTTCATGCCTACATCAATATGCCTACATATATGTACAAAAGTACTTACATACATGCACATGTACATAAAAAAGTGATATCCAACACTTACGCAAATGTGCAGACTTCAAACATGAATAAAATAAATTAGTACATATGTATTCTGATACCCTCCCTGCAATACAAGCAATTGGAAAAACAGTGGAAGATACATGCGCAGCTTTAATGGAATATGGAAACAAAAGCAACATGTTCATGTATACATATGTATGTACGTACAATTGTGTGTATATATGTACATATTTATGTACATACTTACATTTGCATATGCATGAATATAAACATGTATAATATTATAAAAATTCGCAAAAAGACATTTTCATTTTCATACACAAATATAATATGTATGTATGGATGTATGTCAAATGTACATATACATGTATACATACTCATGTATTATTACTTGAAAAAATAACAGTTAACCAAGCATGCCTGCACCTTCATACATATTTATATGCTTGTAATAGTATGTAACGACATGCATATGTACAAATGTATGAGTGAATATATATACACACACATATATATATATATATATATATATATATATATATATATATATATATATATATATATATATATATGTATGTGTGTACATATTGGAAGAACTTGTTGCGAATCGAATAGTTAACATTTATAAGTATATACATACATATGTATATGTACATAGTTTGTACCTATGTATGCATATAGTATATAATAATGTATAAATATATGCACATATGCAACAAGTTTAATTAGATTAGTAATATTTACACACACTCGCACATATATGTATATATAGATATATATACCTACATATGTATATACATACCTGCAGCTTACTATCTACACAATTATCTAATTGTTAATATGCAGTAATGTATTTATCGCTGTCATTCGTTGGTTTATATTGGGTCGTGTGCCCTTCGAATTAAACAGTAGGCTGGAATAAGTTGGATAAGTCATCAATTCACAAACATACATATACATATATACAATGTAAATGTAAATGTAAATGTGTATATGTATATGTATATGTATATGTATATGTATATGTATATGTATATGTATATGTATATGTATATGTATATGTATATGTATATGTATATGTATATGTATATGTATATGTATATGTATATGTATATGTATATGTATATGTATATGTATATGTATATGTATATGTATATGTATATGTATATGTATATGTATATGTATATGTATATGTATATGTATATGTATATGTATATGTATATGTATATGTATATGTATATGTATATGTATATGTATATGTATATGTATATGTATATGTATATGTATATGTATATGTATATGTATATATATATGTATATGTATATGTATATGAATATGTATATGTATATGTATATGTATATGTATATATATATATATATATATATATATATATATATATGTATGTATATTAAAAGCTTATTTAACTAAAGGTGAAAGTACATAGGCCAAAAGTGGTACAAAGACAAATTCATATATTAAAAGAGGTTCAGCAATTTTTTATTTTATCATTATTATGCAAAAGTTACAATTAATGAATAATATCTAAAGCCAAAAATGTTAATAATATTATTTGTTTATTATTTAATAAAATATGATCAATTTTCATACAACTTTCATTTATATGTTTAGATATGTACATATGTATATATATATTTATTTTTTGGCCTCAAAATATTGCGGTACGAGCGCAGCATTGGAAATTGTTCTATTAACTAATCACAGCTATACTAGTGTGACCGTAATTAAATATATATTTTTGCCTCAAAAATCACGCGGAAAATCGAGCCTATATTATGGGCAGGCTCGATTTGCTGTAAAATATACTAATACAATATTCAATTATATTGATTATTGATTGAATATGAAGAAAAATTAGTGTTTTCTCATGAAATTTATTTAAGATTTAGTTACAAGAGCAAAACAATATAAAGTATAATCACTAACCATACAACACATGGTTAGTGTTATAATTTGTAGTTGTGTGTTTCTAAATATTTGTCATTGAGTATTTAGTTTTTAGTATTTAATGCTTTGATAGCTTGATCATTCAGTATGATCGTGTGACTACTCGATCTGTTGTATTCATTTAAGTTTTGGCATTAAATAAAGATCGAAGAAAAAAGAAAAAAATATAGAATGTATAAATACTTTGTACTATCTTTTAACAGTATATAAACAAACCGGGATAGAACTACTAAGTGCATAAACAACTGAAAGAAGATACATATTATAATACCAAAGTTCTACGGCAAAGTTCCCGCCTGGAAAAAAAAAAACAATAAATATATAAATCTATCAAAAAAGTCTATACAGACTCTTTAATTGATACACACACACAATAGATTTTCTCAAGTGTGCCATCGCGATGGCTGCTCCAGCAGCCTGTACGCGCTTTTCGGACAATTACGACATCAAAGAAGAACTCGGAAAGTAAGTGACCTCCACAAATTTTCAAAATAGTTAGTTCATTTAAAAATAAAAACCATTCAATTTATTGCAGAGGTGCTTTTTCGATAGTAAAAAGATGTGTTCAAAAGTCAACAGGATTCGAATTCGCGGCCAAGATTATAAATACCAAGAAGCTAACAGCAAGGGGTGAGTAGCCAATAAGGTGATCTAAAAACTTCATAACTGTAAATTGGAATTTTGTTTTTTTTTTTAAAATAGATTTTCAAAAGCTGGAGCGTGAAGCTAGGATTTGTCGAAAGTTACATCATCCTAATATTGGTATAGCATAACTTGATATATGCATATATATTGCGTTCTATTTTGGCCAGTAGAGTAGGCGTATTATTTCAGCTGTGTAACTATGGACGATATAGCTGTAAAAACTTGACATATGTATGTGACGATGGTTTATAATATTATAAATTTCAGACTCTTGGTCTCTCCAATAATTATATAATTATATTCCAATTCCCAATAGTTAAACATTCAATACTATATTGTATATATTATTTATAAAACAACATACTCATTTTACCCTAAACGAACTGAAACTCGGATTATAATATAAACGTGAACTATAACGGCTTTTGCGAAAATGTATGCTTTGTATGCAAAAGGAGGTGTAGGCCCCATAAAGCATATATGCATACATATGTTCATTGCCATACTAACGAATTGAGTGGATTTAGGCACGTTCATCATCTGTTCGTCCGTATGAGCGCCGCGACCACGTCAGCCACTAGAAGCTAGAAACTATGGATTTGAAATTTTTAATGTACAAAGGATATAATTCCTTTTTACATATGCATATATGTTTTCCATAGATTATATAGCCTAGTCTACTTCCTAAGTAAACAAAAGTATATATTTCATTGTTCTGAAAAAAATAATAAATGTATTTTTGGTCATTCAATTTACAGTTCGATTGCATGACAGCATACAGGAGGAAAATTACCATTACCTTGTTTTTGATCTGTAAGTATCCATATAAACATATATACAAATGAAAATGTTATATATATATATATATATATATATCTTTAAGAATGTTGAAAAAGTATTTTTATTGAAGCCATATGGATTTTGACTATTGTTTTTTGAGATTCATAGTTCATCCTTTCCCCTCGGACAAAATCCTCGACACTGGTTAATTTATATGTATATAGTATAAATACGAAATTGTAAAAATATGAATACTTGAAAAAAAAAAAACACCTTGTGGAAAATAGTTAACATCTATCATTAGAAAAGTTGGGAGAAGAAAATCAAATGGAAGAGAAAACACGATATGAGAATGGTACAAGTAAGATAGCTCCAGTCGAAACGGCTTCGAGGAAATGATATTTCAATTTAAATAATTCTTCACTTGTTTTCTGCTTACACAAGAAACATGCACACATACGCATAAGCAGGCATGGGCTACAGTGTAGGCTTACTATGGGAACTTAATAATAATAACTTTTCTTGTAGATAGACGATTTTCATAAAAATGTGTGTTTCTGCAAAGTTCAAGTCTCTATTTGCCATACGAAAAATATGCAAATTTTGAGGGAAGGGGTAAATTTTGGGGTGGGGGTAGAATACATAAAAAATCGAAACTCTATAAAATACATATTAATATATACTTAAAATTTAGAGACCCTAGCTCTAAAGATCAAGGAGATATAATTTTTTAACTGATTTTTGATAAGGATTTTAATCGATAACATGAAAACAAAAATAGTTATCGTTTTTTAGAAACAAACATGAACTGCGCGTACTATGTAAGGACCTAGATAATTTCAAGTCTCTAGCTCTTGTACTTTCTGAGATCGACGTGTTCACACATGCGAAATATACTCAGCTCGTCGCCCTGATCAAGAATATATATACCTTATGGGGTCTGCCATGCCTCCTTCTGCCTGTTACATACATTTAACAAGGCCATTATATCCTGATTTCCCTGATTTTCAATGAGTTCAGGGTATAAAAAAAAAGAAAAAGAAGACAACAAATTATTAGAAAGAAAAGAAACAATAGAGGCGAGAAGGGAAGAAAAAAGAAGTTAAAGGTTGAAGGGAACATATAAAGAAAAATGAGCGATTGGTAAATAACAACAAGGATTAAAGCAACAAAGTAAAGAGAAACGATAAAGGAAACAGACAGAAAACAAAAATGACGAGCAAAGCAGAGAATATGTAGAGGAGTAGAGCAGAATAAGAAGTGTGGCTAGCAGCTAATACGCTCACTTTTTAGAATAGCAAGCTAAGGCCTGATGGAGCGAAGAACAATTCAATGATGATTTCGAAAAACGAAAAGACAAAGGAGAAAAGTGAAAATTTGATTATACTAAATACATATATATTTACAGTGTAACTGGCGGTGAACTATTCGAAGATATTGTGGCACGTGAATTTTATTCAGAGGCTGATGCATCACATTGTATACAGCAAATATTGGAATCGGTCAATCACTGCCATCAGAACGGTGTTGTCCATCGAGATCTCAAGCCAGAGAATTTACTATTAGCAAGTAAGGCAAAGGGTGCAGCTGTGAAACTCGCGGACTTTGGTCTAGCCATTGAAGTGCAAGGCGATCATCAAGCCTGGTTTGGATTTGCCGGCACTCCAGGCTATCTATCCCCAGAGGTATTGAAGAAAGAGCCATATGGCAAATCGGTAGATATATGGGCATGTGGTAAGCTTCCTTGACTTTCATTCAGTTAACTAATTTTCAATATTTATTATTCATGTTCTATATTTCGTCGATATAGGCGTTATACTCTACATATTATTGGTCGGCTATCCCCCGTTTTGGGACGAGGATCAGCACCGATTGTATTCGCAAATAAAGGCAGGCGCCTACGATGTAAGAATGCATCTTTTATTCATATTTAACATTCAAGACATCGGACAGACACACCAAATCCGAATCATAAACTGTAACTAGAATCGCTCTGATATGTCAGCTCTTATAAGATATTTGAACAGAATGCGCCCAAATTCAATAAAGTGTTAAATCGATTTAATTGAAAAGGTCCAAATTACAAATCTGGTCTGCAATTGCACGTAGGCTGACTCACCTATAGATTTCAATCTCTAGTTTATATAAAGTCTGAGATCGATACGTTCGTACATACGGACAACGGACATACCGACAGACAGACAGACAGGCGGATAGGACTAGATAAACTCGGCTGTTGATTGATCAGTATCAGTATACTGATTGCATTCAAAATGAATGTCGATTAATCTTGTAATCTCTTATAAATTATATTGTAGTATCCATCACCAGAATGGGACACTGTGACGCCCGAGGCTAAGAATTTGATTAACCAAATGCTGACTGTTAACCCAAATAAGCGAATAACAGCAGCTGAAGCACTGAAACACCCATGGATCTGTGTATGTATTACTATTGCGAGAGTTTTGTATTCTTTTTTCTGAGTTTTAATTGGAATCTTTATCTCAATTCATAGCAAAGGGAACGTGTGGCTTCAGTGGTGCATCGCCAGGAAACAGTGGACTGTCTCAAAAAATTCAATGCTCGCCGCAAGTTAAAGGGTGCTATATTAACAACAATGCTTGCAACTAGGAACTTTTCTAGTGAGTAGATATATCCATATATATAGTCCATAAATATATATACATATATACATGTAGTATACTTAAATACATATATGTAGTATGTGTAAGACCCGAACAGAAGTTAGCTAGTATAAAACTTACTGAATAGCTTCGATATCAATGATATTTTTGGGAATGATTATGGATTGTGGATCTTTAAGATTTGCTATTTTAAGAGGGGGTGTAAAGGAGGGTGTAAAACGAATCTATACAATAAGCAATATATACATTAAGTCTTAATCAATGCGAGCCGATTCGATCTATTCAGTTCAAGAATATGTTTAGTTTATGGAATTCACTCCGCTTTCTTCTGCCTATTAACAAATCAAAAACGATTTTAAACTTAACCTGTTTTATCGATCTATATAGGCAGAAGCATGATCACTAAAAAGGGCGATGGCTCTCAAGTTAAGGAATCAACTGATTCCTCGAGCACAACCTTGGAAGATGATGATGTCAAAGGTAAATATTTATACATTAATTAATTTTGTATTCTAATTTCTAATTCTCCAATTTTGGAAATTCGAGCTCGATTTCCAGTTGTTATTTGAGTGAAGTGAGGTTATATGTGTGCTTAGGTGTTTCTAGGTCGTACGAAGATCATTAGATCTAGACAACAAATATACGTTTATTGGAAGTATATATATTTATATAACTATGTATGTTTCATAAAAGGCCCATATATATTCAACTTGTCTATATATTCAATTTACTGAAATTTGCTTTCTTTTCCTTTTATTTAGTTCGCACGCATATTATCTTTTAATATCCTATTATAGCTGTCGTAATCTGAGTCGTCTTCATTTGCCTGTGTCTAATTCCTTCTTTTCACTTTTTATTTCGATGGAATGCCTAAATATTACATTTTCAAAGAAATATATTTTATACTTTGCACATTTAATAAGAAAAAAAAAACAAAAATTTTATAACTAGAAAGAAATTTTTAGAGAATATCCCTTTGTTTCAAATAGTTTTAGGATGCCCGTAAACATCGCTCAACATAACAATACCTCTTGACTGTATTAAGGCACAATCTGTAGCCTCACAGTTACTCTAAGTGATCAACAAATCAATTTAGGGAATTCGAGTCTGCTAGGAGAGTGACGAGGAAAGAAGAAGAAAAAGAAAAAAGGCGTCAAAATAACAGGAGAAGGAGAGTAGAAGAGGGATATAAAACAGAAAGAAGGATTTGAAGAAAGAAGACAAGATCAGGAGAATTGAGAGGGAATAAACAGTTGAAGAGAGAAAGGACAAAGATTGGCCAAGGGAGTGAAATTGGAAGACAAAAATGGAATACAAATGAAGAAAACGAAAATAAGAGAATGAGAAGCAATAGAAGTAAAGCCGAAATAAATTGAATCTGAGAGTTGGGAGAAGACACATATGTACATAGGTAATATTATTGATACTTTGGTACATCACTGCATGGAAAATCTTGGAAATCGTGTAATGTTTTGTATTGTGCTAAATTTAGTCAAGTTCTTATGTATTGTAAAAATGCTTTTTTCCTTATTTATTTAAATTAGTAATTCGAATTGAAAATGAAAACAAAAATTGGCTCAACTATGGGGGTAGGGGAGATTCTTTATGTGAAAAGTTATCGAAAATCTATAGACGGGAGCAAAAAATTCAAAAGTATTGGAAAAGAACACAATGGCAATTATCAATTATGAAATATGTTTCGTTTCGTTTTTTTTAGAAGATAAAAAAGGGATCGTTGATCGCAGTACCACAGTCATATCCAAAGACCCAGAAGGTAACATTTTCATTTCGTTGTCATTTTATTATTATTCTTTTTGTTATTCTTTTTAATTTGTATTTGTTTCTTGATTTTTACCTGCCGTTTACCATTAACCAAATACACAAACATTAACAAATACCAAACGATTTTCTGAGAAATATATATATATATATATATATATATATATATATATATATATATATATATATATATATATATATATATATATATATATATATATATATATATATATATAATATGAATTTAAGGGGAAGCTATGAGTTTAATATACATAATTTAGAGTTTGAAAGTCAAATATTAACTGAGGTTAATGCAATCTCGTATGTCAAGTTGCTTTTCTTCATTGATTTAATTTTAATTTCAGTGCTGGAGCTACTAACATTGGATTGAAATTTTGGGAACGGCAAAGAATTAAACAATTTATTATTACAAATAGAACTGTTGAATTCCCCTCTCAGTAGTTTTATGAATGTTTATCGAAGATTCTAAGGTTCTTCCCAAGTGCAAAAAAAAAAAAGTTTGATAGATAATTTTTAAAAATTTAAATTAATAAAAATTGAAATTAATAAAGTAAACAAAATCAAAAATAATATTGATATTTAACAAAAATAATAAAATTGATATTTATATATATAAAAAATATATATATATATATATATATAATTATTATTCTAATTAAACTAACAATTAATAAATATAATAATTATTATAAATATTTTTTTTTATAAATAAATTAAATATATATACTAAACAGTAGTGCATAAAGCATAAATATAAAATTAAATTTAGAGCAAATCAATTCAATTCAAGATCCCCTGAACCTTGCAAAAAGCTGATTATCCAATCATTCTACGATTATTTTCTGCACAACTACAAAAACACCTGCACACATACATACGCATGCATATACTATATGATAAACTTGTACTGCGTATGGTATACACGAGTATAAATGTAAACTTCAAGTTTCTAGCATTTGTAGTTTATATCTCGGCGTTCATACAGACGGAATATATGTATGTTCTACTTTATGGTGTCTGCCACGGCTCCTACTGCCTGTTACATAAATTTTCATTAAAAATGTATACCCTGTTTTCCCATTTTCAATGGGTTTAGGGTATAATAAACAAACAAGTAAGAGTGCTCTAGTCGGGACTGCTCGACTAGGAGATACCCTGTACCCTACAAAGAGCTTATGCTGCAATTATTCTATGCTTATTTTATGCACATGTACATGCGCATGCAACCACACATACGCGCAATTACCAGAAACTGCGCTTGGGCTATATTATGAGAACTTATTTGTTAAATGCGTGGTATCCGAAATCTGTAAATTACAAAATCTTTGTGTTTGTCACATAGATCTACCCGAAAAATCTTAAGTCTCTCGGTTTCAAAGTATTGAAAGAGGCTTTAAAAACGAAATAAAATTATTATAAATTTCCCCTTTTTCAATGAGCTCAGGGTATAATACAAAAGCTTTAGACGAGACTGCTCGACTACGAGATTCTCTGAGCCCTTCGAGGAACTGATATTTAGATAATTCTACGCTCCATTTCTGTTTACAAAAGAAATAGCACATTCACGCACACATAAATACATACGCATGGAATATCAGTACTTTGCAGGGCTCAGGAAATCTAGTCAAGCAGTCTCGACTAGAGCACTATTTCTTGTTTCATAACAGATTTTCGACAAGGTTTTTAATCGATAAAACTAAAAAAAAACTATCATTTTTTTGACTCTGCGCGTACTATATGCAGATCTACAACAAATTTTGAAGTCTCTGGCTTTTTTATCTTTTGAGATACATACTTTTTCATACATACGGACTGACACGGCTAAATCGACTCAGCTCATCGCCCTGATCAAGAATATATATATACCTTATGGAGTGTACTACGCCTCTTTCTGTCTGTTAAACCATTATCCCATTTTTAATGGATTAAGGGTATCACAAGTAAGAAAGCACTAGTCAGGGGTGCCTGACTATCCTAGTCTATCCTGAGCCGCGTCCGGTTTGCGTTCTTAAATATTTTCCAAGCTTTAAGTAGCCTACTCATATACAAATTTTCACACTTGTACTTTCACAATCAAAAAGAATTTTAGTCAAAAAATCAAAAGAGAACCAAGATCGAACCCACAATTGTTCGCAATTCGTGATTTTTTGAAACAAAATCGATCTGCTCGTACTCTTAAAAGGCCTGAGATCGACGCGGTCATAGATGGGTTAGATGAACTCGGCTCGTCGTCCTGACAAGGAATTTATTTATTTTAGCTATCTGTCACATCTTTTCTGTCTGCTACTTACATATTAACATTAACATTTTACTCTGTTGTCCAATTTTATAGGTTCAGGGTATAAATATATAAATAAAATTCTAAATTTTAAGTGGTTTTAATTTTAAATTTAAAATAAAACTAAAATGAAGAAAGCTAAAAAAGTATCTGTATAAAAAGAGATTGAGTAAATGAATATGAATGAAATATTTGATATTAGCTTAGAATCTATAAGGAAAACAAATTGCCAGACGCATAGCAAACGCTGCATGCTAAGCAAAGAGCTTTGGTTTTGTACTAATTAGGCAATTCGTAATACCAAATAAGTGATTGCTCTGTGATATATGCATCTACTTGATCCTACACAAATATTATCTAAAACACTAGGGCACCAGACACAGAACCCAGCAAAGCTCAAGGACCGAGAGTCTCATTGTAATCCTTCGTCGTTGCAATTTCCATTCGGCATTGGCTACACCAGAGTCGATGCCAATATTCATGACAGTTCGAATGCCAATATTATTACTAATGAAAATTGTAACAGTAATCAAAGACAGTCAAAATTACGCTTTAGAGGTGAGTACGCAACTCCATTAAAGCTAGGCCATTTAATAAAGCTACAAAGTATACACATACTCACATGACGTATTATTGGTGCATATATATGTATATACATACACATGTTATATATTCTTTTTTCTGATCTATTACAGATCGCATGTTACATTTTTGCTGTTTATCAAATAAAAATGGAACTACTAAAATTGATACGTATGTATTTTTGTTATATCAAAGAAAAACTCCTCGCCCGCTCGATCTACTTTTTTCTCGCTCTCTCTCTCTCTGGCATCGTACTCCTCTATAAAATAACTATATCCAGAGTCTAGCTAGATGTGTCTGTTGTCCTTAAAATGTTGCGTCACGTATACAACAAAGATCAGTTGATCAGCTTTACTCTCTATGTGTGCGAGTTAAGTATCCATCCTAGTCATGTAACTGCGCTTGTTTTCTTAAACTCTAAATACTTAGCTACCCGAAATCACTCTCTGTTGTTCAAAGAAATATGATAATTTTGAGTATGTTGCGTCTTTGGGCATTGAGAATATCACGTTCTAAAAATTTGATGAAGATATACCCACTACAAAATTCTACCTCGGAAAATACACACATTTGAATGATATTATCATGGTATGAAAATTTTCTGAAGATTGTCCATCTACAATAAATGCTATTAAACAATTAAATTTCCATAGTAAGTAGTGTATATAACAGGCAGAAGGAAGCGTAACATATCCCATAAAGTAGATAGATTCTTGATCTTGTCTGTCCGTATGTTTGAACGCGTCCGTCGATCCTAGAAGATATAGTATTAGAGACTTGAATATTTATAGTTAGCGTCTCCAAATTTTATATATAGATTAATATATATTTCATAGTATTTCGGTTTTTATACCCTGAACCCATTGAAAACGGGAATCAGGGTATAATATGGCAGATCCCATAAAGTATATTTATGATTTTGGTCTCCTAAACTACAAATGCTGGAGAAATTACAGTTTAAAGCCCACACTGCAGCCCATGCCTGCGTATAAGTGCGTGCGTATGTGTGTGCTAATTCTGTAATTTTTATACCCTGAACCCATTGAAAATGGGAAATCAGGGTATAATGTTTTTGTGAAAATGTATGTAACAGGCAGAAGGAGGCGTGGCAGACCCTATAAAGTATATATATTCTTGATCAGGATGACGAGCTGAGTTGATCTAGCCATGTCCGTCTGTCCGTCCGTCCGTCCGTCCGTCCGTCCGTCCGTCCGTACTAACGCAGAGATCTCCTAAACTACAAGTGCTAGAGACTTGAAATTTTACATGTATACTCGTGTATACCATACGCAGTACGAGTTTATCATATTTTTTCGATAACTCATCCCATTTCTTTTTTATCGATAACAATCGAAAATCTGACTTGGTTTTTAAAGCCTAGTTTGAATACTGTTAGACCTAGAGACTTCAGATTTACTGTGTAGATTAATGTGATGAATACAAATATTTTGTCATTTACAGATTTTGGATGCCACGCCCCCTTCGCCCCAAATTTGAAAAAAAACGTATATCAAATACTAGAGACTTGTGCTTTGGCATATACACACATTTGAATGTTATTATTACGTTCTAAAAATTTGATGAAGATAGTCGCACTACAAAAAGATTTATTCAACAAACAAATTTTCGTAATATAGCCCACACGGCAGCCCAAGCGCAGTAACTGCGCAGTTAGCAGAGCAATTGTTTATGCGTTCGTATGGATGCATGCGTACGGGTGTGTGTATGTGTTTTTGTATATGTGCATGAAAGAAGTGTAGAATTGTTGGAATCAGTACTTTGCAGGGTTCAGGGTATCTCCTAGTCGAGCAGTCTCGACTAGAGCCCTCTTACTTGTTATTTTATATGCTGAACCCATTGAAAATGGAAAATCAGGGAATTCTTCATCAGGGCGACATGGTGAGTTGATCTAGCCATGTTCGTCTGTCTGCCCATCCGTATGAACGTATGAATGCGTTATTATCACGGTCTAAAAGTTTTATCAAAATTGTCTGTCTACAAAAAAAGTTATTAAACAAATAAGTGCCCACAGTAAGCCTACACAGCAGCCCATGTCTGTTTATACGTGCGTGCGTATGTGTGTATGTGTGTGCATGTGTAAGTAGAAATGAAGTGACGAATTATTGAAATATTAGTTCCTGGAAGGGTTCAGGGGATCTCGTAGTCGAGCAGTCTCGACTAGAGCTTTCTTACTTGTTTTTACAGAAGATATTAAAACTTTTTGACTGCGGTTCTTGGTGTTTTTTTCCATATTCAATATAAATCTTAGCGATTCACATAAAAAGAAATAATAATAATAGCTTTAAATATTAGAATTCCAAAAAAATTCCTTCTTTACAATTATGCAATCGATCACAAATTAAACTTAAACTTTTCAAACCTTTTCAAATGAGCCTCTGGCTCTTTAATAGTAATATAATATAAGAATTAATCATATGATATCAAAACAATAATTAATTTGAGCATATAACCAAATTTGTTTCATTCAAATCGGAGTTTTCATTAACATTAAGAAAAGTCAGCATTATATTCTCGTCGGAAACTTTCTGCACAACTCGTCGACAGGGCATTATAATATTGTACGTTCAATACTCCCATATATATCATTTTCACAATCGTGAACATGTACGTCAAGGTAAAGTGATTTGTGATGAGGTGAAAAGAGAACTGCACTTCCAGCGACAAATTTTACAAAGAAAGAAAATGACATGAAATATTACTCACGATATGAAATGAATTCACTGCACACACTTTTCTCATAGATCCTTTTTTTAATTTGCCTTATTATTATTTTGTTGAATTTTATTTACCAATATTATATATATATATATATATATATATATATATATATATATATATATATATATATATATATATACTTATATATATATATACTTTTTTTTTAATTTGTTAAAATGTGTGCGTTTTAGAAATAAGGATTGTGTGTCCTGCAAAAACTTGCCAGCAAATGTCAGGAAACTCCTCGCAATGCTCTTCAGGTATGTAAAAAGGGCTTTGCTAATTTAAAAATTCCTTTTTATGAGTCACACATATATGTTGTAAATATGTTTCGATTTGCTTGACTGTCAAAGATCATAAATATGCATAAATTCGAATTGTTTGTTTCTCAAGTCACTAGCACATTGTATGTTCCTTTTGACCAGTCAACCGCCTGCATGTTTAACATATTCAAGCTCCTTCATTTTTTTTTTTTATATATGTATATAAATATATAGTGTATAAGCGATCAAGTATATTTTTATTTCTAAATCGTGAAACCATTGTCAGTTCAGGATATTATGGTTGTAAGAAGTAGAAGGAGGCGTTCCAAATAATTTAAAATATATTATTGTTATATATATGTACATATCTGTAGTACGCACTAATCATTCTCTTTTTCGATATCTCATTCCATTTCCTTATTATCGATCAAAGCCGATAATTTGATGTGGCCTTTGAAGCTTCACTTAAATACACAAAAAAAAAAAATAAAAGAAGGTCAGGGTATCATCTAGTCGAACACTGTCGTTTGCTTATAATTTATACAGAACAAGTAAGAAAGCTCTAGTCGACTACGAGATCCCCTGAACCCTTCGAGGAACTGATATTTCAATTTAAGTGATTCTTCGCTTCCTTTCTGCGTATACAAGAAACAAAACATGCACACACACATACACACGTACGTACAAGCAGACATGACCTGCATTGTGGGCTTACTATGGGAACTTAATTGTTTAATAACGTTTTTTGTAGACGGACAATCATCATAAAACTCAGACCGTAATAATAACATAAAAATAGGTGCACTTGCCAAAGCACAAGTCTCTAATATTTGAAATAGGCTTTTTCAAATTTGAAGGGAGGGGGGTGGATTTTAGGAGTGGGGATGGAATATAACAAAAACCGAAATTCTAATCTAATCTAATCTATATGAATGAATCTAAATTGAATTGAATTTGGAGACTCAAGCTCCCAAGATGTAGGAGATTTAATTTTAAAACTGATTCCATATGGTTTTTAGTCAAAATTTCAAGTCTCTAGGCTCTGTACTTTCTGAGATAGACGCGTTCACACATACGGACAGACGGACGGACAGACAGACGGTCAGGGCTAAATCAACTCAGCTCGTCGCCCTGAACAGAACCTGGGGTCTGCCACGCCTCCTTCTACCTGTTACATACATTTAGCAAAGCCATTATACCCTGATTTCCCATTTTCAATGGGTTCAGAGTATAACAAGTAAGAGGGCTCTAGTCGAGACTGCTCGACTAGGAGATACCCTGAACCCTGCAAAGTACTGGTTCCAATCATTCTACACTTCTTTCATGCACATATACAAAAACACATACACACACCCATGCACGCATGCATCCATACGAACGCATAAACAATTGCTCTGCTAACTGCGCAGTTACTGCGCTTGGGCTGCCGTGTGGGCTATATTACGAAAATTTGTTTGTTGAATAAATCTTTTTGTAGTGGGACTATCTTCATCAAATTTTTAGAACGTAATAATAACATTTAAATGTGTATATATGCCAAAGCACAAGTCTCTAGTACTTGATATACGTTTTTTTCAAATTTGGGGCGAAGAGGGCGTGGCATCCAAAATCTGTAAATAACAAAATCTTTGTATTTATCACATTAATTTACACAGTAAATCTGAAGTCTCTAGGTCTAACAGTATTCAAACTAGGCTTTAAAAACAAAGTCAGATTTTCGATTGTTATCGATAAAAAAGAAATGGGATGAGTTATCGAAAAAATATGATAAACTCGTACTGCGTATGGTATACACGAGTATACATGTAAAATTTCAAGTCTCTAGCACTTGTAGTTTAGGAGATCTCTGCGTTAGTACGGACGGACGGACGGACGGACGGACGGACAGACGGACATGGCTAGATCAACTCAGCTCGTCATCCTGATCAAGAATATATATACTTTATGGGGTCTGCCACGCCTCCTTCTGCCTGTTACATACATTTTCACAAAAACATTATACCCTGAAATCCCATTTTCAATGGGTTCAGGGTATAAAAATAGACGGACGAGCAGAATAATTTTGATCTACAATCTGATTTAATTTCGTTTTTTTAATTTTAGCTAATTTTATATTAAACTTACATCATTTTCCATGCGACAAATTCTCTGAAAAGTACGAAAATATCTTATAGCATATGTATATATATATAAATGTATGTGCATATACATATATAAATGACTCTGATTTAATCTATTAATACTTAACATGTTTTAGTGGATCTTTAAACTATTCATAACAAGCATATTTGTAAAGAACATCCATCACAGTAATGAGAATGCATCAATTCAAAACATATCTATATGTAGATTGCACTCTCACTCTCTCTCTCTCTCTCTCTCTCTCTCTCTCTCTCTCTCTCTCTCTGTCTCTCTCTCTCTCTCTCTCTCTCTGTTTGTATTTTGTGAATAAAACTGCATTTATATACATACCTTTTGTGTTTTCCGAGTTGATTTAAGGTTGATAACGATTCTAAAACAATTTTAGATTTTGTAATTTAATTTGAAGATGAGAAAATTAACTTAAAAATGTGAAATTTATTTACTTGAAATTAAAAAACTACTAAATTTGAGAATTATTTAATAATTTTCATGCATTAAATTAAAAATTGTGTTTGTCGAGTTGATTTAAGATTGATAACGATTCTAATTTAATTTTAGATGTCCTAATTTAATTTGAAGAAGAGAAAATTAGCTTTAAAATGTGAAACTTATTTACTTGAAATTAACAAACTAAACAATTTGAGAATTATTTAAGAATGTTCGAGCAATGGTTTGAGGCAAACAAAGAAAAACTCACTTTTTGTTTTGTCCGTCTCAATTGGCGATGGCTGGTGTCGCAGCGTTAGTTTTCTGTGAGGCTGAAGTAGAAAGATCGCCGTAGAGAATTCTCCAAGCTGTCTGACACCAGACACCACGATGTACTAAGACTTCTCTTGAGCTTAACTTCCACTAGCCAAATCTTCCCAAATCTTTTATGAAACTCTCAAAACGTAGTTGTAAACCTAAATATTATAATTTATGATCAAGAGTTAAGTATATATATATGTTACATATAATTTTTGTTATGATCGGTGCGTTGGTTAGCTGGTTGGATAGTTATTTCGTTGGTTTGAATCGTTCAAGAACTGTAATTCTCATCCTTCGTCATACGTAATCGAAACTCATTCGTGGTTGTAATTTCTTTGTTCAACATAGAAAACAAAAAACAAGCTGTTAAATATACATCTATCTATATAAATAGACCTCGTCTTATTGCTCTATTTTATTATATATCCAATTCAACACGACTGCACTTGGGAACAAAGCAGCCAGACGACAGGAAATAATTAAGATCACAGAGCAATTGATCGAAGCCATCAACAGCGGGGACTTCGATGGATATACGTAAGAGTTAATCATTATATTTATATTTGTATTAGTATTTATATTACATCTTTTAAAATGTTTGCTTCTTTCCCAGTAAGATATGTGATCCGCATTTAACTGCTTTCGAGCCAGAAGCATTGGGAAACTTGGTTGAAGGAATCGATTTTCATAAGTTCTATTTTGAGAATGGTAAAAGAAATGCAAATAACTGTTAAAATATCTCACTTAAATCATATTCATATATGATTTATATATATATAAATATATATATATATATATATATATATATATATATTAATCATTTTCCCCCAGTGCTTGGTAAAAATTGCAAAGCCATTAATACAACAATACTAAATCCGCACGTACATCTATTGGGTGACGAAGCCGCTTGTATCGCCTATGTAAGACTTACACAGTATATCGATAAGTAAGTACGATTTACAATTTACAATTTACAATTTAAGTGCATACAGTACATATGACTTGGCGAAATCATCTCTTTCGAAATCACTTCTACGAAATGGAAATATTAGAGCTCCGTTAGGATTGTTTATCACTCATTCAGTCAGTCAAGTGCCCTTACCATCGGCTCCTCCGCTGGATGCTGCGGAGCTTCATTATTATCGCTGCCGCGAAGTTTCCTGCGATTCAAATTCAAGCATGGTGAGCACTATGCTGCCGTCCAGCTATAGCGGCTATCTCTATCTAGTCTTCGCAGGTCCACTTAGAATGTTTAGGCACCTCCAACCCAATCCTTCTCTAAACCAGAAAAAACTAGTCGTAGTCGCTGTATTTATTCATAGCTCCATTTCCTTGCACTTGTGTGTCCAGCGCCCTTCTTTGTCATCGTGCAATGCTGTTAGTCCCGTCTATGTTATGTGCGCCCCTGCCGTCGTACTTCTCGCTGTTCGACTAGTGCTGCGAGTGCTGCGTCATCCGAGATTCTCCTGAAGGCACAACTGTCTCGGATGACGCAAATGCCTCGGTCCTTAGGTCCAGCATGATTCGAGAGAGTGGCCTCCGGGAACCTGCTCCTGATAGAATGTGTTGACGTGACTGTGTTTGACATCAGTACAAGATTAATTATTGCTTGACTCTTGACAATCCGGTTGTTGGTCATTTCGCCTTTCAATAACTTCTCTCTTCTCAATTGAAGTTCGTATAGCGTTCAGGACCCCCAACGGGGGCACTCTTTACTTGAGGTCTATCGCTAATTTTTAACTTTTGATCTTTCAGACAAGGACATGCACATACTCATCAATCGGAGGAGACTCGCGTCTGGCACAGACGCGACAACAAATGGCAGAATGTTCACTTTCATCGAAGCGCATCTGGCAAGATTAGCGGGGCAACGACTTTCGATTTTATACCACAAAAGTAGATAGAGATAAAGAGCGAGCGAAAAGATTTCAATGATAAAGTAGGTCAATCAACTATGATCTAAGTGTGTGTATTAAACTTACCAACAAACAGCTAAAAGATCTAAACCATAAAGAGTAAAATTTGACTTCTGTTTTATTTTTAAAAAGAAAATACAGATTTGTGTAATGTTTACTTTGAAATTATATATTGTACGTATGTGAAAATCGAAAAATCTACGAGCATGTACTAAACACAAACAAAAACTAAAAGAACAAAAAATTGAATGTAATTAATGATATGTCAAAGTATAAAGTCAATATTTCACAAGTAAAAATAGTAAAGAATAAATATGAAAAAGGAGTAAAAAGCACACGAATTACAACTTGTGCCCGAATAGCAAGAAGAAGAGGCTAAGCAGAAAAAGCAGCATATATATATATATATATATATATATATATATATATATATATATATATATTTATATATATATATATATATATAAATAATTAAAATCAGGATGCAAACTTTCAGATACACTCAAACATTTTCGACTTTTGGATAGTAATCCATATCCATATGAAAATTATTATATATAAATATATATATATATATATATATATATATATATATATATATATATATATATATATATATATATATATATATATATATAATGCGAATAAACTCTTTGTTATGAATTGAATGTATTTAAAAAAAAAGATGCAAGCTTTTGATTCAACATGATCTCCATAGATTCATTCTTTATAGCACACACACACACATCATTATCCGTCTCTGCATCTTATATATATCAATATATATATGTTTATGTTTATTGTATATGGTATATATGTATGTATAATTTACACGTACGTGCACTCTATTCAATACATACTAAAAAGGAAAAAAAGAAAGAAATGAAAAAGTTTAACACGTTTAAGAATCATACTCAAATTTTGAACACCAAAGAGTGGGATATTTATATATATATATATACGTATATATGTAGTTAGTTTGGTTGGCGACAACAAGCATACACACTTATGTGTGTGCAGTAAAATCGAAACTAGGGAAAGAAAACGGCAAAAACGCGCATAATTTATTAAAAACTAAATAAATAAATAAAAATTATACGAAGTGTATTGCTTTCACACGATATTGCAAAGCATTAGTTAATATATTGAATAAAATACTAAGCATTTACAAATTGTATTATACCAAAAACACAAAAGAATAGAGAAACTTAGCTAATTATTATAAAACTATAAAAAAGAACAACCTACAAATGATTAATTGCAAACCTGATCAAGTTGCCGTCTTCTGGTCGCAAAGTTGCTCGACTAGCAGATACCTTACTAAGACAAATTCACATATAATATGCGTTATGGCTAGCTTGGTTGCTTCTTATACAGTTTATGTATACAAAATATGTGTATATGTTCCGAAGTATAACTTTCTATCCAATTTGGCAAAGGATTTCTACGATATCTGAGCAGCGAGTATCATGCGATATATGCTCAAATCACAGAAACTCGAGATAAAGACAAACTAATCTTAATCTTCGCTTGTTCTGTATATTTAGAACCTTAGCACTTGGGTCTCACAGGTTCCAAGACATACAAACAGTGGAGTCGACCTACTAGGTTAATATCAATAATAAAAGATTATATATATGTCATCATCTGTCTATTGTATATAGATATGAGAAGAAGCCAATAGATCTGGTTTACCAATGTATTTGGCATAAGTTCAGGATATACATGTAAAAATTATCAAATTATTAAATGAATCAAGTTTTAGTTCTATTATTATAAAAAACCAAATCTGAAAAATATAAAATAATTATGAATTTATATAAATGTGTATTTCAAATATTTATTCATATTTTCTAAAAAGCCTAAAAACTTTACGTTTAGGTAATGCAAATTAAATTCAAAATCCTTCAAAACTAAAATATAAATATACAAAAGAAACAAAATTATAAAACTCTTAATAATATATATCTATATACATAAAAAGATTTTCAGATTAAATGAATAATATTCCATATATAAAGAAGATTTCAATGTTATTCATTAAATCCAAAAATCGTAATTCAACTAAAAGAAAACAAAAAGAAAAAACGTTGTACTTATTATATATGCCAACTTCAATACTTTCTCAACTATTTGTTTTTATATGTATTTAAATATTTTCAAAAAAGATTTAAGGGAAGAAGATTTTTTTAGAAATATTCTAAAAAAGTTTGATTCTTAAAGCTGTTCATGAACATATTGTAAGCAAAAGACTTACACAATTGAATTTTTCTTCTTAAGATAGCGACTTGATATATATATATGAAATATCTCGTCGATCTAGTCAAAAACCTTGAGACTTGAGAAATGTGTCAGTCATATTTGACAGTAGGTAATATCAATGAATATCGATATTTGGAGTAGCCTTATAGAGCATAACTCGAACATTTTGAAAGGTATGTGAGTGTAAGCTAATACCTTAGAAAACGGGTTCGATTTCAGGTTCAGGTTCAGGTTCAGGTTCAGGGTATCTCCACATATATGTTCTATATATATACAATTTTCGTTTTAAGTTTTATCAAAAACTAATATTTTTATTTAGGTTTAGGGTCTCATCAAATAAATAAACTTATATTAATATAAAATGAGAAAAAGAAGAAATTGACAGGAAATTTTTAAAAAATTTGTTATTAATTAGTTTTATTTTAATTTAACATCCGAAATTCAATAAGTTAACTAATTGTGCACAAATATTGTTAGACGAAGTGAACTGAATGGAAAAAACTGGAGCTACGGCGGACAGTGCATTATATAAATCTTGAAATATATATACACGCAAAAACCCAGCCAACCTTTATATTTGTCTGATATCTCCGATATTTGAAACAAAGTTTGTCCTTGGATTTTTGTTTTCTTATTTTGATAATAGTTTCCTATAATAAAGTCGGTCCGCAATATATACATATATTGATAGAGGGATGAGGATATATACATAGCTACAGCACACAGACGGACGTTGCAGATTATATCATTTATATATACATATGTATATATAAGGAGTTAGTTGAAGTCGTACATAGTATATATATATGTATACTTAAATATGTTGTGGCAAAGCAAAGTTACATATATACAACACAAAATCAGCTTGATAAAAAGTAAATCATTTACTTTGCCGTACACATACATATATACACACATATGTACATACATACGTTTTATTTGAATACAATCGATAGCTTCATACGCACACACATGTTCCCTGATACCCCCACCCACACATGAAAGATTCTCACGTCCATGAATTCAAATTGCATCTATAGACGGAAAGGACATTTGGAAACTACATAAATAACGTTAATGATGTTAAATGTCGTGTATGCATGTTCAATTAATCCAAGGCAACTGGAATACATTTATTATTGATAATTTTCTAGTACTTAAATGTTTTCTTAAATTATCTAAAACCAAAAAGATAAACAAAAAACTATAATATGATCATATTGTAAGAATAAACAGCAAAAAATAAATAAAAATTTACATATAGTAATAAAGCACATTATGAGATAGAATTCTATGAAATTGTTTGACAAATATCCCAATGAAATCCGAATCATAAAGCGATCACAAACAGCAATTGCCTATTTGAATTACAAAAACGAAATGCTATAGTTGATGTCCTTAAAATACTATATAAAATACATATTTAAATGGAATATCGATAATAACTCTAAAAATCAATATGAATTGTATATTTATGATTTTATTAACTACAAATACATACCTAATAAAAATTATTAAAAATAACATTTATATGCATATAATTATTTTCTTAGCCATTGAAGTGGTACACGTTTACATAGACTCATCTGGAGTGCTAAAGTATCGATAGAGTGGAGTGGCAAATGAATGTTGTGCTGCGCTGAAAATATTTTCAACAGATCCTGGCCCCAATGCCATTTTGAATTTGCCTGGCTTTTCTTTCTCCTGCCGCCTTAAGCCTTAAAGCAATGAATTTGAGCAATTATTTTAAGTCAGTTGCAAATTTGCACACAAAATCAAAAATGTACTTTTTTTTTTAATTGTAATTATATTCTCTATTCTGTAATTTTATTCAAATACAACTCGCCAACTGGCCACTCGATTTGAGCTTTTAACTCTATCATTTTTTAAGCGATAATACGCAATAATTCAACTCACTAGATTCTAATCTCTGCGATCTTACGGACAGACAGACAAGCTTTTTAGGAATAACTACATACAGTTGGTTCGTCATCATGGTTAAGAATACGATATTCTAATATATATATATCTAATGAAAATCCTCGTCATATTGTAAATTAAAATATTGTTGGGAGTCGTGTTGTTAAGTTACGTTTTATTGGTTTAAACTGTCTCTGACATCTTTAATGCTTAATTCAATTGAATATAATTATTTGATAAGCAAGAACCGTTTAATGTAATGGGGACCATAGCGCTTAGGCGGCTTCCTTGGCGAGGCGATCGGCCTTCTCAACAACTTCCTCAATGGGGCCAACCATGTAAAACGCAACCTCTGGCAAATGATCATATTCGCCAGCCAAAATTTGAGAAAAGCCTTTGATGGTTTGCTCCAATGGGACTAGTTTGCCGGCATGTCCTGTGAAGACCTCAGCGACTTGGAATGGCTGTGACAAGAAACGCTGAATCTTGCGTGCGCGCGCAACCGTCAATTTATCCTCCTCAGACAATTCATCCATGCCCAAAATGGCAATAATATCCTGAAGAGATTTGTAGTCCTGCAAGATTTTCTGCACACCACGAGCGACATTGTAGTGCTCCTGGCCAATGATGTTCGGATCCATGATACGTGAAGTGGAATCCAAGGGATCGACAGCTGGGTAAATACCCAACTCAGCTATGGCACGCGACAACACGGTGGTGGCGTCCAAATGAGCGAAAGTTGTGGCTGGAGCTGGATCGGTCAAGTCATCAGCTGGCACATAAATGGCCTGCACCGAAGTGATGGAACCCTTCTTCGTTGTGGTAATACGCTCCTGCATAGAACCCATGTCAGTGGCCAATGTGGGCTGATAGCCGACAGCTGAGGGAATACGACCCAAAAGAGCCGACACCTCGGAGCCAGCCTGAGTGAAGCGGAAAATGTTGTCGATAAAGAGCAAAACATCTTGTCCCTCCTGATCACGGAAATATTCAGCAACAGTCAGACCAGTCAAGGCAACACGGGCACGGGCGCCAGGGGGCTCATTCATTTGGCCATAGACAAGAGCCACCTTCGACGTCTTATCCTTGAGCGAGATAACGCCAGACTCGATCATTTCATTGTACAGATCGTTGCCCTCGCGTGTGCGCTCACCAACGCCAGCAAACACAGAGTAACCACCATGAGCCTTTGCCACGTTGTTAATCAACTCCATGATGAGGACAGTTTTTCCGACTCCAGCACCACCGAATAGGCCGATTTTACCACCCTTGGCATAGGGGGCCAAGAGATCAACAACTTTAATTCCTGTTACTAGGATCTCCTGCTCGACCGACATCTCCACAAACTCAGGAGCTTCGGCGTGAATAGCAGCGGTCTTATCAGTTGGGATTGGACCACGCTCATCAATGGGCTCACCTATTTAATACAGAAATTTCTTTTTTTATACGTTCTTTTCTTTTTTCAATCTTTCTTTGGATTGATTAATCACTCACCAATGACGTTAATAATACGGCCAAGGGTCTCAGCTCCAACTGGAATACGAATTGGATAGCCAGTATCAAGAACCTTCTGTCCACGAATCAAGCCTTCAGTACCGTCCATAGCGATAGTACGCACGGTATTCTCGCCCAAGTGCTGGGCAACTTCCAGTACCAAGCGTGGCGAACGGTTATCAACTTCTAAAGCGTTCAGGATTGGTGGCAGATTGTCGTCGAACTGCACATCGACGACGGCACCAATAACGGCCACAATTTTTCCATTGCCTCCAGCGGCCGCCTTAGCAGCAGCTTTGGCAGCATGACCGCGAGCTGGAAAATTATAGTTATTTGCACATAAGTTAAAATCGAAGCTTCCACAACTTTTACGAATTCATTTTGCCACGTATTTTTCGGCTCCTAACTTTACTTTCGTTTACAGGGTAAACTTGTTCAAATATATATATAATTTTCTTTTTTAAGAAATATATAGATACATAGGCAGATTACGTCAGAATTACATTTTAGTTTTTTATAACCTTTCAAAATAAAAAATAAGTAGGAAATGTCTGATATACAGACAGTATCATTACCGTTTGAATTTGGCCTTATATATTTTTTAGTAATGAAACAGTAAATTTTAACATTCACTGTAAATATGTACATATGTTCATATGTGTGCTCATATAATCTTGTAGTCACCTATATGTAGTTAAAGACAATAAAACTGATGAATATAGCTTTTGACAGTTTTGACACTCATTAGTATATAATATTTTTTATTTCACATCAACTTATATAAACATACTAATATTCAGATATGTATTTTAATTATTATGCAATCAGTTCCTTCTACCGCATCAATAAGGTTATGTTAGATTTTATTCGAGTCACTTTTTGTTTGATCAAAAACGTAGTTTTAGAATCATTTTGAACCAAATAATTTTTTTTGTACTAGATTTACCCAACATTATTTAATTTATTATACATATACTTACACAATTGCCCCAATATTGGCAGCAAATTCTTATCAGCTTTAGCGGCAACACGTAACGCGAACATTTTTCGACCAACTGACGGAGGAATATAGAAGTACTACCTTGTAATCGAAAAGTGAATACATAATTCATGGTTGCATTTTTCGTGTTTCGTTATGTGCACTGGTGCTAAAGCAATATATCGATACAGCTGGCTGCCATCGGTTTACATTTGCGACAGTATGGGTGCTGTAGCAGCACTGCTGCTTCAATAATGGCACAGTTTTAGGGAATAGGAATAAGGGTAGCCAAACGAAAATGAAATATAATAAATATTAATATGAACATATAATATATGAACATATAACATATATTATCAGTATATCTATGTAACACTTGACGTCTCTTAAGAAATTAAAAACTTAGAAAAACTGATTCTGAATATCGATTAAAATCGAAATTGGTGTGAATTGGATGAGATATATGTACATATGAAAAAAACAAAATTGCGCTGATCAATTACTTTATTTTTATTTATTTAGCTCGACATCTTTTACTGCCTATTTGATCAGTGTTTCTAAAATGCTAAAAGGATGTTTCCTTTTTGTAAACTGCATGCAAGATAAATTTTGATAAAACTTCCGCTTGAAGAAAATAAAAAACCACCTATGACTTATATATGTATGTATGTACATCTCAATTGACATCAATCGCAGCAGAGACCAATGTATGTGCATACATAAATAAGTATGTACATACATATAATATGTATACTTATACACACATGCACGCATGCACACATTTAAGTATGTACATATGTAGGTGACTAGCATTGAAATACTGCAAGCGAAATATTCTTAGATCCTCATTATGACAAATAGTGCCGTCCCGTTCTAACCTTAATGATTTCCTATCTTCAAATAAATAGGAACATCTCCAATAAAATCAGCAAAAATCCACGTGTTTGCGGAATCTTTAAGCTTATTTTCGCAGATGGTAATGCAAGTCAACGGCGATTTCGGCATTCAGCTAAATGTACCTAATAAAGAATAAAAGAAACGTACTGACTCTGTCAGTCGGCTTCTGAATGTCATCAAAACCAAATAATACAGCATGAACACATATACATATATAAACGAATAGATTGTATTTTGGAATCATTTAATTGATATTTCTTCATTATATCATTACACTTTTCCAGTATCAGATCGATGGATGATTCTTTCCAGACGTTTTTATTTATCCAAAGCAGTATTATTTTTAATGGCGATAACGCATTCTTCGCTGCAGGCACTTAGCACAGTGCACAAAAGATCTTTGCCGCTTTCGAGATCGTTGCGCAAAGAAACACCCAATGGACCGTCGGGAACTTTCAGGTCCTCACGTAAGTTGCCAGATTCGTTCATTAGAGTTAGGTAGCCATCATCGCTAATGTAATTGAGCTGGAAGTCCTCGCGTTTTACATTCGGCACATCCATATTGTGGGTGGAGGGACAAATATCCTCGTACTTTTTCTGTGTAAATATATCGATACCAACAAGATGGACTTTGGCGTGGCCATGCTTTCCTGTCTTGGAGGTAGACATATCCACAATCTTGCAAGGGCGCCCCTTAAGCATCACATATCCATTTTTACGCAGTGCCGAACATTGCATAGGGAAAGTAAGGGATGCTCCCGACCTATTTCCATCTCCTTCCTCTGACATTTTTAAAAAAATTTTATTGTTGAAAACTTTACACGCGGCACGCTGTAAAGAAAAGGGAACTGAGTAGTGGTCACACTTTAGAGATGAAAAAATCCACGCAATGCTGTTTCTTTCCAAATATCGATGTATTGGGGCGTTGCATTGGGTTAAATTACGATTTTCCACCACTGCTCAGCACTGAATGGCAATAAAAATATGAACGACATCTTGAAAATATTGGGTTGCATTTTTTCGTATATCGATAAATGGTAATGCGAAATAATGTATCGATAATTTAATGTATCCCACATCTTGAAAATGGTATGGTTTCATTGTTGAATGTCGGTATATGTTTGTTTAACACTACATGTGTGTAAGTGTCGGACGGGTGCCACAAAAAGCGAACTTTTGCCTTAAAAAAAACAGCATTGATTGTTTCTCCTAATTACAAAACTCATAATTATTATTTATTGAAATCGCTAAATTAGTCACACATAATTTCTCAATAAGTAGATATTTGTGTCCAGTCTATATGCACATATAAGAAAAAAATAGGAGTTGTGAAACTGAACAGTAATTTTATATGAAATAAATATGAATTTGTAAGGTTACAGATTAATATGTGCTGCGCGAACATATGCAAAAGTTTTGCATATATCTATTTTAATATGAACATAAAATAATATTACAAGTGTAAGTGTATATTTTAATATATTAGCAAATATAAAAAAAGAAAATTAACTGCAGAAGCTAAGTGCGCATGTATAACACATACGTACATACATACACATGCGCACACTCATGCAAGTACACACACACACTCATACTTTTCTATGTACGTACGTATTTGTACATCCATCAGGTGTATATTACTCTGCCCATTTGAAGGCATACAAATTAAGATTTTGTACGATTATTAACAAAGCTGATTATATTAGAAAAAGAAAAATATAATTTTACGAAAATTTTCAACACTGGAAAAAAATGAGCATTCCTATATATATATTTTAGTGTATATATATGTATACACACATATATGAATATATATATATATATATATATATATATATATATATATATATATATATATATATATATATATATATATATATATATATATATATATATATATATATATATATATATATATATATATATATATATATATATATATATATATATATATATATATATGTATATATATATATATATATATTTATATATTTATTTTATTTTATTTTTTTTAAAGCGGTGGGCGGTGGCTAGTTGGGCCAAATCACCGCTTTTATGGTAGTTTATGTCATATGGTACACACAATAAATATACCCAAGATTATATATATATATATATATATATATATATATATATATATATATATATATATATATATATATATATATATATATATATATATATATATATATATATATATATATATAATCTTGGGTATATTTTCTGAACTTTAAGTTATTAATTTCTTTATATAAAATCTTTATTTTAAATTTGGTAAATATAAAAAAATTTGAAAACTAATTGTTTAGATAGACTTGCAGAATAATTGCGCTCTCCGTATTTATATTTATTATCGCCAATGTACAATTATATATACAATACTTATTTTTCCATGTCTAGTTGCTGATAAAGAGGAATAATGTAGCACCTCGCTGCCTGCAACTGGAAGTGGGATACAAAAGAGAAGGAACGCAAGCTATAGATGAATTGAATCCGTAGGCCGAATGGATAGATAAGAGCTATAGCAATAACAATAATAATTCCACGAGAGAAAAAAAAAATATAATCACACGTAATACGAACTGGATAGCATTTGAAGAGGATTAATACTCCTATTTATAAGCATATTTATAAATTGGATCTAATCGCCATTGTGGCGATTAGCTTGTGATTTGTGGAAATGAATATTCTAATTTGTTGTTTACTAACAACAACAATTTTTGGAATATCGTCGGCATCAGCATCATCATTAGGCAATGGATTGGCGCCATGGACTCAACGAGAAAATAGGATAAAAAGAAGTGCATCCGCCCTTAAGATTAACCTGACGGAAGCCGATTTGAATGTGGGGTATTTAAACAGCACCAGAAGTAGTAATGTAATCACAAATGTGGCCAGATTTGATACGACGCTAAACCACTTATTAGTGGACACAATAACGGGACGCGTCTTTGTTGGTGGGGTAAATCGCTTGTATCAGCTGTCACCGGATTTGGAGCTGCACGAAACGGTGAAGACGGGTCCGAAGAATGATTCAGTGGAATGCACAATACTCGACTGTCCGATAAATGCGATTCGGAAGCCAACCGACAATTACAACAAGGTCTTACTCATAGACCGTGCGACATCTCGTTTGATTGCTTGTGGATCCCTGTTTCAGGGCACGTGTACGGTGCGCAATCTGCAAAATGTTAGCATCGTTGAGCACGAGGTGCCCGACGCTGTTGTCTCAAACGATGCCAACTCATCGACGGTGGCATTCATTGCACCCGGACCGCCGCAGCATCCGGTGACAAATGTTATGTATGTTGGCGTTACCTATACGAATAACTCGCCATATCGTAGCGAGATACCAGCCGTAGCATCGCGCTCATTGGAAAAGTCAAAAATGTTTCAAATCGCCTCATCGGCGGTAACAACCGGCACGCGTACCTTCATCAATTCGTATGCCCGAGAAACCTATTTGGTCAACTACGTGTACGGCTTCAGCTCGGAGCGCTTTTCATATTTTCTCACCACTCAGTTGAAGCACAGTCACCATTCGTCGCCGAAGGAGTATATTACGAAATTGGTGCGAATATGTCAGGAGGACTCGAACTACTATTCGTACACTGAGATTCCGGTTGAATGCATCAGTGAGGCTCAGGGCGGTATTAAGTTCAATCTGGTTCAGGCTGGATTCTTGGGAAAACCAAGCCTGGACCTTGCCCAAAGCCTAGGCATATCGATCCAGGATGACGTCCTCTTCGCCGTCTTTTCGAAGGGAGAAAGCAATACGCCGACCAACAGCTCAGCACTCTGCATATACTCGTTGAAGTCGATCCGTCGCAAATTTATGCAGAATATCAAGTTCTGCTTCAATGGAAATGGCATGCGGGGACTTGATTTCATATCCCCCAGCATGCCTTGTGTTCTAACGGTATGTACGGTATCATTTATAAAGGTGCCACACTTAAATAGTTGTAGTATAATAGTAATCAAAAGTTGTATAATCATGCATATGTGTGCACATACACATATACACAAGTCATTCGCCGTTGATCTTTACGATGGGAAAGTCAAAGATCTCACTCAAAAGTTAGCTTCTCCCCATTTCGTATATAACCATCATGGTTGGTTGTGCAGGTACTCGTTCCTGAAGGCAAAAGACTAAAATGGTTTGGTAGAATGTCCGAATTGCGGACCACGCAGATGACTTTAGACTTTAAATTTGGAATATCTGTGCTCCCCTTATAAAGTGTTTAGCTCCACCTACTAGGACTGTGCCAAGGCGGTAAAAGCTAGACCTAGAAGAATTTATTCTTATATTTTAATTTATAGATTGTATGATTTGATTATAGTAATATGTATAAATAAATTTAATTGCAGAAACTACAAACGATCGGGGAAGACTTTTGTGGATTGGATGTGAATTCACCATTAGGCGGGGAACAGCCAATCACAGCGGTTCCGGTCGCAATGTTTAACACGCTTCTAACGTCTGTGGCGGCGACAAGCACCAGCGGCTACACAGTTGTATTTATTGGCACCGCCGATGGATACATTAAGAAAGTTGTGGTTGAATCGTCAACTATTGCTAACGAATATGCGAGTTTGGCCGTTGATGTTGGATCTCCGATTAAGCAGGATATGCAGTTCGACAATCAGAATCTGTACGTGTATGCGATGTCCGACAGTAAGGTGTCGAAGGTGAAGGTATATGACTGTGCAGATTTTAAGACCTGTGGCGAATGCTTGGGCGCCCGTGATCCCTATTGTGGCTGGTGCTCGTTGGAGAACAAGTGCAGTCCCCGTTCCAATTGCCAGGACGATGCCAATGATCCATTGTACTGGGTGAGCTACAAAACGGGCAAATGCACGACAATCACCAGCGTCGTGCCGCATCAGTTGCAGCGGACTACCGCACGCACCTTGGAGCTGATCATCGATCATTTGCCGCAACTGAAGGAGAATCTAATATGCGCATTTACCACCGAGGACAAGGCGCTCTTTACAAATGCAACGAAGAAGCGAAATGGTGTTAACTGCACAACTCCGCGCACGGATATGCTGCCGCAAATCGAGCAGGGCAAACATCATTTTACAGCCAAATTGTCCGTGCGCACACGGAATGGACCAGATCTAGTCTCCACAGACTTTACCTTTTTTGACTGTAGCACACATTCATCTTGCACGCGATGCGTGTCCTCGGAGTTCCCCTGCGATTGGTGTGTGGAAGCTCACCGCTGCACTCACGATACAGCTGAGAACTGTCGCAATGATATTTTGGTGACGGGTGTTAGTCGAATAGGTCCGAGCTATCGTTCAGGTCCTGGCTTTTGTCCAACCATCAATGCCACTGGGGACGGCAGTGAGGTTCTTGTTGCTGCTGGCACTAGTAAATCGATTAAAGTTAAAGTTCACATTATTGGCCAATTCATTGTGCAAACACGGTTCGTCTGCCAATTTAATATAGAGGGTCGCGTCACAAGCCTAAATGCCCAGTTGTTAGGCGACACCATCTACTGTGATAGCATGGAATTCCAATACACCTCACGTTCACCGAATTTGACAGCCACTTTTGCTGTTATCTGGGGCGGCTCGAAACCCCTTGACAATCCTCATAATATTCACGGTAAGTCAAAAGTTGTCAATTTCGTGAAGAAATTAACATTTATTATTAAATTATTTTTAAAAAAAGATTCATTTTTAGAGGATAGAAAATCCTTTAAGATTTCCTAAACATTTTGCAAGTAATACGAGTCATATCAATGCTCCAAGAATTACAAAGGGATAAATTAAGTGGGCATGAACTAATGAATACAGTTTAATGAATTAGAGTATATGTTTGACGGAAGGAAGCTTTTGCGCGACGCATATATATATATATATATATATATATATATATATATATATATATATATATATGTATATAATCATATTGTGGCCGTATGTCTGTCCGTATGAGCGCTGTGAACTCGCAACCACAAGAGCTAGAGAGTTGAATTCTTAGGTATATATTTGTATACACCTTACTCACTCATAATTGATCCGTTTTCTTTTAATTACTCGTCATACGTAATATTCGCCCCATCCGAAATAATTATTCATTGGATTTGGTTGCGTGGTTTACTGTTTATGTTCCAGTATTGTATGCACAGGTCAGAGCATGCTTAAGTAAATACTAACAGTATATATTTGATTGGTTTTCATTCGCAGTTGTGATATACCGGTGCCGCGACATGGCTGACAGCTGTGGCATATGCTTGGCTCTGGCTGAGAAATACAACTGCGGTTGGTGCTCATCGACAAACACATGCGAAGTGGTTGAGCAATGCAACAAGAATAATGAGGGCAAAACGGATTGGTTGAATCGCAGCGAGATTTGTCCAAATCCAGAGATACATTCGTTTGACCCAAAAACGGGGCCCTGGGAGGGTGGCACCAATATTACGATCAAGGGCATAAATCTTGGCAAGAACTATAACGATATCTACTCGGGCGTACGGATTGCTGGCATTAATTGTATGCCATTTCAACAGTTTTACATTGATACAAAGCAGATTGTCTGCACTGTGGATAGTCCCGGTGAGCAGATGTATCGAAATGGACGAATTGTGGTTCAAATCGGGGACTATCGTGGCGAATCGAAGGAAGATTATGAATTTGTTGATCCAAAAATATCGAATTTCTATCCCCGTTTCGGTCCCACATCCGGCGGCACTCAGATACGGATTATTGGTAAACATCTTAATGCCGGCTCACGCATACAGGCCTATATAAATGATCACTTGCCATGCAAAATCATAAGTACAGACTCATCGCAAGCCATATGTCGGACGTCACCTTCGCCCGGCATTATCGAGGGTCGCCTCAAAATGTCATTTGACAACGGACCGCGGGAGTTCAATGACTACAATTTCAAATATGTACTAGATCCAACGGTTGAGCACGTTAGCTCGGGGCCGAGTGCACAGATTAAAATACCAAAGGGTATACCAGCAGGCGGTATACGAATCGTTGTTACAGGCACTCAATTTACCAGCATTCAATCGCCAAGTATTTACGTTCTGTATAATGGCCAGATGTATGCCAGCCAATGTCGGGTGTACACTGATACGGAAATGAAATGCCCATCGCCAGTCATCGAGGCAGATAGTCAGACGTTGGACCCGGATAATCCAACGTTACTTGAATACGGCTTTCTCATGGACAACGTGCTCAAAGTGCAGAATTTATCGAAGAAGCACAATAATCATTTCGAGCTATATCCGAATCCGGAATATTTTGCATTCGAAGAGCGCGTGAAATATTTTAAAAGTGAATATCTAACCATAAATGGTCGCAATCTAGACCGAGCTTGTAAAGAGACGGATGTTGAGGTGAAAATCGGAAATGGTTACTGCAATATCACATCATTGTCACGGCAGCAATTGACATGCCGGCCACCGACTGAGGCGTCTGCTGCCAGTAACAGTCCCAGTGGCCCAGAAGTTATTGTTCGCATTGGTTCATCCTTGGAGTATCGCATTGGCATCTTGAGCTATGAAACATCAAATCTTATTATGGATTGGGGCGATAACGTTGTGTTTGTTGTCATTGCAGGCTGTGTCATATTTCTTTTGATATTTGTTGCCCTACTAGTGGCATATCGAAAGAAGACATCCGAATCGAATCGTGTCCTACGCAATATGCAAGAGCAAATGGATATACTAGAATTGCGTGTTGCAGCTGAATGTAAAGAGGCATTTGCTGAACTTCAGACGGAAATGACAGATTTAACTGGTGATTTAACATCGGGTGGCATACCCTTTTTGGATTATCGTTCATATGCTATGAAAATCTTATTTCCCAATCATGAAGATCACATCGTCTTGCAGTGGGAAAGACCAGAGTTACTGCGCAAAGAAAAAGGGTTACGTCTATTCGCTCAACTCATTATGAACAAAACATTTCTATTGCTGTTTATACGAACCTTAGAATCGAATCGATATTTCTCAATGCGTGAACGTGTCAATGTTGCCTCATTAATAATGGTTACCCTGCAATCGAAGTTGGAATACTGTACAGATATTTTAAAGACCTTATTAAGCGATCTGATTGAGAAGTGTATTGAGGGAAAAAGCCATCCAAAACTATTGCTGAGACGTACGGAAAGTGTTGCTGAGAAAATGCTAAGCGCTTGGTTCACATTCCTCCTCTATAAATTCTTAAAGGAATGTGCCGGGGAACCCCTTTATATGCTGTTTCGTGCTGTCAAAGGTCAAGTGGACAAGGGCCCAGTTGATGCGTGCACCCACGAGGCTCGGTACTCTCTGAGCGAAGAGAAACTTATACGTCAATCCATTGATTTTCGGGCAATGACTGTCAATGCGAGCATTATACAGCAGCCAATATTTTGCAATAATTTAGATATGTTGCCCTCCCACACTGAGAACGTATCGGTAAAGGTTCTCGACTGCGATACAATCGGTCAAGTGAAAGAGAAATGCTTGGAGACAATATATAGAAATATACCATCAAGCCAGAGGCCGCGTAAAGACGACTTAGATTTGGGTATGTTGAAAGTTTCGAAAAGCTCTCGTAGTGTTTGCCTCGTAATATAAACACATTGTCTTTTAGAATGGCGAACTGGAGCAACGGGTCGTGTTATCCTATATGATGAAGACGCGACGTCAAAAACTGAAAGTGAATGGAAAAAACTCAATACATTGCAACATTATAATGTACCAGACGGTGCTGGTTTGAGCTTAGTACCAAAACAAAGTTCCATCTATAATTTTAGTATATTATCTGACAAAAACGAGAAGTCTCATAAGTAAGTAAAAACAGAAATACTTTAAGAATTGTTTAACAAATTGACATTTTATTTTCGACCGATAATAGCGCTTTAATAGTAGGCATAGTAGGTGATAATGGATAATGACAGATTAGTTTAATTTAGATGATACATAATGGATAATAATTTAGATGAGAAGCTCAAATAATTTATGGGAAAATTATGGATAATAGATAATAGTTTAGATGAAAATCGAAATATAAGTATGGGAGAATAAAAAATATTTTTTTTAGGAAAAATAGCTTAAATATATGTATGGACAATAACAATAGATGATAGATGATATATAATAATTTAGATTAGATTGGATAATATGTCTAGATGAGATTTGGCTTATTTAAATGTGATGTATAACTAAATCGAAAATGATTTAGAAGTGCAGCAGTTAAATAGATAAAAACTGATGTAACTGAGAAATGCTTTAATTAAAAGAAAGTCCAAATTCTTGCAAAGAATTCCGTAGTATATGAGATCCGTATATAATTCAAACCGTAATAATTCAAACAGCATGTTTTTTTTGCAGTGCGCAATGTTCAGCACATTATATCATCAATACTACTAAAGATACCAATTACCAATTTACTTTGACTTAAAGAGAATTTTATTTTCTTAACGATGAAAAAAAAAGTTTTGTTCTATTTCCAACAACAACAATATGAGTAATTTATTCAAATGGTAGCCTTAAGAGATAAAAAAAAAATTACCACTATTAATTCGAACGCTGCGTAATATGAATTACTATCATACTTAAAACTATAATTTAATTAACATTAGAATTGTGTAACATCGTCTTTGGCGTGCTTTACGCATTTAACCCGTTTTGGCATTTTTATACCCTGAACCCATTAAAAATGTAAAATCAGGGTATAATGGTTTTGTTAAAAGTATGTAACAGGCAGAAGGAGGCGTGGCAGACCCCATAAAGTATATATATTCTTGATGGGCGACGAGCTGAGTCGATTTAGCCCTGTCCGTCTGTCTGTCTGTCCGTATGTATGAACGCGTCGATCTCAGAAGATATCAGAGCTAGAGACTTGAATTTTTTTTCATAGTTTTTCTTCAAAAATCGATAATTGCTCCCGTTATTTTGTTATCGATTAAAAACCTTATCGAAAGCCAGTTAAAAAATTTTAATTCCTTTATCTTTAGAGCTAGAGTCTCAAACTTTAAAATGTAGATTTATATGTGTTTTTAGGAATTTCGGTTTTTTATCATATTTTACCCCCCACTTCTCAAAACACCCCCTTACCTACAAGTTTGCAAAAACTATATTTCAAATACTAAGGACTTGTGCGTTGGAACACACACACATTTAAATGCTATAATTACGGTCTGAATGTTTTATCAAGATTGTCTGTCTACAAAAAAAGTTATTAAACAAATAAGTTAACATAGTAGTGTGTATGTGTGTGTGGATGTGTAAGTAGAAATGAAGCGCCGAATTATTGAAATATTGGTTCCTGGATGGGTTCAGGGGATCTCGTAGTCGAGCAGTCTCGAATAGGGCTTTCTTACTTGTTTAAACCTATTTTTGCAGTACTCTTGAGAAATGGAGTCCTACATCTCTTTCAAACTGATTTTCAAGTCAGAAATGTTTCTTTGTGGCTCATTTCGAAGCTTGCTTTTCATAAGCCACCAAATATTTTCAATTGGGATTAAATCTGGCCTATTTGATGGCCAATCCAAAATCTCCATTTGATTATATTGCACCCAATTTTTGGTTCGTTTGTATGTTTTCGATGATGCTCCGCCCTGCTGAGTAGTGATTTCACCGAAAGCTACCAGTCTTGCTGTCTCAATGTCTCGTTTTTTCAAATAGAGTAATTCCAAGCTTCGTGTACGAACGAAACAGCACATATATAAGAAGCAACGAACGAAAGAAACGATAAAGCACCGAGCAAATTTCCTTTTCGTTTTTGCTATCAGCTAGTGTTGCCAGCTTAGACTATTTCAAGCTAGAACTAGCATGTTACTATTAAATACACAAACAAACACATTTTTATTTAGAAATAAAAATAATAATAAGATTTTATTCATATAAACGTAGTTTTATAAACTTCAACAATAGCATAATTAACCATTAAAGGATTTTAATATATGAAAATATTTCAATTTTTTTTTCAAATTGAAATTTAAAACCATAATTTCATTAAACATGGCGCTGTTTGCGGCAATATTGCTTCTTTTTTCTGAAATCTCAGCAAAATAGAAAAAAAATTCATTTTTAAACATTTCAGTTAGTTTTTATAATCTAGCTTTTTTTTCTAGCCAATTCTAGCCTTATTTTAGCTCAGCAACGGAGCTGAACAAGCTAAAAAAGTCCGTACAATTTTTTTTTCTTTCGTTACTCGCTCTGTTTTGTTTTGTTTCTTTTGTCTACATTTTTGTGACATTCTGCTCAAAGCGTAAGAAGGAAAGTAAATCAGAGTACTTAGCGTCTTTGAGCACTGCTCGTTTCGTTTTGCAGCACTGCTTACGATGCTCAAGCACATACAAATATGAGTATATTTCAAAGACGGCTGCAAGCAAGTATACTCATGCAGGCCTCTATCCCATACCATAGTGCTTGCTGTTCTTTTAAGGCTGTCTTTATGGTATGTTTCTACCCTTTTACGGATGACGGGTTTTCTGGTATCGCCGACACTAACATCAAATTTGGCTTCATCGCTAAATATGATGGTATTCCATTGCCTCTCAGTCCAAGACATCCTTTCCCGATCCCATTGCTAACTTCTTTTTTTGACGTAGGGTAACCAAGGGCTTTTCCTTGGCCTACGAGTAAGATAAGTTATTGGGTACGATGCATAGGTAATACAAATCATACTTTATAAAAACCATATCCAATATTTTTTAAATGCAGTCGCGTCCGTTCTCGCTTGACAGTTTTGCCAATTTTCTGCGACCACCCAGAAGCCAAATATTTAAGAGATTGGCGACAATCAGCTTTAACAATTTTGGCCAGTTGTCTTTTGTCGCGGGGTGTTATTGCTGATGTTCGGCCTCTATTTGCGATATTATTTTCAATATTACCATTTTGTTTGAAAATTTTTATCACTACATGCACAGACGATTTAGACAAATTTAATTGCTTCTTGATCTCCGTGTCTTCCCAGATTTAAAATAAGCTCTAATCAATACTCTGATTTCGTTGCAAATAGGCTTGCCACGTACCATCGTTGCTAAACTTTCACTGATCTGCAGCAATTTTAAAATTTTTTGCGCGCTGTATCGTGATATTATTTCCAGATTATAACTAGATAGTGATTCTGTTACGTTGGTTGCCTTTGTTTTGCTCTTCTTTTCAGATAAAGGCGGGCTTACGCAGTGTTTGAATTAATAGTGGATATTTTTTTCGTATCTCTTAAGTCTACCGTTTGAATAAAAAAACTCATATTGTTGTTGTTGTTTGAAATAGAACAAAACCTTTTTTTCATCTTTAAGTGAATGAAATTTTCTTTAAGACAAAATAGATTGGTGTGCGTCATCTATAGTAGTATTGATAATATAGTGCGCTGAACATTGCGCACTGCAAACAAAACATGCTGTTCGAATTATTAGTGGTTTGGGCTTGTAGAGTTTTTTAAAATTAAATTGATTTCTCTTTATTTATTTTATTTATTTTTTTGTTTTTTTGGCCGTTTAGATATGAAACACTGAATATATCAAAGTACACCTCCTCCTCACCGACATTCAGCCGCGCCGGCAGCCCCTTGAACAATGATATGCACGATAATGGCATCAAGTATTGGCACTTGGTTAAGCATCATGATAGTGATATACAAAAGGAAGGCGAACGTGTTAATAAATTGGTCTCGGAAATATATTTAACTCGCCTGCTGGCCACAAAAGGCACATTGCAGAAGTTCGTCGATGATCTATTTGAGACAATATTCAGTACAGCTCATCGTGGCTCTGCCTTGCCGCTGGCAATTAAATATATGTTTGACTTTTTGGATGATCAGGCCCTATTGCACGGAATTACAGATCCTGAGGTGGTACACACATGGAAAAGCAACAGTTTGCCCTTGCGGTAAGTATTTTATTTAGATAGCACTTGTATCTATAGGTATATTTATAAATAATTTTATTTTCTACAGTTTTTGGGTGAATTTAATAAAAAATCCCAATTTCGTATTTGATATACATAAGTCGAATATTGTGGACTCCTGCCTTTCAGTTGTAGCTCAAACTTTTATGGATTCTTGCTCAACATCAGATCATCGTTTGGGTGAGATATATATATTATATAAATGATATTTTACATTTTAAACTCTAATGTCAATTATCCTATTAATTACAGGCAAAGATTCGCCAAGCTCAAAGCTGTTATATGCTAAAGACATACCGGAGTATCGCAAATGGGTTGATAGATATTACAGAGATATTCGGGATATGTCTTCAATATCTGATCAGGACATGAATGCAATGCTAGCTGAAGAATCTAGGGTGAGAATTCTAATTACCATCATGAATATTATGATACAATAATGCAAAGCTCTTCCATGAATAGTCTTCACACAGTTTAGGTCTGTCAATAACTCTTGTTCTATGAAAGCATGAGCCTGGCCGGCTGTCCATTTGTTTTTAAGGTTCGAGTGCAGCTACTCAGTTATCACAGATTACAGTCATACTAAATGAAACCGATTAAAAACGGTAATTCGAGGTTTAATGGTTTTCAGTTTTACAAACAGACGGAGGCGAAGCAGACTTCATTCATCTGGACTACGAACGGTGTTGATCTATCCATATATTGCCCGTATATTGCACGCGCGATTCAGATTCATATTAATTTTTTCGATTTTTGTTATATTAAAATGTATGTAAGGAAGCGTGGCCGACAAAAGTATATATATTCTTAATCAGGGCGACGAGCTGAGACGATTCAGCCCTGTCCGCCAGTCTATCCGTCCGTCTGTCCGTATGTATGAACGCGTCAATCTTAGAAAATATAAGAGGTAGAGGCTTGAAAATGTTTTTCGTAGCTCCGTATACGCGCGCATATCGAGTTTGCTCCCAAAAATCGATATCTGCTCCCGTTTTTTTGGTTTCAATAAAAAACCTTTTCGAAAAACAGTTAAAAAATTATATTTCCTTCATCTTTAGAGCTAGGGTCTCCAAATTTAAAATATAGATTAATATATTTCTATCTGTGATAGAATTTCGATTTTTGTTATATTGTGGACCGCTACTAAATCCAACCCTTCCCCTCCAAATTGGCAAATAAAACCTATTTTTTTCAAATGTTTTTATCATTTTTAATGTTTTTATCACGGTCTGAAAGTTTTATGAAGATAGTGACGAGTTATTGAAATATCATTTGCTAGAAGAGCTCAGAAAATTTCGTAGTCGAGCAGTCTTGACTAGAGCTCCCTTCGTCGGAAGCTCCGGACTACAGCACTCTTAGTTCTTGCATCTGAAACAGTTGAATAAATACAACCTTGGTTTTATTTTTTGTTTTCAGCTTCACACGACTGAATTTAATACGAATTGTGCTTTGCATGAGCTCTACACGTACGCTGTCAAGTATAATGAACAACTGACAGTAACACTAGAGGAGGATGAGTTTTCGCAAAAACAAAGACTGGCATTCAAATTGGAGCAAGTTCATAATATAATGTCAGCTGAATGAGGATCGTCGTAATCTTCATCATTGTCAACTCTCCCTCAATTCTCAGCAGAAATAGAAAACCAAGATTTTAATCATCATAAACAGTATAAAACGTGCTTATCTGTGTATTATTCAAATTATGGATATGAAAAGGATAATCTATTTCACTACATTACTATATATATATATATATATATATATATATATATATATATATATATATATATATATATATATATATATATATATATATATATAACAATATTCGTACCATAACATACCACCTATGCAAAAAAAAAATTATATATATATATATAAATGTGAGTGTATATGTGTGTGTTGAATGTTGTACTATGTATGTCTGTGTATAAGTATGTGTGTGTAATGAACATTTTATTTATTTAAGTTAAAAAGGATCAATTTTTAATAATGTATGTGAGATGCAGCCATAAATGTTTTTATAGCTGTTATAGGTTGAACTGCCATATAACTTAGCACATTCATATATATATATATATATATATATATATAACATCATTCCACATTGACTCGCAAGCATAAAAAATGTCAAATGAAAAGAGAAAACAAATTATTTTTTGCTCATTCATACATTAGTATGTATATGTACTAGTGTATCATGTCTGAATGTTTATTGTGTGTACTGCATGTCGGTAAATTGTCTAAGAATCAATATTCAATATAAGATATATAAAAATAATTAATGCAAAACGCAAAATCGACTGATTTTAATATACATTACTAACTAATTGATATTTTAATTTAATATATATATATATATATATATATATATATATATATATATATATATATATATATATATATATATATATATATATATATATATATATATATATTCCGCATCGCAACTACGAATGTCTCGTGTAGTAAAACAGACAGACGAACACTTTTGTATTAAATTAGTTATTCTATACAAATAAAGAATACTATGTTACCTGGTTGTCCCTGCGAGAACTTAACGTAACTAAAAAACAAACAAAAAACTAAAACAAAAAATTCAAGAACTAACCAATTAAAGCAACTTCTCAGTGTGAAATGAAACGTTATATTACTCGAATTGAATAATCTATATACATTATACGGACTTATATATATGTATTATATAAATTATTTGTATTATTGTTTCGAGTACACGCATCTACATAATTTTTTATTCATAATTTCATACAATTTATATATATGTAAATTATTTATTTTTACATTCATTTATAATATATATATATATATTATATATATATATATATATATATATATATATATATATATATATATATATATATATATATATATATATATATATATTTTAGATAACCTGTTGCTCACAAATAGTGCAATGGAATAAATTATATTTTTATAAAATTACAGCATTTTTGTTTTTATATTATTTATTATGCTATATAAACGGATTCAATCAGAAGAATGCATAATTTTCCTTCCATTATATGCAACGAGCGGTAAATTGGCCTAAAAATGTGTAAGCTATTCTTTTAGACTTTAATTAAAATTAAGTTCATCTCGTCAATTTTATATCAGTAACACCTATATAGTAGATATATGGATAACTATGTCATGTGTCTCTAAAAATATAAAATACATAAAAAAAAGTGTGGCAGTCGGTCGATTCGATTGTCAAATAGTCGTTCACTGTTCAAAAATTATATTTTCAATGGATGGACTATTTATAATTTATTGGTATATAAATATATATACAGAGTAGGACAACAATAACTGTTTCATTCCTAGCAGGAAAGCTTCGGAAGATATAGTAATATTCTAAAATATAAAATTTTACTAAAATCAAAACTGTATCAGATTTAAATTTCAGTTCCATAATTTAGAAAAAAATAAGGAAAAATCAAATGTAATCCGAAAATTGGGATCCATGTTGTCTGAATAAAATAATAGTAATAAATTATTAGATTTATATAGTATATTAAATAACCCACCAATAACTGAAAAACAATTGCTACACACTTGTACGTACGATATGTATATGTAATATGAATGTTCTCTTTATTTTGTTGCTTTTATTTTTGTTGCTGCTTCTGAATTACCGAAGACTGAATACACTACAAAAAGAGAAGTCAAAGCCGATTTAATTCATCGCATTATCGAATATATATTTGTATATGTGTATGTATATGTAAACACGTGCTATACTGTGTAAAAGACAATTATCTGAGTAGTTCACCCCAAATATGTGTCTGTATGTGTGAGTGTTTACTATATACCAGCGATACAGGCCTTGCAGACATTGAACAAATTGTATCAGCTACCGACTAACGCCAAAATTAATCTCATTTACAATATATATGTATGTTCAAATCCTTAAACCCAAATTCAAATTAAGAATATTGCAAACGGCAATTGAGTTTTGTAAGAGCAAAGTTCTGAAAGCTATACTTTAAGCAAGGTTTTCTATCGAAAACTATGTAGTGCACCCCCATTTATTTAAGGGTTTTAAGTATTTTTAACTCAAAGTAAAACAGACGCGCTTTCGATTATATTTGAGATGCTATAATAAGCAGATATTCTAATAATGTAATTTGTGCGATATGATTTGTGTGCAGATGAACAGAGAAGTTGTCTGGAATTTGGCTTCTGTCTTGACCTACGAGAAGTTTGATCTACGAGCTAACTTGGTTGGTTCCGGGAGCTAAGCGCGGGTTCATTCATACGGACAGGCGAGATTGACTCACTTATACGTCCTGAATTAGAACTTACATATATATCTACATGTACACTTCATAGGCTCAACCATTACAACGCAGCTTGGAATGCTGAAGTAATACTTTCGACAAGTTATTGGTATTATCTACGATCTCATCTATAACTGAAAATGCCATACGAATGCTGCCTGAATAGGGATTCATGGTATAAAGCATATATAAGCATATTATTCCGATTGAATATTAAATGAGAAAACTATCATAACTTATTTATGTAATATGGATAAAAAAGTCATACAAATTGGAAATTTAGTTTAACTTGGTTTGTACATATCTATTCAGATCAAACCCTTTATATTCATACATATATATTTGTTCTGTTTGGTTTATCTTCTTTGATGGTTGTCAATTAACGTAAATGTATTGATGGCCAAAAAGGCTTTAACCGAAAAATATATTGTGGTTGTGCGTAAATAATATATGATGATAAATAATATATGATCAAGTATACTAGTCCAATAACTGATGTACATTTGTGTCTAATTAATCTCAAAAGGAACAAAAGAAAAAAACATTAAGAAACAAAAAAATAAAAGAATAAATGAATAATACAGCTTCCGCTATTATTAACATATCTGTTAGTTATCGAAAGTAAGAAGAAACAGAAATATTCAGCAGAATTTTACAATTAAATAATTTAAAAAAAATTGAAAGCTTAAAATTCAATTTTTTTTTTTGTGTATGTTTCAATTTGCTATTTATTTATCTGTGGTTCAAATATTGCCATCATATAAATATACTATAAAAATCATAAGTCGACTGATTGCTCAGTCCCCAAACTATATATATATATATATATATATATATATATATATATATATATATGAAACATCTATCTGAAAATGTTTTATTGTATTTGCATCTATGTGTGTGTATGTATGTATGTGCGTGTAAATTATTTCCAAATAAATACGAATACAATTTGTGAATTACCTGTACTTTTAATTTCGGGCCTGACTAGTGGATACGAGACAACTAATTGGCTTCGATGTAGAATTATGATGGATTTAACTTTAATCCGAACTGACGCCAATAGTCTTCACAGAGTAAAGAATATATATATACATATATAATTTATTATTAATTTATTTCTTATTAAATATTATTTATTATTCAAATTATAATAACTTATAGCATTTCATTCTTTACACATTACTCAACTCATTACTGAACCCATTGAAAATGGGAAATCAGTGTATAATGTTTTTGTGAAAATGTAACTAGCAGGCATATGGAGTCGTGGCATACTCCATAAAGTATATATATTCTTGATTAGGATGAGTTGATCTAGCCATGTCCGTCTGTCCGTATGAACGCCAAGATCTTCTAAACTACAAATGCTAGATCTTCTAAATGCAAATGTATACAATACGCAGTACAAGTTTATCATACTTTTTCGATAGCTCATTCCATTTCTTTTTTATCGATAATAATGGAAAGTTTGACTTTGTTTTTTATGCCAAATTTGTATACTGTTAAGCCTAGAGACCTCAGATTTATAGTGTAGATTTTTGTGATTAATAAAAAGATTTTGTAGTTTATAGATTTTCGATGCTACGTCCCCTTCGCCTCAAATTTGAAAAAAAAAAGCATATTAAGTACTAGGGACTTGTGCTTTGGTAAATACATACATTTGAATGCTATTATACAGTTTTAAAAGTTTGATGAAGATAGTCCCACTACCATAGCTTGCACATAACTGTCGACCGTTTCTCGTTGTCTGCGAATATGTGTCTTTTCTTGAAACTTTACGAAAATATTCATCGAGCAGCCAATTTACCGTTTCTTAAATAAGCTCGCTCGCGCTCGGAGCGAAACCGTTTTTATACCCTGAACCCATTGAAAATGGGAAATCAGGGTATAATGGTTTTGTTAAAAGTATGTAACAGGCAGAAGGAGGCGTGGCATACTCCATAAAGTATATATATTCTTGATCAGGGCGACGAGCTGAGTCGATATAGCCCTGTCCGTCTGTCTGTCTGTCCGTCTGTCCGTCTGTCCTTCTGTCCGTATGTATGAAAGCGTTGATCTCAGAAGATATAAAAGCTAGAGACTTTAATGTTTTTTTCGTAGGTCCGTATATAGAGCGCGCATATCAAGTTTGTTTTTAAAAATCGATAACTGCTCCCGTTATTTTGTTATCGATTATAAACCTTATCGAAAACCAGTTAAAAAATTATATTATCTACATCTTTAGAGCTAGAGTCTCAAAATTTGAAATGTAGATTCATATGTATTTTTAAGAATTTCAATTTTTTCATATTTTACCCCCCACCTCTTAAAACACCCCCTGCCCCACAAGTTTGCAAAAACCGTATTTCATATACTAGAAACTTGTGAGTTGGTACATACTTACATTTTATTGTTATAATCACGTTTTAAAAGTTTTATCAAGATTGTCCGTCTACGGAAAAAGTTATTAAGCAAATAAGTTCCCAAAGTAAGCCCACATGGCAGCCCATGCCTGTTTATACGTGCGTGCGTATGTATGTATGTGTGTATGCTTGTGTAAGTAGAAGTGGAACGACGAATTAATGCAATATTAGTTCGTGGGAGGGTTCAGGGGATCTCGTAGTCGAGCAGTCTCGAATAGAGCTTTCTTACGTGTTTCTATTCTGTTTTGTTCTGGTTGTTCCAAGAACATTTCGTCGTGTTAAATAAAGCAAACGGTCTTTTGCGTATGCATTGGTATACATTCACACGCATGCACCAATTCTATATAAAAAAAAAATTTGAAGACCGTTTGCGTTGAGTTTTTTGGTCAAATGTTCTTTTGCTGACCCCCATTGTGTGAGCGTTTCTCGTTCTGTTCTTTACGCACTGCTCGTCGAAAACCCGACAGCGGTTTGCTCAACGAAACGAGCTCAACAGAAAACATAAATGAGACAGCAAGAGTCCCTTGCTTAGAGCGGGAGCGATAGAGTATGATCTCTTTCGGTTTTGCTCGCAACGAAACCGTATGAAGAAAAACGGTCGACAGTTATTTGCAAGCTATGCGCACTACTAAAAGATATATTTAACAAATAAGTTCTCATCTAATATAGCTCACAATTCGCAATGATATCCTTTGCATAAAAGTTGCAGACTGTAGATCTATATTTGTTTTGTAGATCCGTGCATAGCACGCGCAGATTTAGTTTGTTTTTGTTATATTTCCCATTTTCAATAGGTTCAGGTCATAAAAAGTTATTAAACAAGTAAGCCCTGTGCGTGCCCGTCCGACCGTTTCTCGTTGTCTGCAAATATGTGTCTTTTCCCCTTTACGAAAAGATTCAGCGAGCAAACGATTTACCGGTTTTGTTCTGGTTGTTCCAAGACCGTTTCGTCGTGTTCAATAAAGCAAACGGTCTTTTGCGTATGTATTGGTATCATAGCTTGCAAATGTACTTATCGGCTTGCACATACACGCAATTCGTCCGAATTAAATAGAAAACAAGTAAGAAAGCTCTAGTCGAGACTGCTCGACTACGAGATCCCCTAAACCCTTCCAAGAACTAATATTTCAATAATACGTCGTTTGACTTCTACTTACACATGCACACACACATAAACACATACGCACGCACGTATAAACAGTCATGGGCTGCCATGTGGGCATACTTTGGAAACTTAATTGTTTAATAACTTTTTTTGTAGACAGACAATCTTGATAAAACTTTCAACTCACATGTCTCTAGTATTTGAAATACGTTTTTTGCAAACTTGTAGGGTAGGGGGTGTTGTGGAGAGTGGGGGGTAAAAAAGGACAAAAATCGAAATTTTTAAAAATACATATAAATCTACATTTCAAATTTGGAGACTCTAGCTTTTAAGATGTAGGAAATATAATTTTCTAACTGGTTTTCGATAAGGGTTTCAATCGATAACAAAAGAACGGGAGTTGTTATCGATTTTTAAAAACAAACTTGTAGATTCATATGTATTTTTAAGAATTTCAATTTTTTCATATTTTACCCCCCACCTCTTAAAACACCCCCTGCCCCACAAGTTTGCAAAAACCGTATTTCATATACTAGAAACTTGTGAGTTGGTACATACTTACATTTTATTGTTATAATCACGTTTTAAAAGTTTTATCAAGATTGTCCGTCTACGGAAAAAGTTATTAAGCAAATAAGTTCCCAAAGTAAGCCCACATGGCAGCCCATGCCTGTTTATACGTGCGTGCGTATGTATGTATGTGTGTATGCTTGTGTAAGTAGAAGTGGAACGACGAATTAATGCAATATTAGTTCGTGGGAGGGTTCAGGGGATCTCGTAGTCGAGCAGTCTCGAATAGAGCTTTCTTACGTGTTTCTATTCTGTTTTGTTCTGGTTGTTCCAAGAACATTTCGTCGTGTTAAATAAAGCAAACGGTCTTTTGCGTATGCATTGGTATACATTCACACGCATGCACCAATTCTATATAAAAAAAAAATTTGAAGACCGTTTGCGTTGAGTTTTTTGGTCAAATGTTCTTTTGCTGACCCCCATTGTGTGAGCGTTTCTCGTTCTGTTCTTTACGCACTGCTCGTCGAAAACCCGACAGCGGTTTGCTCAACGAAACGAGCTCAACAGAAAACATAAATGAGACAGCAAGAGTCCCTTGCTTAGAGCGGGAGCGATAGAGTATGATCTCTTTCGGTTTTGCTCGCAACGAAACCGTATGAAGAAAAACGGTCGACAGTTATTTGCAAGCTATGCGCACTACTAAAAGATATATTTAACAAATAAGTTCTCATCTAATATAGCTCACAATTCGCAATGATATCCTTTGCATAAAAGTTGCAGACTGTAGATCTATATTTGTTTTGTAGATCCGTGCATAGCACGCGCAGATTTAGTTTGTTTTTGTTATATTTCCCATTTTCAATAGGTTCAGGTCATAAAAAGTTATTAAACAAGTAAGCCCTGTGCGTGCCCGTCCGACCGTTTCTCGTTGTCTGCAAATATGTGTCTTTTCCCCTTTACGAAAAGATTCAGCGAGCAAACGATTTACCGGTTTTGTTCTGGTTGTTCCAAGACCGTTTCGTCGTGTTCAATAAAGCAAACGGTCTTTTGCGTATGTATTGGTATCATAGCTTGCAAATGTACTTATCGGCTTGCACATACACGCAATTCGTCCGAATTAAATAGAAAACAAGTAAGAAAGCTCTAGTCGAGACTGCTCGACTACGAGATCCCCTAAACCCTTCCAAGAACTAATATTTCAATAATACGTCGTTTGACTTCTACTTACACATGCACACACACATAAACACATACGCACGCACGTATAAACAGTCATGGGCTGCCATGTGGGCATACTTTGGAAACTTAATTGTTTAATAACTTTTTTTGTAGACAGACAATCTTGATAAAACTTTCAACTCACATGTCTCTAGTATTTGAAATACGTTTTTTGCAAACTTGTAGGGTAGGGGGTGTTGTGGAGAGTGGGGGGTAAAAAAGGACAAAAATCGAAATTTTTAAAAATACATATAAATCTACATTTCAAATTTGGAGACTCTAGCTTTTAAGATGTAGGAAATATAATTTTCTAACTGGTTTTCGATAAGGGTTTCAATCGATAACAAAAGAACGGGAGTTGTTATCGATTTTTAAAAACAAACTCGATATGCGCGCGCAATATACGGACCTACGAAAAAAAATTTCAAGTCTCTAGCTCTTATATCTTCTGAGATCGACGCGTTCATACATACGGACAGACGGACGGACGGACGGACGGACAGACAGATGGACAGGGCTAAATCGACTTAGCTCGTCGCCCTGATCAAGAATATATATACTTTATGGGGTCTGCCACGTTACATACAGACATTTTAACATACAGCTTAACAAAACCATTATACCCTGATTTCCCATTTTCAATGGGTTCAGGATATACAAAAAGCACACACACGGTCAAACTCCAAGTATGTGCGTGTGAGTTTTTTTTTTCGTTTAAGTCTGCGGTTTTGGCCCTGAGTGTTTTGCGTAGCGGTCTGAAAATGAGTTCAGTTTTGCAACGGATACGATTGAAGTCCGAAAATAAGTTACAACATGTGAGCGGATAGCTTAAAAGTTTTTTCTAAACGTCCTCTAATTTATTTCCTGTTCAAGCCAATTAAATACGGTTGAGTCCGGTCTTAACGACTCTCTAGGGACCGACGATTTTACCTACCCTACCCGGAAGATGCTATAACCAAAAAGAGAAAATAATAATTATTAATAAGATAAAATAAATAAAAAAAATTATCAAATTACCTTTAAAAAAAAAAGTATCATTATCTATTATATTGTATATTATTATATATATGTATAATATATATACATATATGCAAAAATATAAAAGAAAAAATTTTTATTCATTTTATAAATTTAGGAGATAGCTTAATTCTAGTCAAACTAAAAATTTGTCATCTTTTTGTACATATGTAAAGTAGATTGCATATTTTGAGTTCAGGAGCGTTCAGAAAATTGGCATATATTCTCGTGTTAAGAAATCCTCTCCAATATTCATAAAATATTGTCCGATTCAGCTTAATAGGTTTTCTAAAAGCAATAATTAAAATAAAATCGGCAAGGGAACGTGCAAAAAGTACTGAAAAAATTCACTTTTACTCAAAATGGACAAGAAACCTCGCAAAATGCACTAAAGTAGATCACATTACGCACCAAATGCACTAAAAAAGGTCAAATTTCTCAACGCAATTCAACGACGCAATTCTGCAATCTGCTTAGCGAAAACAACCGCAAAACAACATATATCAGTGCAGAGTCTGTTGCCAGCCTAGCCTGTTTCAGGCTAGATCTAGCATATTTGAATATGAAATTATAAAATTTATAGAAAAAAAATCTTAAAAAAAAAAAAAATAATTCACCACATATTCTTATTCCCTTTTTAATATAGCTTGCTTTCCAGCATTTTTCCTTACATTTTATCAAATTTTTGCAACTTTTATCCATATCTAGCTTTATACATTGGTATACATTCACACGCATCGTAAAGCGTCTGTTTTTCAGACGAAATATATTAATTGCGATAGTGAATTGAGTGTAAGAAGTTGGGAAATATTTGTGGTGCAAAATGGGAAGAGACTTGAACAAAAAAGTGAACCAATTCTTAAAAAAAAATAAATTTGAAGACCGTTTGCGTTGAGTTTATTCGGTCAAATGTTCTTTTGCTGACCATCATTGCGCGAGCGTTTCTCGTTCTGTTCTTTACGCACTGCTCGTTGAAAGCCCGACAACGGTTTGCTCAACGAAGCGAGCTCAACAGAAAACATAAATGAGACAGCTAGAGGTTCTTGCTCAGAGCGGGAGCGATAGAGTACGATCTTTTTCGGTGTCGCTCGCAACAAGAGCGCAAGAAGAACAAGTAAGAGTGCTCTAGTCGAGACTGCTCGACTAGGAGATACCCTGAACCTTGCAAAGTACTGATATTGCAATCATTTTACACTTCTTTCATGCACATATACGAAAACACATAAACACACCCATACGCATGCACCCATACGAACGCATAAACACGCGCTCTGCTAACTGCGCAGTTACCAGTTACTGCGCTTGGGCTGCCGTGTGGGCTATATTATGAGAATTTATTTGTTGAATAAATCTTTTTGCAGTTGAACTATCTTCATCAAACTTTCAGAACGTGATTATAGCATTCAAATGTGTGTATATGCCAAAGCACAAGTTTTAGTACTTGATATACGTTATTTTCAAATTTGGGGCGAAGGGGGCGTGGTATCCAAAATCTGTAAAAGTCAAAATCTTTGTGTTTATCACATTAATCTACACAGCAAATCTGAAATAGTATTCAAATTAGGCTTCAAAAACGAAATACAATTATCGATTATTGTCGATAAAAAAGAAATGGGATGAGTTATCGAAAAAATATGTTACACGAGTATACATGTAAAATTTCAAGTCTCTAGCACTTGTAGTTTAGCCTTGTAATTTTTTGTAACACCGTGTATAGCACGTGCAGATCATGTTTGTTTCCAAAAATTTGTAAGTATTTTCGTTTTTTTGTTATCAACTAATTCCCTTATCGGAAATTAGTTATAAAATTAAATTTCCCATATATTCAGATCTAGAGTTTCCAAATTTAAAAGAAATATATATATTCATGCGTATTTTATATAATTTCGATGTTTATTATATTTTGTATACCGGCTCCAAATTGACCAAATTCCTCTTTGATGGTTAGTTAAAGGTAATGCCCATTGTGATGAGTTGACATTTACTAAAAAGTGTTAAGTATTCAATAGAATTTAAACAAGCACACGCTGTTTTCTGTTTTCGGTGATATGCGTGCATTCTAGCATATTCAAAGAATCGCAATTGAAGTGTCTCTGGAGTTTGTTAAGTTTTTATTTTTTCTGCATTGATAAACTCATTAATGCGTATATTTAGAAAACCAGATCATTCGGGGCTCAGGGGATCCTCTAGTCGGCTAAAGTTTTCTTACTTGTTATACCTTGAACCCATTGAAAATGGAAAATCAGGGGATAATGGTTTTGTTAAATGTATGTAACTGGCAGGAGGAGGCGTGCCAGATCCCGTAAAGTATATATATTCTTGATCAGGACGTTGAGCTGAGTCAATTTAGGCCTGTCCGTCTGTCTGTCTGTCCGCTGTCCGTATGTATGAACGCGTCGATCTCCAAAGATATAAGAGCTAGAGACTTGAAATTTTTTTTGTAGGTCCATTTCCCATTTTCAATGGGCTCAGGGTATAACAAGTAAGAAAGCTCTAGTCGAGACTGCGCGACTGCGAGATCCCCTGAACCCTCTTCCAGGAACTAATATTTCAATAATTTGTCGCTTCATTTCTACTTACACATGCACACACACATACGCACGCACGTATAAACAGGCATGGGCTGCCATGTGGGCTTACTGTGGGAACTTAATTGTTGAATAACTTTTTTGTAGACAGACAATCTTTATGAAACTTTCAGACCGTGAAATTAACATAAAAATGTGAGTGTGTGCCAACACACAAAAGTCTAGTACTTAAAATACGGTTTTTGCAGACTTGTAGGGAAGGGGGTGTTTTAAAAGGTGGGGGGTAAAATATGACAAAAACCGAAATTCTTAAAAATACATATAAATCTACATTTCAAATTTGGAGACTCTAGCTTTAAAGATGTAGAAAATATTATTTTTTAACTGGTCTTCGATAAGGTTTTCAATCGATACAAAAAACGGGAGTAGTTATCGATTTTTGAAGAAAAACTTGATATGCGCGCTCTATAATGGACCTACGAAAAAAATTCAAGTCTCTAGCGCTTATATCTTCTGAGATCGACGCGTCAATACATACGGACGGACAGGGTTAAATCAACTCGGCTCGTCGCTCTGATCAAGAATATATATACTTTATGGGGTCTACCACGCCTCCTTCTGCCTGTTACATACATTTTAACAAAACCATTATACCCTGATTTCAGGATATAAAAATTATATCTCCTACTTCTTTTGAGCTAGAATCTCCAAATGTAGATTTAGTTGTTTCTTATAGAATTTCGATTTTTATAATATTTTGTATACCGGCCCGAAATCCACCCCCTACCCTTCAAATTTGAAAAATGCGTATTTCAATTACTAGAGATTTGTGCAAGTACACATATTTCAACGTTATTATCACGGTCTAAAAGTTTTCTTACGCTCATGCGTGCTTATGCGTGCATGCGTCTGTGTGTGTGGGTGCATGTGCAACTTATTTCTTGTGTATGTATGAAAATGAGTTCCTCCAAGGGTTCAGGGAATCTTTTAGTCGAGCCGTCTCGACTAGAACTGTCTTACTTGTTTATTTTCGTGGTACTATAATCAATTTTCTTGAGCTATGATTATCTCTTACACATATGTACATATATCCTCATCAAATTCTTAGCGATGCTATAAAAATGTAGGAGTTTAGAAAAAAGATTTCGATTTGAAGGAGGGATCTGCAGAGGAATCTGTGTGCCCAGTTGATACCATACAAATCTGATTCGCCAGTGGTAATAATAAAAAATATTTGATATATGGTATATATATATATATATATATATATATATATATATATATATATATATATAATGTGAATTTATTATTTTTTCTTTTTTTCAAATGAAGTGACTAATACTAAGAATGTAATATCGACTGTTTCTACATATAAATTCGAACCATAGATTAAATACATATATATGTATATTTATGTATGCATAAATATCATAATTCTTTTCTAAAATTAACTTACGTCCTATATTCTAGGTATAAATGAGTTTACATGGGGCGTCGGCATTGTTTATTAATTTGAATCGGTTTTTTTTTTTTAAGTTTCGTTGCAATTATTTTCGATTTAATTTCTTTTATTTCAAAGTCTTAAAAGCAAACACATATTTTTATTGCTCACAAAAACAAAACAAAAATCCAATATATAAATATAATATATGATATATATATATATATATATATATCATATATAGATAGATATTGCTAGGAGGCGTTCCTCGAAGACTTTCACGCCAAGCTTCGTTTCATTCGACAATAAAGATTTCCGCTTCAAACTCCAAAATTTTGATCGATTCTTAGAATCGGTTCAAAGGCCAAAAATCTTTAAAGCTTTTATGCATATATATTTTAAAGTTTCTAAATCAGTTTTTAAATGTTTGAATTTAAAATTGTCAAAACTTTCAGTTTTTCTGAAAGGTTTTTAAGTATTATAAAATATGTTTATACTTTCAGATCTTTATCAAACTTTAAAGCCTTTTATGACTTTTAAGACGATTTCACAAATATTTTAGGCTTTTAAATATTTAATAAATGCTTAAAATGTCTTACAAGTTTTTGTCTTCTTCAAATGTTTCAATTTTAAAATAAATTGCTGTAATTAATTTCAAAACTTAGTTAATTAATATGCATGTGAGTTCGATAAAACAGATATTAATTTTTGTTCATCTAAAAAAGATTAAAAGGCTTCTGAGTCATGATCATTTTAAAATCTTGAATAGACTCTTGATCGAAGTGCTAGAAGAAATACGTAAAAAATAAAAAAATAAAAAAAACTTATACAAATTTTGCTTGCATTTATACTTTTAATTACATTTCAAAGCCAATAATTGAAACTAAATTTATTTGTATGGTATTTACATTTGACGTGACTAATACATAATATATTATATATAATTTTGTAATTAAATTAAATATAAATTAAGACCTTATTTGATATTTGCATTATTCGATTTCTTTTTTGGTTCACATGCTTCTCGATCATCGATCAGATAATGATCTGCTTTCAATGATATGAACATTTAGCCATCATTATTTAATATTATATTTAACAACATTGTGTATATTGGTATATATATACTTAATGATTTATATTATTGTTTATCAGATTCAGATTTTCTAGATTGGGCGCCTATAAGAGAGGATGACTATACGTTGACGTGTGATGGAAAGAATGTTGAAAAATGGGGGAACCAGTTGAATGGGTGGAGTGAATGAATGTTGTGGCTGTAGCAGAGGGGCCAGGGGATATTACGGACGGTGTTGTAGGTGGTGTAAAATTTTGACTGATCGCCGCTGTTTCCGCTAAGTTGAAATATAAGGATGATGGCGATGTTGATGCTGCCGCAGCAGCAGCAGCTGCTGCTGCTGCTACTACTGCCGCTGCTGATGATGATGATGATGATGATGTTGATGATGGTACTATTTGTGGCAATAGCATTGGTGGGTTATCCATTGACGACTTGTTCCCGTTGCCGTTGCCGTTGCCGCTGCTATTTCCAACTGTTTCCTCGACAGCGTGGGCGACGGCGACAGCAGCCGCTGCTGCGGCCTTCGACAGCAGTTCGCTCGGCAAATTAAATATTGAAGATCACTGGAGCCGTGGCCAGTAATTGCCGCCTGCCAAATCGGAGACATTCTGCGTCGATATTTGTACAGGTACCGAAACGCCAGCGGATATTACACCTGAAAGAAGAACGAGTCAACTGATGAGTAGGTCTCTAGTCGAGCGAATATTTTACAAATATTGCAATACATAGATCATTTATTTTTATAGACATACTAAAGTACTAAATGTAGGTATATATTGTAAATAAACAAATTTAAATATTCAATCTGAGCTATTTACATTGACCAAGATCATAAATTAATGGACTTGAGACTATGCCATCTTCTGCTAATCTAATAACTTTCGAATATCTTATTTTTCTTTCACTGCAGTTGACGGTATAGGAAGCCCAATTGATTATAGATATGGAATAATACCTGTATTAGCTGTGCCAACAGATGAGCCGTTGCCATAAACTCCATGTTGTGGCGGCTGTTGATGGGCGGCTGCTGGATTACAGGCGGTGTTCCGTGGATGGGCTGCATAGGGAGATCCCAGGGATAGTGGATCGTGAAACATATATGGGTAGCTATCCCTTTGCTGTAAACATGTCGGCGTCATCGAACCTAAAGACGATGTCATCGAGCTGTGAGAAGTGTGGAAAAGCATAAAACACATTAAAATACAATAGACTACAATAAACGTATGTAATTGAGGTGCGGTGCACATAGTAGGGAGTGCATGACTAAGAGAGACCCTGCCCTTTGGCTATAGCTAGTTTGTATGAAAGCATTCTCTCTCACACACACACTTGCACACACGCACAATTTGCCAGAGCAAAGGACGTGAAATACACCTCCTCAAATGAGAGTTGCTCACAGGTTTCACGGGTATACGTAATAGAGGTATATAATGGGAATGTTAGAATTACTTGTAGCTTTCAGCCATAGTTGCGATGGGTTGCGGGATGGATGAGTACATTGTGTTGAAACCGGTGTTTAAGGGTAGACGAGGTGCTACAGCTTGCAAGGGTGGGCTCTCGGAATTGTTGTGGGCATTGCTGCTGGCCTCCCCACCGTGAATCTGCAAAGTAGAATGTATTTGTATAAGATTATTAAAATATATTAAGCCGTAAATGAGAATGAAGCAAGCATCTTAGAATGATCTGGTCGGGAGTACGCTAGCTCTACTAGGATGTGGGAGTGAACGACTGATAGCTTGGTTGCCAAGTGATTTATCATGCAGATTGGGCAATGAATTGGAGCTATATAGCCACAGCTGTTTGCAATGACGAGTAGCCTGATAACGGGCTGCTGCTTTAGAGGCTCTTGTTAACAACTGATTAAGTATCATTGGATTGATGCGGGGCCTACTTGAGCTGTCATTTTTTACAGTTTATCTTTTCGTTAGGCAGGTTTCAACGCGAATCTTATCAGCCATTTATATGAAGACACAGACCCAACACGTATGCAGTTATTTAGGTATGTGTGTATGAGTGCAGTGGACTGGAGTGGAGTGCCGAATCTGGACGCTAAGTTGTAGCTGACAAGGCAAGCACAATTCATTCTTTGAATGAAAGTTGTCCGGGAGAAGCAGGAAAGCAAAGCAATAAAACAGAAAGGATTGCTCTATGGTCGATTAACGAAGGCATATTCCTAAGTTACACGAACGGATAGGATGAGAATTTCTATTGTATATTTACTGTTGGCCCACTAGAAGATTCGGCTAGACTGTTGTTGTTGCCTGTTGCATGTGCTGCAGCCACTGCTGCTCCGTCCGATATGGCCGAGCTGCCAATGCTGGGCGTCGAACTGCTTGCTGCAGTGCCATTGCCAGGTGCCGAGCTGCCAGAGGTAAGATTATTGGAGCTTGCGCGACCGCTATTCGCAGCTCCGCCGCCCACGTTGTCCGCCGAACGCCTCTGGGTACGCAGCTTCTCTTCACGTCGCCACTTGGCGCGCCGATTGGAGAACCAAACCTAAATTTTACGAAAAATATAAGTATTATAAATTATTACATAATCAAGTTGCAGAGTGTGTAGTAGGAGGGAGGCCGAGAGGGGTAGAAAGACAGCGAGTAACAAAAGTAAAATAAAATAAAACTATTAAAGAGGTAGGATATCTTATCAGATTTGACAGGCCTCTAATGAGTATTCATAAATCTTTTTGGCAAGTGCAATAGAATCGTTTAACTGCCGTAATTTGACAGCAGAAGCCTGGGCTGCCGTGTGGGCTATATTATGAGAATTTATTTTTTGAATAAATCTTTTTGCAGTTGAACTATCTTCATCAAACATTTAGAACGTGATAATAACATTTTAATGTGTGTATATGCCAAAGCACAAGTTTTTTAGTACTTGATATACGTTTTTTTCAAATGTGGGGCGAAGGGGCCACGGCCCCAAAATCTGTCAATGACAAAATGTTTGTCTGTATCACAAAAATCACCCTGAGTCCATTGAAAAATGGGAAATCAGGGTATAATGTTTTTGTGAAAATGTATGTAACAAGCAGAAGGAGGCGTGGCAGACCCCATAAAGTATATATATTCTTGATCAGGATAACGAGCTGAGTTGATCTAGCCCTGTCCGTCCGTAGGAACGCAGAGATCTCCTAAACTACAAATGCTAGAGACTTGAAATTTTACATGTATACTCGATAACTCATTCCATTTCTTTTTTATCGATAAAAATCGAAAATCGGACTTTGTTTTTTAAGCCTAATTTGAATCGGACTTTGTTTTTTAAGCCTAATTTGAATACTGTTAGACCTGGAGATTTCAGATTTACTGTGTAGACTTATGTGACATATATACATATATACATGATAAAGATAAAGATTTTGTCATTTACAGATTTTGGATACCACGCCCCCTTCGTCGCGGACAGAGTCCAACAGCTCTTTAGGCGTTCAGGCGTTCAAAAATCGAAATTCGAATTACGTAGCCCGCGAAAACTCAACTCAATTCGCGATTCTTTTTGAACACACCTCGTTGAAGCTATAAAACAGTTCGAGGTACGCTCAGATAGGCGTGGCTCTAACTGTGGCTGTTTTCCAATGAAATTAAATCAATAACCCTTTTAAAGTGAAGCGCCACCGACTGCGTATTACTTGTCTTGCTATCTTTGGTAAGTCTGAATAGGAAGGAAGTGAAGGAGGATGAGGAGGCAGTATACTCGTATGCTCCAAATTTTATACCTCAAACAGTAAATAATGGCGTTTCTCTCTCCCTAGTATATCCATAAAGCTGCGAATAGGTTTACGTTCCTGCTGACAAGTTGACGAACGGATATACTCTATTTATATTTTTTAGCGAGTATCATCAAATTTTCATATTTTCGCAGCTAATGAGCTGTAAGACTGAAACTACATTTATATATAGCCCTCAATATAACACTCCGCTAGGGTATGCGCAGATCGAATCGTTGAATTATTATCACAATGGAGTGAAACACAATGCAGTGTAAAGTACTTGGTCATGGAAGCTTTATATGGCAGCACTTGTTTCGACTTCTGAATTTTCACATAATGAAATTGCGTTTGACATTTATAAATGCTTGAAAATACAATTCGCTTCATGCCGATTTACCTAGTGAAACAATAAAAACAAACAGAAAGCAGAAAGCAGCGATGATTGAATACCCTTTAATATTTAAGAAAAATTATGTATTCTTATTTATACTGAATTGATAAAGCAGTGGCAATCTAAGTGAAAGTCACAGTCGAATTCAGTTCCGGATCAGTAATGGCATATCTCATCCTATCTTAACAAAGGTACATAAGAATATATCTGTCTCTCTCACTATCTCCCTCAGTAAAGGTGCATCTAACTCCATCTGAGTCAGCAAACGTATATATATCTCTTTTTCATTCATCTTCCGTGTGTTACATACTTGATACCACAACCATAATACCCTCTCTCCACTTATGTATATGCAAGGGTATATCTGTACAATAACATACAAACATACCCAATTTTGACATGTAATGAAGTTTAAGCCTTATAGCAGCAGTCGAGTGCGTCGAGCGAGACCCCTCTAGCTGAGCTGGGTGACAAAAGGGGTGACTCTGAGTTTAACTCTGACTTCGACTGTGACTACGACTGTAACTGTAACTTTGAATGGTCGGGGGCTGGGCAATATATATTTTTTGATATTTGCCTTCATATTTTCAGCCATGACATTTATTATTTATTATTTTTGCGAGAGTTGTGGCTATCTGTCCGTCATCAGAATTTGGTGCTGCTCGACAAAGCACTTTAGAGCAGTTTGCTTACAGAATCACAAGTAGTTTCAAGTGTTTTCACAGTCAAATTGTTTTTATTAAGTTACACAAATAATAATAATATCACAAGAGGCGAGCACAGTATAGCCGAAACATAAAAAAAAAAACATTATCAACAAATAATTGGAGGGGTGCATCGAGAGAGTCGAGTGAGTTTAGTGAATCGAGTTGAGGGTTCGCGCTTGTTCTCGGCGCTCGTGGCTCGTCGCTCACTTTGGACATTCGTTTACCTAAAACTCAACTAAGATAAAGGGGCGAAGAATTCAATCTATTTGTAACACCCCTAACACACCACGACCTGAGGATTTCTCGAGAGTGACGATTGGAGGATAGATTGAATGGAAGAATAAATTAGCGAAATATACTTTAATATAAAATCTATAAAAAATTTTCAATAAAATGAGCAAAACAAGGAAATGAAGAACTTGAACTAAAAATGTATGCAAAACCGAGTTTAAATGAAAAGAATTAAACAAAACGGAAAGACAAACCTGAATACGTGCCTCTGGCAAACCAATTTTTTCAGCAAGTCTCTCCCGTGCGAATACATCCGGATAATGCGTCCGTTCGAATTCTGTTGTGAATATTAATTATGATGTATAGGCTTATGTACGTATATGGGTATATATATGTATCTAGTGACGGTGAATGCCTTACCTTTCTCCAAACTGTCGATTTGTTCATTGGTAAATGAAGTTCGATTGCGCTGCAATTTGCGCTTCAGTCGCAGACGCATTTGGGAATCCTCATCGCCGGATGAATTGTGATCGGAGTTGCCGTCCGATGTGCTCTCATGTGAGTTGGGGTGGGAGAGATCGCCTGGATATAGGTCTGAAATGCACGAGGAAGCAACCATGAAGTATACTTGTATACCTATCTTGTATACCTATCACGATCGAAATATATAATAATGTACTCTGATCTATGGAGGCCGAAAAGAACGTCTCTACATTGCACCTATTAGTTAGTTTAGGATACGAAACGGACGATTCTGACAGACGGTCTGACCAAACATGTATAAAGATTGTGGGGTCTGCCAGGTGAAGAGAATCTTATTAGCCCTGAATTTCCATTCTGAATGCAAATGTGAATATCTGGCTACTTCATGGAGTGGCATCTGTTTGGATAAGATGCAGATGCTGTGGCATTTGTAAAATCATTTCGTTGATTGCTTTTGCTTATCTTTGCAGCACATTTGTCAGAACCAACAAAACACAATAAAGAGCTCTACTCATGACATATGTAGTTTCCTTTTCACAAATGTGCGGTAGAGAGATGGGATGGGATGGCTTGGGCTTGGGCTGGGGCTGGGGTTGCGTTTAGGTCTGGGCTTGCGTTTGACATTGCTACTTACTTTGGGTAAAGGGACATATGTCAGCCTTATTTATTGATCGGAGAATAAACAAAAACAATTGAAAGGCGAACAAGAAATCCTTCATGAACTGAATTACGCTCCTCAATTAGATTTAATGGCAAATAACAAATGACCAACAAATTAACTATTTTTGTTTGCGCCGATGTGTTTGATCATCTGTGACAAAATGTTTTCAATCTGCCAAATGCCGAATTACAAATGTCTTAGGGGTTGCTTTCTCTACGCTTCCCATCTCGATGACTTCCAATAGTCATTTAAAGTTACTCAGACTCAGAAGCTCTGGCGTAATGCTTTATGCTTGATAAAAACTTCTTTCGAAAATTCTAACATCTTAATTTTAAACAAGTAAGAAAGCTCTAGTCGAGACTACTCGACTACGAGATCCCCTGATTCCTTCGAGGAACTGATATTTCAATAATTCTTCGCTTCTCTTCTGCTTACACTAGAAACAAATCATGCACACACACCTACACACATGCGCACGTACGTATAAACAGACATGGTCTGCAGTGTGGAAATTAATTGTTGAATCACTTTTCTTGTAGATAGACTATCTTCATAAAACTTTCAGACCGGGAGAATAAAATTAAAATGTGTGAAATACGCTTTTTGCAAGTTTGTAGGGAGGGGGCTCATTCTTAAAAATTAATATGAATCTAAATTTAAAATTTGAAGACCCTAGATGAAGGAGATATAATTCTATAACGGATGCTCGATAAAGTTTTTAATCGATAACAATAAACTGCGCCTGCAATACACGGATCTCCTCATTTTCCAATTTCCACGCTCCAAGCTCTTATATCTTATGAGATCGACGCGCTTAAGCACACGGACAGACAGACAGACGGACAGGCCTAAATCGACTAAGTTCGTCGCCTTGATCACGAATAAATATATATGGACATATAAATGCGTGCGTGTGGGTGCATTCGCATGTATGTGTGCATACATTTTTTGGATGTGTGCATGAAAGAAACGTCGAATGATTTGAATATCAGCTTTTTGCAGGGTTCTGGGGATCTCCTAGTTGAGCAGTCTCGACTAGAGGAGTCTTACGTGGTTTAATTTTGCAATTTAAGTATAATTTATAGGTAAATTGAAGAAGAGCTAACATCAACGCGGAATATACAGCTTTTCTCAATACGAAACGTTCCAAGTGAGCGTATCGAACTATTCTATGTTCCGAATTGTAAGCCTCGGATGAACAAACGGACAGCAAGACGGAATCTGCAATAATCCAATATACTCATTTCCTTTCCTGAATGGTCTATAAATCATTAATTAGTCATAGAATAAATTAATTTAAAATTTGGATAATTTTTCCAAAACATTAATTCAGATTCTTTTGTTTGCAGATCCTTTGAAAATTGAGGATATTGTATTGTATCGAATAGCTCTCCCTAAATTCAGTTCAATGATTTACTGAATAGCAGCTTGAAAAAAGCTTTATATGGCCGAATAGACTCATCATTGTGTATAATAAATTCAAATCAGATAATCAAATACTATTGATATTATGTTTACATGGCAAATTAAACATTATAGCTCTTTAGCTGTGGATAAATGGGCAGACGGGTATGGTTAAATCAACTCAGCTTGTTTGTCATATTAAAAGTACCTTTTATTTCTAATCCAATCAAAACAAGTACGAAAAATCCAGTTTAGTCTCTAGCTCTAGTTGAGACTGCTCGAGTACTGATTTTAGATTATACAGGAAACAAAACATGCATACACACATACGCACGTATAAGCAATGCGTACAGCATTGTTTAATACCTTTTTTTGTAGACGGACAATCGCCATAAAACTTTCAGGCCTTGATAATATCATTAAAAGGTGTGTATTTGCTAAAGTACAAGTCTCTAGTATTTGAAATACGTCTGTTGTAAATTTGTAGGGAAGGGACTTGTTCTGGGGATGGGGTAAAAAATAACAAAAATCGAAATTCTATAAAATATATATGAGTATTTATTTAAAAATTTGAGAGTCATTTTTTAACTCATTTTCGATAAGGTTTTTGATTCATATAAAAAAACGGGAGTATTTTTTTTATTTTGATTTTTTGAAACAAACTCCATATGCGCGTGCAATCAAATTCAAGTCTCTAGCTCTAGCATTTATAGACGGACAGACGGACAGACGGACGGCCAGATAGACAGACAGGGCTAAATCGACTCAGCTCGTTGTCCTGATCAAGAATATATATACTTTATAGGGTGTGCCACACCTCCTTTTCCCTGATACATACGTTACTTTATTACTTGAAATTTTACATGTATACCATACGCAGTACGAGTTTATCATACTTTTTCGATAACTTATTCCATTTCTTTTTATCGAAAATCTGACTTTGTTTTTTAAGCCTAATTTAAATACTGTTAGACCTAGACATTTCAGATTTACTGTGTAGACTTATGTGATATATACAAATATTTTGTAATTTTCAGATTTTGGATACCACGTCCCCTTCGCCCTTAATTTGAAAAAAACGTATATCAAGTACTAGAAACTTGTGCTTTGGCATATACACACATTTGAATGCTATAATCACGTTCTGAATGTTTGATGAAGATAGTTCAACTGCAAAAAGATTTATTCAACAAATAAATTCTCATCATATAGCCCACTCGGCAGCCCAAGCGCAGTAACTGGTAACTGCGCAGTTAGCAGAGCGCGTGTTTATGCGTTCGTATGGGTGCATGCGTATGGGTGTGTTTATGTGTTTTCGTATATGTGCATGAAAGAAGTGTAGAATGATTGCAATATCAGTACTTTGCAAGGTTCAGGGTATCTCCTAGTCGAGCAGTCTCGACTAGAGCACTCTTACTTGTTTTATTTTGTTTTTAAGCCTCATTTGAATACTGTGAAGCCTAGAGACTTTTTTCGTGTAGATCTTTGTGATGAATACAAAGATTTTCTAATTTATAGATTTTGGACACCTTCGCCCCAAATTTGAAAAAAAAAAACGTATTTCAAACGCTAGAGACTTGTGCTTTGGCAAAGAGCTTTCTTACTTGTTTTACATGTTATACTTGATTTTGATATGATTACTTTTAGATATAGGCCACTTTAGAAATATCGATAGAAAGTTGATTGGATTATGCTCATTTTCAGATGGTCATCTTAATGAGTGAGCACTGCGTATATTAATAAAAAAATGTGGCCTATATCCAGACTGTAAGCAAAAAAAAGTTTAGCTAGCTGATTGAACTGTTTAATATGTACATATGTATATATTTCCTGTATGTATGAGTTTTATTTATTTATGTTTATTTATTTCTGTTCAATTTACAATTTATTTTACCTCGCTTTTGAATCTCATCTCTGGTTATCTGCCCAGATAGATTCGTTGGTACTGCTGTGGGCGTTGGTGGCAATGTTAAATGCGCTGTCGTTGTATTTCCCGGATACCATGCCCAGCCGCCCGATTGTCCATTGAACATTCTTAGCTTTTCATAGACAGATTCGTTTTGTTGTTGCGCCTGCTGCTCCTTCTGTGAGGCCAAATTACGCAGCACCCGATTAATAGATGAAACCTGCAATTAAAGCCAAGATAGCAAAAGGAGCATATTTCGCATATATTAGAAAGTAAAAAAAATGTGTGTGTGTGTGTGTGTGTGTGTGTGTGTGTGTGTGAGTGTATGTGTGTGTGTGTATGTATGTGTGAATGTGTCTGTCATTTGCGTAAGCATAGCGGCATGTACCACCATTTCCTACCCTTGAAATACACGAATGCAATGCAAGATGCTGCCATTGGCTATAAGTTACAGCCAATCAGACGCAGTTGTACAAGAGCGGGATAGCAATAGTGTACATTTTATACGCATGTTAAAACATTTTTACAAATACGAATTACACACATGCACAAACACAGTCACACAGACTCATTCATAGAAATAGCAGTTTGTCAACTTTGTTATGCTACACACATATATATATAATATATACATACATATATACATATAAATGCATATATGTATGCGTGTATGTTTTCTATTCGCTTAAAGAGGATCACGGCAGCGGATACATTTAAACCTAATTACTTAACATAGTACGATGGGCAGACTGGTAAAGCCTGTGTAGAGTTTATTGGTTTGAAATGCTGTTCATATATATGTGTGTGTATATATTTTATATACATATATACATATATATAACAAGAAAGAAAGCTTTAGTCGAGACTGCTCGACTACGAGATCCCCTGAACCCTCTTCCAGGAACCAATATTTCAATAATTTTGCGTGCCACTTCTACTTACACATGCACACACATATACACACATACGTACGCACGTATAAACAGTCATGGGCTGTCAAGTGGGCTTATTTTGGGAACTTACTTGTTTAATAACTTTTTTTGTAGACGGACAATCTTGATAAAACTTTCAGACCGTGATTCATAACATTGAAATGCGTGTATGTGCCAAAGCACAAGTTTCTAGTATTTGAAATACCGTTTTTGCAAACCTGTAGGTAAGGAGGTGTTTTGAAGGGTGGGGGTTGAAATATGACAAAAACCGAGATTCTTAAAAATACATATAAATCTACATTTCAAATTTGGAGAATTTAGCTTTAAAGATGTAGGAAATATAATTTTTTAGCTGGTTTTCGATAAGGTTTTTAATTGATAACAAAATAACGGGAGCAGTTATCGATTTTTGAAGAAAAACTTGATATGCGCGCTCTATTTACGGACCTATGAACAAAAATTTCAGGTCTCTAGCTTTTATATCTTCTGAGATCGACGCGTTCATACATACGGACAGACGGACAGACGGACAGACGGACAGACGGACGGACGGACAGACAGACAGACGGACAGACGGACAGACGGACAGACAGACAGACGGACAGGGCTAAATCGACTCAGCTCGTCGCCCTGATCAAGAATATATATACTTTATGGGGTCTGCCACGCCTCCTTCTGCCTGTTACATACATTTTAACAAAACCATTATACCCTGATTTCCCATTTTCAATGGGTTCAGGGTATAACAAGAAAGAAAGCTCTGGTCGAGACTGCTCGACTACGAGATCCCCTGAACCCTCTTCCAGGAACCAATATTTCAATAATTCGTCGTTTCACTTCTACTTACACATGCACACACATACACACATACGCTCGCACGTATAAACAGGCATGGGCTGCCATGTGGGCTTACTTACTTGGGCACTTAATTGTTTAATTACTTGATTTGTAGACAGACAATTTTGATAAAACTTTCAGACCGTGATTATAACATTAAAATGTGTATATGTGCCAAAGCACAAGTCTCTAGTATTTGAAATACGCTTTCTGCAAACTTGTAGGGAAGGGGGTGTTTTGGGGGGTGGGGGTGAAATATGACAAAAACCGAAAATCTTAAAAATACACATGACTTAACATTTTAAATTTGGAGACTCTATCTCCAAAGGTGTAGAAGATATAATTTTATAACTGATTTTCGATAAGGTTTTTTATCGATAACAAAAAAACAGAAGCAGTTATCGATTTTTAGAAATAAACTTGATCTGCGCGTGCAATATACGGACTTACAGCTTCAAATTTCAAGTCTCTAGTTCTTATATCTTCTGAAATCGACGCGTTCAAACATACGGACAGACGGACAGACAGACAGACAGACGGACAGAGCTAAATCGACTCAGCTCGTCGCCCTGATCAAGAATATATACTTTATGGGGTCTGCCACGAATTCGCTCGTTTAAGATTTAAAGAATCAGAAGGAACATTTTTTTTTTGAAAAGCTGTCAAAACATGGTATTAGAGTAACATAGAGTCAAGAGCCTTGAACCCCATAAAGCTTGCTGAACTTGTATATTGGCATTATAAAGAGCAAACCTTTGATGTCTTTTGATCTCTTTATGTAGCAAATACAAAAAAGTCGTGTAATTTATTGTATAATCGCAAGAAATGTCAACGAGAGGCACAAGCACTCAAATGCAAAGAACTCCAACTCCAAATGCCCCAGACACGTGGCAACACTTAAAAAGGACCAAAGTGCGGCTAACCATGTTCCGATTAATGGCAAGCAACACGGCGCTGCAGCGGACATTTGGAGAATGGCTCTCGCTTCATACTACAAATATTGAGATTTGTATACGTATGTAATGCATATAAAATATAAAATAAATTGTAAATTATGTATACTATAATATACTATAGAACAACAAAAAATTAGTAAAGCCCTTCTACTGTTCGATTTTAGAGTTTGTTGTATATATAACTTGTAATTGGCAGCACTGCACGTTTTTATTTTCTCTACTGGCTTTAAGATATCAGTGTCAAAGTTGCTCCAATTCAATTTCATACAAATTTAAACGCACGCGGACCAATTTCCCAAAAAAGCGACGTCCGTCACACTGTGAACTTAACAGACCGCTTTGCATAACCTACTATCACTCAATCGTGCACTCACAGTAGGTATGGAAGCCCATTTGTGCGCTCTTGAGTACTGAGAGAGCAATGCGTTCCTCTCTCTTGCTTTACGTTTTTGAATTTGGGGATGTCAGCTTTTTATCAGAAAACAAGTAAGAAAGTTGAAGCCGGGCGATAGCGACTGCAGAATACTCATTCACGGCTCGATTGCTATTGCTCTCAGATCCATTTTCCGATTTGCCACGCTATTTAGTGCTGCTCAGAGTATTTTCATTATGTCAACTTAGAAAGATTTTCTGAGATACATTAACGGACGATTGATTCATCCGAAGGTAATTTTTAGGAAGTTTTTTGCTACATACATGAAGCAGCAAGTTAAACATCAGAGGATGCGGTCGCCCCGAGTGCAATGATTTGAGGGCAGCAAAACGATATTTGTTGTTCCATGGGTTTAAAAAATGGTACTTGAAAAAATTTTTAAGCTACATTTCTTTTACTGAAAACAAATTTTAAATTTAATTTAAACTAACATTCAAAATTGTTCATGACATACAGATCGATACCGGCAAACTTAACTTTTTAAGTTAACTTTTCTTGCTTGCATCGCTGCATTTTATATCCTCGTAATTCAACATTGCAGCAGTTTCATTTTCGCTTGAAAGAATTTAAAGATTTGTTAATCTACTTTAACTCATGGTTGATCTCAAGTAAGTTTTAATCATCATAAGTTTTCTGAATGATCTATCACAGGAAGCAACTGAAACAGGTATAGATAGTAATATTTGCAAAAGTGTCACTAATGACTTGTAAGATTCTTGTCCCAGTGAAGAAATGTAAAACAGAAGTTTTTTAGGCGACAATCCAATTTCCTCCAATTCCAATTTCTTCGTTCTTTTTAGTAAAACTAAACTTTTCCAAACTGCGCACCACTGGGTTTGTTTCTTCATTTTGTGCTATTTCTCGAATTCCTTTGAAAAAAAAACGTTACCTATTTTTACTTTTTCCAAAAAATAAATGAAACATATACATATATATTTACACAAAGTAACATCATTAACAGTGGTGGCTATAAGCAAATTATACATTCTTGGCAATCGCCGATTGAAGTGAAAAATGTGTTATTATTATTGGTAGATTGTAAACTTTTTATGGCCCATTTTGCCAGAATCCTGTACACTTGACTAATTATTTTTTGGCCAGAGCGCTGAATGTTCCAGGTACGCCATTGCTTCTTTCCAAAAGTTTCTTGTTTTTATACAGTCGGTTAATTTGCAATATTAAATTATTCCAATATTTCGGTGATGCCTTTTTTGTTGTTTGCAAAATATTCCCGATGGAGAGTTTCGAAATTATCTTTTATATATTCTCTTAACATCTTATATGTAGAAATATTACTGCTTAATATATGTAGAGAGGATATTTTCTGTAAGTTATAGGGGACTATATATATTGGTAAAAGAATAATAAAGCACCAATTTTTCATTATTTGTATATCAATTTTGCTAAAATAAAACAAGAGTGATCTTGTCTACTAGAAGATACCTGTACCCTGCCAAAAGCTGACATTCCAATCATTTCACGATTCTTCTCTGCGTACACGAAAAACAACACATACTCACACACATATACAAGCACGTGCTCTGCTAACTGCACAGTTAACAGCGACTGCGCTTGGGCTATATTATGATGAAGTATTTGTTCAATAATTCCTCTTGTGGTGGAACTATCGTCATTAAACTTTCAATACGTCACGGATGTCATTCAAATGTATTTGTCAAAGCCTAAGTCTCTAGTATTTGAAATAAGTTTTTTATACCTTAAACCCATTCGAAATGGGAAATCAGGGTATAATGGTTTTGTTAAATGTATGTAACAGGCAGAAGGAGGCGTGGCAGACCCCATAAAGTATATAAATTCTTCATCAGGGCGACGAGCTGAGTCGATTTAGCCCTGTCCGCCTGTCTATCTGTCGGTCTGTCTGTCCGTCTGTCCGTATGTTTGAACGCGTCGATCTCAGAAGATATAAGAGCTAGAAACCTGAAACTTGAAATTGTAGATCTGTGTATTGCACGCGCAGATCAAATTTGTTTCGAAAAATCGACAACTACTCCCGTTATTCTGTTATCACTTAAAAAGCCTATCGAAAACCAGTGAAAAAATTATATTTCTTACATCTATAGAGCTAAAGTCTCTCCCACCTTTCAAAACACCCCCTTTCCTAAAAGTTTACAAAAACCGTATTTCAAATACTAGAGACTTGTGCGTTGTCACATACACACATTTAAATGTTATAATCATGGTCTGAAAGTTTTATCAAGATTGTCCGTCTACAAAAAAAGTTATTACGCAACTTATCTGGCGCTCGTATGGTCGGTCGGACGGTCGGACGGACGGACGGACAGTCGGACAGACGGACGGACGGACAGTCGGACAGACGGACGGACGGACAGTCGGACAGACGAACGGACGGACAGTCGGACAGACGGACGTGGCCATGATCAAGAATGTTTTTATATTTCCTGTGTGTATATATCCTTCTGCCTATACATACATTTTCATAAAAACATTATACTCTGATTTCCCATAGTATATAGACTCATATATAGTTCACGTCTATTCTGCATCTCTATGCTGTATTATTCTCATTTTAATCTGCGGCCGAGACTTCTAGCTACCTATGTTTATTTGGTTGAGGAAAAGTAGATCTGATTTAAATCTTAATCCATTTTAAAAACTTTGTGCAGTCATTGTTGTGAAATTACTTTAATCCATTGTGCTCTGCTCTGCAATCTTCATGGCACGCCTGTGGTCCGACCCTCGCCGATTTTTCTCTCTCTCTCTCTCTCTCTCTCTCTCTCTCTCTCTATCTCTTCGTCGATCTATTTTTCTTGCAGATAATAGATCCACCCCATTTGGGTCAGCAAAATTTGGTATTGGAATTAGTATTCTCAATTGTAACTATCTATTGTTATGTGTTCGAAATGTCAACAATTGTATGAAGAAAAGTGGAAGTGGAAAGGGAAAGGGAAAGAGAAGGCTAAAAAATAATATTTAAAAACAGTAAGACATAATCAAAACAAGTAAGGGTGCTCCAGTCGAAACTGCTCGACTAGGAGATACCCTGAGCCCTGCAAAGTACTGATATTCCAATCATTCTACACTTCTTTCATGCACATATACAAAATGACATGCACACACCCATCCATACGAACGCATAAACATGCGCTCTGCGAACTGCGCAGTTACCAGTTACTGCGCTTGGGCTGCCGTGTGGGCTATATTATGATAATTAATTTATTGCATAAATCTTTTTGTAGTGGGACTATCCTCATTAAACTTTTAGAACGTGATAATAACATTCAAATGTGTGTATATGCCGAAGCACAAGTGTCTAGTACTTGATATACGTTTTTTCAAATTTGGGGCGAAGGGAGCGTGGTATCCAAAATCGGTAAATGACAAAATCTTTGTATTCATTACATAAATCTACACAGTAAATCTGAAGTCTCCAGGATTAAAAGTATTCAAACTAGACTTGAAAAACAAAGTCCGATTTTCGATTATTGTCGATAAAAAAGAAATGGGATGAGTTATCGAAAAAAAAAAAATGAAAACTCGTACTGCGTATGGTATACACGAGTATACATGTAAAATTTCAAGTCTCTAGCTCTTGTAGTTTAGGAGATCTCTGCGTTCATACGGACGGACGGACGGACGGACAGATGGACATGGCTAGATCAACTCAGCTCGTCATCCTGACCAAGAATATATATACTTTATGGGGTCTGCCACGCCTCCTTCTGCCTGTTACATACATTTTCATAAAAACATTTTAACCTGAATTCCCATTTTCAATTTCCATTTCTCTTTTATCGATAATAATCGAAAATCGGACTTTGTTTTCTAAGCCTAATTTGAATACTGTTAGGCCTAGATATTTCAGATTTACTGTGTAGATTTGTGATAAAGACAAAGATTTTGTCATTTACAGATTTTCGATACCACGCCCCCTTCGCCCTTAATTTGAAAAAAACGTATATCAGGTACTAAAAATTTATGCTTTGGCATATACACACATTTGAATGTTATTATAACGTTCTGAAAGTTTGATGCAGATAGTCTCACTACAAAAAGATTTATGCAACAAATAAATTCGCATAATATAGCCCACACGGCAAACCAAGCGCAATAACAGGTAACTGCGCAGTTAGCAGAGTGCGTGCTTATGCGTTCGTATGGATGCATGCGTACGGGTGTAGAATGATTATAATATCAGTACTTTGTAGGGTTCAGGGTATCTCCTAGTCGAGCAGTCTCGACTAGAGCCCTCTTACTTGTTTTAAAAATTTTCTGTTGTTAAAGCAAGTCAAATATTAAGCTGACTGACTGATAGACGGTTAAAATATGTGCCATCAAGAAGATTTTTTATTGAAAAAGAAGAAGACACCGCCGAAAGCAGACGGCTTATAAATGTCTTCGAATGTAAAGATCTAGGCTACTAACCAAGGTTGATGCATACTTATCCTAAGACAGACGTATTATTTTACTGTATAGACAGAAAACTGAATGGAAGTCTGCTTTCGCATTTTGAATAATTTTGTAAACATATTTTGATATATACTTAAATATTATATTTGATATTTGATATATTTGCATATACATTTAGTTAGAGAGATAATACACGGAAGAACAACGCAACATACATCTATGTGAATGTTATATATACATATATACACTTATATAAAATGCACTCCAGCATATTTAACATAATCTTTAATACTTAAGACAGACAAGGCGTATATATATATTTTCGCCCGTTCACATAGCAACATGTACATATGTTTCTGTACATATGTTTATGTATATAGACATATGTTTATGTATTTATATAGAGTATATGTATGTATGTACTTACGCTTGGAATATTATCACTATTGCATACTTGTTCCGAGAGTAGCCGGTCCCGAATTTCCCATGCAAATATACTTGGACATTCCCTTTTGTAATCTGCAATCTTTTGTACGACGGGCGTTGTGGCTACTCGGGGCTTTGACCCGCCTATAGCTCGAGGTTTAATTGATCCTGTTTCATAATATCTATAATTAGAATAGCATTGAAAAGAAGAGAGTTATTGCATGGGAAACAAAAATCTTATTCATACGCTAGCATTACATACATATACGTAGACTATGTTTTTTTCTGGTTCTTATCACTCAACACTTTTCAGATACATTGCATACTTCTTATAAGCATTTTGGATAATGACTAGTTTCACGCAACCTTTGAAATTGAATTTGAGTAAGAAAGCTCTAGTCGAGACTGCTAGACTACGAGATTCCTGAACCCTTCGAAGAACTGATATTCCAATAATAATTCGCTTCTTTCTTGCATAAGCACCCACGCATGGGCTTTCTATGCGAAATTAATCGTTTAATAACTTTTGTTGTATATAAAACTTTCAGACCGGGATAAGAACATTAAAATGTATGTAAAGTCTCTAGTAATTGAAATAGGGTTTTTGCAAATTTGTAGGGAAGGAGGTGGATTTTGGGGTGGGGCAGGTATAACAAAAGCCGAAAATATGGAGATTCTAGCGATAAAGATGTTTTTAATCGATAACAAAAAACGGGAGTACTTATCGTATATGCAATATACGGACCAACAAAAAAATTCAAAGTTACTAGCTCTTATAGTTTCTGTAATCGACATTCATACATACGGACAGACGGACGAACAGACGCATAGCGCTAAGTTGTCACCCTGATTAAGAATATATATACTTTATGGGGTCGGCCACGCCTCCTTCTGCCTGTTATATACATTTAACAAACATATTCTTGATCAGGATGACGAGCTGAGTTGATCTAGCCCTGTCCGTCTGTCCGTCCGTCCGTCCGTATGAACGTAGAGATCTCCTAAACTACAAGTGCTAGAGACTTGAAATTGTACATGTATACTCGTATATACCATACGCAATACGAGTTTATCATATTTTTTCGATAACTCATCCCATTTATTTTTTATCGACAATAATCGATAATTTTATTTCGTTTAAGCCTAATTTGAATATTGCTAGACCTAGAGATTTCAGATTTACTGTGTAGATTTATGTGATAAAGACAAAGATTTTGTCATTTACTGATTTTCGATACCACGCCCTCTTCGCCCCAAATTTGAAAAAAAGTAGTTTAAGTACTAGAAACTTGTGCTTTGGCATATACACACATTTAAATGTTATTATCAAAGTTTGATGAAGATAGTCTCACTACAAAAAGATTTATTCAACAAATAAATTCTTATAATATAGCCCACACGGCAGCCCAAGCGCAGTAACTGGTAACTGCGTAGTTCGCAGAGCGCGTGTGTATGCGTTCGTATGGATGCATGCGTATGGGTGTGGAATGAATCCTTGCAGGGTTCAGGGTATTTCCTAGTCGAGCAGTCTCGACTAGAGCCCTCTTACTTGTTGTAATAATCATAGTTTGATTCTTATAAGGAAATTGTGTGTTTTTTTTGTTAGTGTTTTTTTTTATGAAAACTTTTGCAGTTCACACTTTTAATTATGGTAAAGTATATGTATGTTTGTGAGTGAATGTATATCTGAATACATACATACTTGTATGAAGCTTGACAGGACTATAAAATGATGTTAGGATGCATAAGAGATACAACAAGACTCATGCATAACGCGATGTGAGTATTTGCTTTTCTATATGAATGTGGAATCGAAGCAGTAGGCTTCGCTGTGAGATACCTATTCATATAACTTATGGCTAATTGAGATATGATCTGTTGATGCCCGAGTCTCTCACCTGCCCAAGATTTTGCTAACGCATCCGTTGGATACTTGAAGTATTCGAGATATATCACATGGACGTGCACCAGAATGAGCCAACTCGACAATTTTTTGGCGTGTAGAATCGGGTAAGGGTCTGCCATTGACATAGACACCACCCAGCTGATTGATGCCGCTGTGACCTGCTGTCGAGCAGCCAAATAGTGCACTTTGACCCACACCGACTCCGACCGATGAATGCGGATGATGTCCGTGCATAATATGCTCCGTAGTTAGCATCATTATGACTTGTTATTGTATGTAATAACTAAGCGTAAGAGATTTGAAATTTGTATGATTTCCGTTGCTCCGATTTATGTGTGATTAAATGGCATATACATTATAGATGATTAATAACTGACTCCAGAGAAAGCACTGACCACAATTGACTATTTATATATGATATATATATATATATATATATATATATATATATATATATATATATATTGCTATAGATATATATGTTAGTGTATGTATATATGCATACATATGTACATATAAGACTTCACTGACTTCTAGCTTCACATGCATTTGTTTCGTTGTTGAATTTTATATATTTATATATGTAAGTATTTGCTTCACTATTTTATCTATGTTACGTTTTCACTACGTTAAAGTTGTATTACGATTTCTCGGCGGGCTTGTTATAAATTTTCTAAAATTAATTATTTATTCCGTTGATGTTTGGATTTTTATGTGGTTTTTGTACTAATTGTCTGCTATTGATGAGCGAATTTCGTTCTTCGCTTCCGATTTTGATTACGTTTCCGTTTTGTTTCCCTTTGCCGCTAAGCATTTAGACATCGTTGCCGATCTGCGATCTGCCAATGGGCAGCCCAGCGAGCCGGCGGCAACGCCACGGATTGCGTGCCCGTCACTTCGCCTAACAATTTGTTAGCTTCAAAATGCAGGATAATCAAACTGCGGCGGCGGTGTGCAGTGTGCAGTGAACAAACTTGCGTACGACTAACTGGTTAGCCAAGCGAAACGATAATGAGCTCTCAAGCGAAAGACCAAACCTGCCCAGACACTGCGGAGGGCAGCAGCACCGTATATCAGAGGCAACCAGAAAATGCGACAAGGCGGCCATTTTGAGTGCATGTGAGACAAAGTAAGAGCGGGATGGCACTCTTTCAACTCGTGCTGACGTTGCGAAACGACGATAGTTACACGCTTTAGGCATGAGCGAGATGACAATACACTGCTTGTGTGTGTAAATCGCTTGGTAGAACAGGACCCAGAATCATCCCAGGTTACGCAGCCATTTACAAAAATAAAAATCGCGTGGGGCTCTTATTAAGAGTGTGCTGGAAAACACAATTTCACACATATATATACATATATATGTACATATATACATATATACATACACAGACACAAATGCAAATAAAGCTCAACGGACGGTTCCTTTTGCCATCATACACACATACATATACGCTAATGATGTATGGATGCGACTTGTATGTATTTGTACATATGTCTATGGTTAGCCATATGTAGGTGTATGAAAGTAAGCAAGATACGGTTTTTCCCTATACCCTATATTAGAAAAGGGTATATTAATAGGCTGTATATAAATAAACATTAACATAAACATACAGAGCCAATTGAAGAAGTGCATACACAATTAAGTTAGCTAAATAGCAGTACTACTACTTGAAAATAAATATGCAAAGCATATTATTATGGCGAATAAACTAGGTCTAATTTATGAATGCATATTTTCACAGCCAGACCAAACAATACAATTTCTTAGCGATTTTATAATTATACCCTAAACTAGAGGTAGGCATGGGACGAAAAAGTATATCAATTGATAATATATAGCGTTTATGTCCACTTTTATATTTTTTATACTCATCACAAAAGGTCATTATTATACTCATTCACGAAAGTGTATTAGTATATATTTCTTTTGTACGATGTCCGCCTTGCTGTCCGTCCTACCGTCTGTCCGTATGAATGAAATTTTGTTCAGACTTGAGAATCCGCCCATTAAGGGCGTGGCAAATTGGAAAATGTATTTGTCCGGTATCTCAGAAACCATGGTATTTGAAGAGCTAGAGAATTGAAGTTTGGAATGCATACTCACGTTGACCACTCAAGATCAAAAAGATATGGCGGATATATCTACGCGTTTCATGCCTACTGTTGGACGGCATATCGTATCTGATTATACAAATTCTTATATATGTTAAGCATTATAGTTGCTAGAAAGCTGAAGTTTGAATATATATATATAGACATGCCATATTTGGTCAATTCTTAGAAAGCGCCTAAGGTAACGTTAATTACAGGGTAGTTTTTAGAATGCTACGCCCCCAAAGGGGCTCAAAAATTATTTTTAGGTCATCGATAGAGGAGGCCTTCAGTAAATCAACTGTCTAATTATGTAGTTTATAGCTCTCATACTTATTGCCGCTATATCTTTTTTGTCTTGGGTTGTCAACCCGAGCATGTATTCCAAATTTCAACTCTTGCATTAAAAATGCTTTAAATATATTAGGATTTGTATAAATCAGAAAGTACAAAAGCTAGAGACTTGAATTCTATTTTGTTGGTCCGTGTATTGCATACGCAAATAGAGTTTGTTTCCAAAAATCCATAACTAATCCTTATCGAAAATCAGTCATAAAATTATATCTCTTATGCCTTAAGGGCTAGTCTCCAAATTTTAAAAATATATTTATGTTTATTTTATACAATTTCGATTTTTGTTATATTTTGGGTACCGGCCTCAAACCCACCCCCGTCCTAACAAATTTGCAAAAAGCGTATTTCAATTACTAGAGGCTTGGGCTTTGGCAAATACACACAATTGAATGCTTTTATCACGGTCTGAAAGTTTTTTTTACCCTAAATCCAATGAAAATGAGAAATCAGACTATAATTTTTTTGTGAAAATGTATGTAACAGGCAGAAGTAGGCATGGCATATAGTATAAATATTCTTGATCATATTAAAACTACTAAGCCTAGAGACTTCAGATTTACTGTGTAGATTTATGTGAAAAATATAAAGATTTTGTAATTTATAGATTTTTGATACCACGCCTCCTTCGTCCCAAATTAAAAAAAAAAAAAACATATCGAGAACTAGAGACTTGTGCTTTGGCATATACACACATTTGAATATTTTTCATCACGTTCTGAAAGTTTGATGAAGATAGTCTCATAATATGGCTCACATGTAAGCCTGAGCGTAGTCGCTGTTAACCGCGCAGTTTGCAGAGCGGGTATTTATGCGTGCGTATGCTCTACTCATCAAGAATGTACATATTCTATGGGTTCTGCCACGTCTTTTTCAGCCTGTTACTTTTTCATGAAAAAATACTCTGATTTCCCATTTTCAATGGGTTCAGGGTATAACAAGTAAGAGGGCTCTAGTCGAGACTGCTCGACTAGGAGATACCCTGAACCCTGCAAAGTACTGATTACAATCATTCTACACTTCTTTCACACACCCGTACGCATGCATCCATACGGACGCATAAACAATTGCTCTGCTAACTGCGCAGTTACTGCGCTTGGGCTGCCGTGTGGGCTATATTATGAAAATTTGTTTGTTGAATAAATCTTTTTGTAGTAAGACTATCTTCATCAAATTTTCAGAACGTGATAACAACATTAAATTTGTGTATATGCCAAAGCACAAGTCTCTAGTACTTCATATACGTTTTTTTTTAATTTTGGGCGAAAGGGGCGTGGCATCCAAAATCTGTAAATAACAAAATCTTTGTATTCATCACATAAATCTACACAGTAAATCTCAAGTCTCTAGGTCTAACAATATTCAAACTAGGTTTTAAAAACAGTCAGATTTTCGATTGTTATCGATAAAAAAGAAATGGGATGAGTTATCGAAAAAATATGATAGACTCGTACTGCGTATGGTATACACGAGTATACATGTAAAATTTCAAGTCTCTAGCACTTGTAGTTTAGGAGATCTCTGCGTTCCTACGGACGGACAGACGGACAGACGGACGGACGGACGGACAGACGGACAGGGCTAGATCAACTCAGCTCGTCATCCTGATCAAGAATATATATACTTTATGGGGTCTGCCATGCCTCCTTCTGCCTGTTACATACATTTTCACAAAAACATTATACCCTGAATTCCCATTTTCAATGGGTTCAGGGTATAAAAATTGGAGTAGTTATCGATTTTTGGAAGCAAACTCGATCTACGCGCACAATACACAGACCTACGAAAAAAATTCAGGTCTGTGGCTTTTATATCTTCTGAGATCAACGCGCGCATACATACGGATAGACGGTCGGACCGACAGGCGGACAGGGCCAAAAATATATATACTATAACGGTCACCACGCCTCCTTTGCATGTTACAAACATTTAACAAATCCTTTATACCCTGAGTTCCCATGTTCAATGGGTTCAGGGTATAAATATTGTATCAGAGAGAGAGAGATATAAGACTTAGTATACATATTATGCAGCTCAACTCATAGCTTGAACAACTGAAGCATAGGAAATATGTCATAATAATAATATACAAAACTAGTCCACTAGTTTCTGAAAATACCCGCTAAAATTCCACTTTACAAGAATGTAATATAATCAGAGCACGCACAATAACACTTATCGGCTTGCACATGCACGCAATTCGTCGGACTTTAAGTAAAAAAAAAAAAACCAAAACGACATACTCCGATTTTGTCGTTTTGGTTTTTTTTTTTTTCGTTAACGTCCGCGCCTTTGGCCTTGAGTGTGTTGCGTAGGCGTCCGAAAATAAGTACTAAAATATGAGTAGAAAATATAAACGATATTTTTAAACGTCCGCTAATTTATTTCCTGTTTCAAGCCAAATAAATACGGTTGAGTCCGGGCTTGACGACTCTCTAGGGACCGACGATTTTACCAAAAGGAACAAATAATAATTAATAATAAAATAAAATAAATAAAAATTTACACAAATTAACTTTTTATTTAAAAAAAATATAAAAATATATATATATATATTTTTTTTAATTTTTATTTATTTTATTGTATATTATTTTATATATGTATATATAATATATATATGCAAAAACATAAAAGAATAATATGTTATTCATTTTATAAATTTAGGAGATAGCATAAAGGAATGCCCAAAAAGTACTGAAAAAGTTACTGAAGTAGGTCACACTTGGGCAAAATGGACAAAAAACCGCGCAAAAAGTACTGAAAAAATGCACTTTTACTCAAAATGGATAAGAAACCTCGAAAAATGCACTAAAGTAGATCACATTTACACACCAAATGCACTAAAAAAGGTCAAATTCCTCAACGCAATTCAACGACGCAATTGATCTGCTTAGCGAAAACCACCCCCGTATATGCAAAACGCATGTACATATATCAGTGAAGAGTCTGTGCCAGCCTAGCCTGTTTCAGGCTAGATCTAGCTTATTTGAATATGGAATAGCCTATAAAATTTATAGGAAAAAACCTAAAAAAAAAAAAAAAAAAATATTTTCGTAACATATTCTTTTTTCCTTTTTAATATAGATTGCTTTCCAGCATTTTCCCTTAATTTTTATCAAATTTTTGCAACTTTTATCCATAATCTAGCTTGCTTTTGAGCGCAGCAGCGGCAACACTGCTGCATTGTGCATGCAACGTTATGAGAAACAAAAAAAAAAGTAAACGACAACGTCCAACGTTATTAGAAAAAAAAAAATAAATAAACGATAACGTCCAACGTTGTCGTTTACGAAAAAACGTCCGAAAATAGTACTTATTTTCGGACGTTTTACGCAAAACGTCCGAAAATAAGTACTATTTTCGGACGTTTTGAAATACTCAACGGATATGTGGGAGCTCTGAATATAATACAAATTAACATTTTTCACACATTTAAAAAAAAAATGAAATAAAGCAAAAAATTCGAATTCGTCACCTTTAGAAAATGGTCCATGAAATTTCTACCACATTTTGAGGACCAGGCCAGGAATTTTGCTTTGAAGAAGGCAACGGCATTCTTTTTGTGTGTGCGAGGGTGCGCGCGCGTGTATGTCGGTCTGTGTGTATCTGATTGCGTGTGTGTGTGTGTTGATGCGTGTGACTTCAAAAATCCCAAAAACGTGTCGGCCAGCATGTTGAAATTGACGTTCCTCTTCAACCATCCATCCATCGAGTAGTCCCCAGTCCCCAGTCGAAATCCGCTATGGAAAAAAGGAGTATGGGCTCTACGAGTGCTTCGTAAGCTAAGGCACAAGTTCCGTTAAGGAAATAAGGTTTGAGTTGCGATTTGGGATGCTTACGCAATTGAGGGTGGAAACGGCTTATGATATGGCACAATTTTCATTATTCTATAGACCGTTCGATTTGCTGCTGTTGCTGATGATGTTGTTGTTTTTGTGTTGTTGTTGATTTTATTGTTATTATTCTGTGTTGCTGTTGCTGTTGTTGCTCTAATAGTTGTTTTTTCTTGTTGCTGGACAAATCGATGCTTTTATTTAAGTTAAATGTATTGAAATTTAAAGTTTTATTATTTAACGATGGAAGTAATTTCAAAGTCACAAATTATCAAAATAACAAAATCGTATTTAAAATATAATAAAACAACTAAGAAAGCTCTAGTCGAGACGGAACAACTACGACATCCACTGAACTCTTCAAGGACCCAATATTTCAACTGTCGCCCCGGGCGCAATGATTTGGGAACGGCAAAACGATCTTTGGTGTTCCGTGAATTTAAAAAACGATACTCGAAAAATGTGTTTCCACCAATTTTTTTTTACTCAATACAAACATAAAATATAAATTAAACTAAAATTCAAAATTTAAACTAAAATTCAAAAAACTTAAAAGTTAACTTTTCTGAATATATTCTCGTAATCCAACATTGCAGCAATTTCTTTTTCATTTAATACGAAACACACGCGTACGTTTGTTAAAATTTTGAATTATGTGTGTGTGTGTGTGGGGGGGGGGGGGTGGTGGGGGGTGGGATATTTGGTCAATTCTTAGAAGGCGTATAACTTAAAAACAAAAGTTTATATATATGAATATGAATCAATTTGCCAAGCACCCAATTAGTTTATAAATTACTTTTCTGCAATTAAAACAAGTAAGAGTGCTCTAGTCGAGTCTGCTCGACTAGGAGATACCCTGAACCCTGCAAAGTGCTGATATTCCAATCATTCTACACTTCTTTCATGCACATACGAACGCGCTCTGCAAACTGCGCAGTTACCAGTTACTGCGCTTGGGTTGCCGTGTGGGATTTATTATGAGAATTTATTTGTTGAATAAATCTATTTATAGTCTTTGTCTTTATCACATAAATCTACACAGTAAATCTGAAATCTCTAGGTCTAACAATATTCTAATTAGGCTTAAAAAACCAAATAAAATTATCGGACGGACGGACAGACGAACATGGCTAGATCAACTCAGCTCGTCATCCTGATCAAGAATATGTATACTTTATGGGGTCTGCCACGCCTCCTTCTGCCTGTTACATACATTTTCACAAAAACATTATACCCTGTAATCCCATTTTCAATGGGTTCAGGGTATAAAAAGCATGCCAAGAGCCATTTGCTCGTTAAATTTTTAGTTTTTTGTTTTGAGAGGTGAGGAATGAAATATGATAAAACCCGAAATTTTAAAAATATATGTGTATCTACTGTTTAAATTTGGAGACTCTAGCTCTAAAGATATAGGAAATATAATTTTTCACTGGCTTTCGATAAGGTTTTTTAATTAATTGAATTAGTATACAAATTATGAGACGAAAGAGGCAGCGAAACTAAAATGAAGAACAAAAGAGAGAGAGAGAACCTGCGACTCCAACGACCAGAGGTGTGAGCAGTCAGAGTGAGAGAGAGGGAGGGAGAGCTAGAGTGAAAAGAAAGAATGTCTAGATTACGTTATGTATTTTGTTTTTGTCTCCGCAGAGATTATTCGATATCTTTACGCACTAAAACTGGAGTTTGTCCCATTCAAACAGAAGAAATTGCAATAAGAATAGCAACTGTTCCCGGTATGCAGAACTCAGGGTGTCTCATAGTAATCCCTCTTACTTGCCTTATATGATCTATTCATATATGGTCTGTATTATATGTTCCACTACATCTAGCGTTTTTAGTTGGCAGCATACGGGCTGAGATCAAAAGATCTTCCTTCTCAGGTCCACAATAATAAGCCGCAGACTTGGCCGCAGTGGTAACGTTAACGTCAGTCAGGAGTTTATTAACAGAAAAAAATATATGCATCACGCTGGGATGAAAACCAGAAAGAGAGAAAACAAAATATAGCTTAGGTAAATACAACAAAGACCAAAAAACCGCCGACAGACTGTGCTGAGTGATTGAAGAGGAAAACTCTAAAATATAATAACTAAAATAACAATAGAGGTCAAAGTAGTTACACTGCATACTCAATACAGAAAAGATATAGAGACACAGATACGACTAGCTGAGAGTACCTCTCTCCTCCATACAATGGGACTCCGCGAGGGTTTATTAGGCAGATGTAGGGACAGACCTTACTCAGCCCTTACTTAAGGGGTGACCAGAGCTCATCCCAGCTAAGCCGACGCGAGCCTACCCTTAAAGTAAACAATTAAATAAATCGATGTATAGTATATATATTTATATATATATATATATATATATATATATATATATATATATATATATATATACTCTTCTTCTTGTTGTTATTGCTATTGTTAGAAGGCGTAATGGCTCTACATGTCTTATATATAACATTCCTCCATTCATATCTATTCGGTCTTGAACAATTGAATGATTTCTCATTATGCTAGGCACATTCATATCACACATTGAATCATTCTTAGACTTCTGTGTGTATACATTTAATATCAACTTCATTATACACTTTGTTTACCCTGTAATTACACATATCAAAGAGTGGGTATACAGAAGCTGCAAGCAAATTTAGGTGATATTGTTTTTATACCCTGAACCCATTGAAAATGGACAATCAGGATATAATGGTTTTAAAAGAATGTGACAGGCAGAATGAGGCGTGGCAGACCTCATAAATTATATATATTCTTGATCAGATTTAGCCCAGTCCGTTTGTCTGTCCGTCTGTCCGTATGTATGAACGCATCGATCTCAGAAGATATATGAGCTAGAGACTTCAAATTTTGTTCTGTAGGTCCGTATATTGTACGCGCATATCGAGTTTATTTCCATAACTATAACTACTCCAGTTTTTTGTTATCGGTTAAAACCTTTCGAAAATCAATTAAAAGATAATATCTCCTACATCTTTAACGCTATAGTCTCCAAATTTAAAAATCGGAATCATATTATTTTTGTTAAATTTCGTTTTTGACTATACCCCCACCCTTAAAATCCGCTCCTTTCCTCCAAATTTGCAAAAAGCGTTTTTCAAATACTAGAGATTTATGCTTTGGCAAATACACACATTTTAATGTTATTATCACGGGTTGAGAGTTTTATGAGAATTGTCCGACTTTATTAAGAAATTAAGTTCCTATAGTAAGCCCACTCTGCAGCCCATGCCTGCTTATACATGCGTGCGCATGTTTTTGTGCATGCTTTGTTTCTTGTGTAAGCAGAAAAGAAGTGACGAGTTTTTGAAATTTCGGTTCCTGGAAGGGCTCAGGGGATCTTGTAGTCGAACAGTCTAGACGAGAGCTTTATTACTTATTATACCCTGAACCCATTGAAAATGGGAAATCAGGGTATAATGTTTTTGTGAAAATTTATGTAACAGGCAGAAGGAGGCATGGCAGACCCCATAAAGTATATATATTCTTGATCAGGATGACGAGTTGAGTTGATCTAGCCAAGTCCGTCTGTCCGTCCGTCCGTCCGTATGAACACAGAGATCTCCTAAACTACAAGTGCTAGAGACTTGAAATTTTACATGTATACTCGTGTATACCATACGCAGTACAAGTTTATCATATTTTTTCGATAACTCATTCCATTTCTTTTTTTATCGATAATTATCGAAAATTTGACTTTGTTTTTTAAGCCTAATTTGAGTACTGTTAGACCTAGAGATTTCATATTTACTGTGTAGATTTATGTGATAAAGACAAAGATTTTGTTACTTACAGATTTTGGATACCACGCCCCCTTCGCCCCAAATAAAAAAAAAAACGTATATCAAGTACTAGAGACTTGTGCTTTGGCATATACACACATTTGAATGATATTATCACGTTCTGAAAGTTTGATGAAGATAGTCCCACTACAAAAAGATTTATTCAATAAATAAATTATCATAATAAAGCCCACACGGCAGCCCAAGCGCAGTAACTGGTAACTGCGCAGTTAGCAGAGCGCGTGTTTATGCATTCGCATATGATAGTTTTTCCTCTGTTCTGTGCCTTTTTCTTCCGACGCCTCTATTCTGCTCTTCAACCTCGACCAGACCTCGACTACTCTGGCCGTGTTATATGAAACTGTCCATTATGCTTCTAATTCGTGCTGGTTCAGATACAGACTGATATTGCAAATTTAAGACACAACAGGTAACACATTATCAATCGCTATGTGCTGCGAGTTGTCTATTAGATTGGAAGTTAAGTAAGTGAGCAGTTCCGAGCATGACGAGAAAGTTCCTCATAAAAATTAAATTGGAGTTGGAGTTGGAGCTCAATCAGTGCCTGCTCTTTAGGACTGGCTGCTTATATAGATGTTGGTCTGCACGCGTCGCGTATTACTTGCCGGATGCGGAAATATTATTTTAAATAACTGCGCACAATCGTAGAGGCCAGACGTCCTGCCGCTAGTCTGTTGGGGCGGGAATAATTCTAGACGCATTCTTTATATATACATCGTTAACTGGTTTCATTGCGCCGGGGGTCGGTGGTTGGACTATGTGCGTGTGCACGGGAAATTAAGGAACAGGAGCGTGCTGAATCTGATTCGTAATATTTGCTTACCAAAAGCTACCGCCATACATTTATTTATTGCCTGGCTTTTCGAATAGGTTAACATTGCATTTTTATACCCTGACCCCATTGAAAATGGGAAATCAGGGTATAATATTTTTGTGAAAATGTATGTAACAGACAGAAGGAGGCGTGGCAGACCCCATAAAGTATATATATTCTTGATTAGGGCGACGAGCTGAGTTGATCTAGCCATGTCCGTCTGTCCGTATGAGCGTCGAGATCTCCTAAACTACAAATGCTAGAGTCTTGAAATTTTACATGTATGTATACTCATGTATACAATACGCAGTACGAGCTTATATTTTTTTTTTGATAACTCATTCTATTTCTTTTTTATCGATAATAATCGAAAATTTGTGTTTTAAGCTTAATTTGAATGCTGTTTGTTTAGATTTATGTGATAAATACAAAGATTTTGTGATAAATATAGATTTTTAATACCACGCCCCCTTTGCCCCCAAAAAAATGGATACCACGCCCTTTTTGTCCCAAGTTTGAAAAAAATCTTATATCGAGTACTAGAGACTTATACTTTGGCACATTTTGTTATCCCGTCCTGAAAGTTTAATGAAGATATTTTAAACAAAACCCTCTTGCACGAAACTAACTTCATCAAAGCACAAGTAGTACCTGAGGGGCGTGGTATCCAAAATCTATACTTCTTTTTATTTCTTACAAGAATCTACAAAATAAATCTAAAGTCTCTAGCCGTAACAGTATTCAAATTACTCTTAAAAACGAAGTCAAATTATCGATCCTTATCGATAAAAAGAAATGGAATGAGTTATCGAAAGGATCTGATGAACTTATACTACATTTTTATACCCTGAACCCATTGAAAATGGGAAATCAGGGTATAAAGTTTTTGTGAAACTGTATGTAACAGGCAGAAGGAGGCGTGGCAGACCCCATAAAGTATATATATTCTTGATCAGGATGACGAGCTGAGTTGATGTAGTCCGTCTGTCCGTCCGTCCGTCCGTCCGTCCGTCTGTCCGTCCGTATGAACGCAGAGATCTCCTAAACTACAAGTGCTAGAGACTTGAAATTTTACATGTATACTCGTGTATACTATACGCAGTACGAGTTTATCTATAGCGAGTTTTCGATAACTCATTCCATTTCTTTTTTTTATCGACAATAATCGATAATTTTAAATTTGTTTTTAAAGCCTAATTTGAATACTATTAGACTTAGACTTACAAAGATTTTGTCATTTACAGATTTTGGATACCACGCCCCCTTCGCCCCAAATTTGAAAAAAACGTATATCAAGTACTAGAAATTTGTGCTTTGGCATATACACACATTTGAATGTTATTATCACGTTCTGAAAGTTTGATGAAGATAGTCCCACTACAAAAAGATTTATTTAATAAATAAATTATCATAATAAAGCCCACACGGCAGCCCAAGCGCAGTAACTGGTACCTGCGTAGTTAGCAGAGCGCGTGTTTATGCATTCGTATGGATGCATGCGTATGGGTGTGTGCATGTCATTTTGTATATGTGCATGAAAGAAGTGTAGAATGATTGGAATATCAGTACTTTGCAGGGTTCAGGGTATCTCCTAGTCGAGCAGTCTCGACTAGAGCACTCTTACTTGTTATACCCTGAACCCATTGAAAATGGGAAATCAGGGTATAATGGGTTTGTTAAATGTATGTAATAAGCAGACTGAGGCGTGGCAGACCCCATAATGTATATATATATTCTTGTCTGTCCCTCTGTTCGTCTGACTGTCAGTTTGTCCGTAAGTCCGTATGTGTGAACGCGTCAGTCTCTGAAAATGCTCTTGTATTTGTACTGTGTAGAGACTTCAAATTTTGTATGTTGGTCCGTGCACAGCACAACGATAGCTATAGTTATTTTAATGTTATCAATTATCGAAAGTCAGATATAAAATTAGATCTTCTACATCTTTAGAGCTAGAGTCTAAAACTTAATATACAGATTTTGGTGTATTTTATGGATTATCGATTTTTGTTATTTGGATAGAAGCCCCGAATCAACCGCCTTCCCTTCCAAAAGTGCGATAAGCGCATTTGGAGCACTAAAGACTTGTGTTTAAGCAAATACACACAATGTTATTATCACGTTCCGAAAATTTTATGAATATAGGCCATCTACAAAAAAATTTAATTAGGTTCCCATAGTAAGCCCAAATTATAGCCCAATATATATTTTTTATACCCTGAACCCATTGAAAATGGAAAATCAGGGTATAATGGTTTTGTTAAAAGTATGTAACAGGCAGAAGGAGGCGTGGCAGACCCCATAAATTCTTGATCAGGGCGACGATTTAAGTCGATTTTGCCCTGTCCGTTTGTCTGTCTGTCTGTCTGTGTGTCCGTATGTTTGAACGCGTCGATCTCAGAAGATATAAGATGTAGAGAAATTTGAAACTGCACGCGAAGATCAGGTTTATTTACAAAAATCGATAACTGCTCCCCTTTTTTTGTTATCGATAAAAAACCTGATCGAATATCAGTTATAAAATTATATCTCCAACATTTATAAAGCTAGACTCTTCAAATTTTAAACGTAGATTTTTTTGTATAATATAGAATTTCAATTTTGATATATTTGTTATGTTTAACTAAATCGACTCAGATCGTCATCCTAATCAAGAAAATATATTCTTTATAGGGTCTGCCACGCTTCCTTCTACCTGTTATATATATTTTAACAAAACCATTATACCCTGATTTCCCATTTTCAATGAGTTTAGGGTATAAATATGTAGACGACACTAGTCCAAACGAATATATTTATATGTATATAACTTTCAAGTCCCTAGCGGTAGTGCTAAGCACTTTTAGTTACTCCCACATAAAATGTTGGATTCGGCGTATGATGTGGCTGTTAATATATGTACATGTAACAGTCTTTTAAAGGAAGTAAGACGTTGCTGAAAGACCGTTGCAGTCGAGCGCTATCGACTGCATAAAATAGTTGAATCTTTTTTGGTAAAGGGGTCGGGAAGGAGTCTGCAGTAACTTAACAGTTAAATTAGTAAAGGAGGTTAATAGTAATTTATTCATTTAGTTTATTCCAAGATACAGCATACAATTAAAGTTTCAACTCTCTAGCACTTTAAATAAAAAGATTTTTTAATGAAAATATTGTTTCCCGAAAATAATATCCGGATAGATCATATGGTTTAAAGTTCTATTCAATCGTTAAGTAAAATTAAAGTTATAAATGTGGAAACATATAAGATGGAATGTAGCGATGGAGTGGAGAGTGCGGATTTTACTTTGCTACATACTTCATCTTTGATTCTGAAGATGTGAGTTTGAGTCGTAGGTATTACAAGGAAAGTCGAAAGTAAATTAAAGTTCACAGGCGTTCCCCAATCCTGGATCGAGGACAGGAAGCGTGCAAATCGGGCGCATGCAACGACATACAGAAGGGTTTCAATTGTCATTAAAATAAATAATAATACGCAAGGGACAAATTAAAGAGACATACGTAGTGCATAACAATTTTCAAATTATGAATAAATGAACATGGATCGAGTGGTTCCATGCTAAAATTGGCGCTGCTACTCAGACGGCGAAGTCATAAAGAAAGAAGTGGGTGACCATTTGCAGCCGGTACTCAGGCGTTTAAATCTCTATTTAGTACACCTCACTGGTAGTTGCAAATTCTTATAGCTGGAGGGTTGCTTAGTTGATTCTGCTGCTGCTGCTGCTGCTGCTGTCTGTAAGGCTTTACGTCACCGGCACACGGTTGTAGTCATAGTCATCTCCCCGGCATATACCCACTCCGTTGGGCACGGAAAAAAAATTAACCGCCTGCTGTTGCCAACGAACTAGAAAGGCACAGTCGTCGCTCTGCCACGTGTCGCTGACAAACTGCTTAAACACGCCGTTGATGAATTCAAATAGAGATGTTAGGGACGCGTTGCACGGGTTGCCTGGGCAGCCTGGGCAGCATGGGTAGACGGGCCGTACCGCTGCTTCTCCCAGCTTTAACAAATTACACACTTTGCGGCATTTTGCGCTTTTAACAATTTTATTGTTATCGATCGTTGGTCGCCTGGCTGCCAATTATCAAGTGCTAGACCAGACAAGCACCAATTGTGTAAATCAGACATATCGATAGAGAGAGACAGAGAGAGAGGGAGAGAAAGATAGAGAGATAGAGAAAGAGGGACTGAGAGAGATTGACAGATTTAGAATGCGATGAGATTCGTCGTCAATAGCAGAAATCGCCAGACTTATATGTACGTATTCATGTAAGATATCTTTACACACACACACACACACAACACACATTGAGGCGTAGCCAGGCCAAATGTAATTAATTACATGGACGGTTGGCTATGGGCTAAACATACGAAGAACTTAACTTACTGTCATTTCAGACAATGAATACAGAAGCCCAAACAAACACACAACAAATTTGCTACAGTGAGTGAGTGAAAGAGGGAGAAAAGAGGGAGCTAGAGCGAGAGATATATAATCAATGCACGTGTAAAAAGGGATAAGTAGGTGGTCAACGTAGGCTAAGCTGTGTGTGTGTGCGTGGGTGTGCGTGTAGGTGTACATGAATTAAGGATTACATGAGTTCTACTGATTACCTGGATGTATGTGCGTTGATATTGATGATGATGATGGTCAAAAGCAGTATTCGACAATTTTAATTTTAATTGGCATTAGTCGGTGGCGGCGACGCTTTTTATACCCTAAACCCATTGAAAATGGGAAATCAGGGTATAATGGTTTTGTTAAAATGTATTTAACAGGCAGAAGGAGGCGTGTCAGACCCCATAAAGTATATATATTCTTGATCAGGGCGACGAGCCAAGTTGAGTCTCCAAACTTGAAATGTAAATTCATATGTATTTTTAAGAATTTCGGGTTTTGTCATACTTTACCTCCCACCTCTTAAAGCACCCCCTTCCCTATAAGTTTGCCAAAACGTATTTTAAGTACTAGACACTTGTGCGTTGGCACACACATATTTTAATGTTATAATCACAGTCTAAAAGTTTTATCAAGATTGTCCGTCTACAAAAAAAGTTATTAAACAAATAAGTTCCCAAAGTAAGCCCACATGGCAGCACATGCCTGTTTATACGTGCGTACGTAAGTAGAAATGAAGCGACGAATTATTGAAATATTAGTTCCTGGAAGGGTTCAGGGGATCTCGTAGTCGAGCAGTCTCGACTAGAGCTTTCTTACTTCTTTTTTTGCGAATTTTCTCCTCTACGGTGTCTACATTGGTCAAGTAAATAAGTTCCCATAGTACAAACGATAGGCGCAGCTCTCTGGTTGCTCGATATGTAAGTATTGGATTAAAAATCAATGTCGCCAAAGTCAAGCGAAAGATGCAATGTGCGCTGCTGTCTGTAAAGTCTGTCCAGACTCTGTCCTGCTTTGCTGATCACTCCATCATCATGCGCCATGATAAGCATCAATCGAATTGTCATTGTGAATCATATCATAACTGATAGAGCAATGCTGAAGAGAACAGTGCCAGACAAAAACCAAATACAGGTGCATACAGGTGATGGCTAGATATAATCGGACATTTGAAATTGACTCAGTCTTCAGTGACTGATGTGAGGCATGTGCTCTAATCCTAATCAATCATAATATATCAAAAGCCATCTACTTTGTAAGAAAGTATCCTCTGTTCGAGTTTTACCAGCTCTACTACCCTACATTAGGCTTATACACCATAAATACAAAGGTTTGGAGGCGAAGCTGTTAGCGCAGATAATTCATAAGATAACTGAAACGAAATTGCTATTTTGTCTGTCCGTATGAACGAAAACGAACACCATTTCGACGCTATGGAAGAGAGACGTACCTTGTCTCTTTGAATGTAAAATATATCTGATATATTATATATATATATAGTCTATATATATATATAAGAATATATATATATAGAAGAAGTCCCAAAATCGATCACAAATCCAGCTTGAAACAATGCGAAAAAAGAAGAATACAAAATGTCTCCAATGTGGAGATATGGAATTAAAATCCACCCAATCGTATCACAATGTCCCCCAATCCCCCAATGTCCACGTAGACCACCTTCCTCAGACATGTCAACGGTGCTTGGAGCTATATTCCCTTAGTCGGAGACATAGCAAGTTATCAATCAATCAAAAATACATACATATGTTCAAAGTTTAATATTTTCTTGCTGCCGCCTAGGTTTGAAGATTCCGAGATCGGAATAGACTTGCTCCTCCTCTCCACCGGTCCCACATTGACTTAGCACTGCAGCCTTGCTAGATCTAAAGATTTGATGTCCTTGAACAGAGAAAAGTTCTATAGGCGTTTTATATGAGTTAGGCTGTGCCATATAAATTAATCGGGCTTCCACAAAAATACAAGAAAAAAATTAAATTATTGTATAACAAATGTTACGGTAATTTTCCTGAATTCAAAATCATTGAAATGAAATAATGAAAATCCCAAAAAACAATCAAAGGGATACCCATTCCATGCACAGGCCAGACTCTTTTTTATATATATATCTACAAACATACATAAGTATATATATATATATATATATATATATATATATATATATATATATATGTATGTGTGTGTAGCAAGGGCTCAGTATTCAGCACTAAAGAGGTGTTTAGTGCCGACTGCCGACAGCCGCCAGTCGACTGCCCTACCTACCCCGACCAATCCCATCCCCCCATCCTATCCCGTTCCTCACCCCACTATCAATGTTTTCAGCTTTAAGGGTGTGTGTATGTGTGTGTGTGTGTGTGCACGCGTGCGTGTTTGCTGGTGAGCCGCACGAATTTCTGTTCCTTAAACGCAAATGCTAATGCTAATGCCACTGTCGATGCCTATGTCGAAGAGGGCGTAACTCTGTTGATAAAGTTAAATTAGCAGTCGGGTATTTCCCATTTATTGCTATCCACCCCTAACAAATACTATGTATCCACTGTACATACCTATATATGAGTAGAATCTGGTTATAACGACGCTCAAGGGACTGACGATTTTACGGCGTTATACCCGGAAGACGCTGTATCCAAAAGGAGCAAAAAACTTTTTTTTATTTATTATGGTTATGGAGATCGACGCGTTCAAACATACGGACAGACGGACGGACAGCGCTAAATCGACTCAAGAATATATATACTTTATGGAGTCTGCCACGCCTCCTTCTGCATGTTACATTTTCACAAAACAAAACACAACTCAGCTCGTCGCCCTGATCAAGAGTATATATTTTTTTATGAGTTATGCTTTCTTATCCCATTTTCAATGGGATCAGGTTATAACAAGTATGAAAGTTCTAGTCGAGACTACTCGACTACGAGATCCTCTGAACCCTTCGAGGAACTGATATTTCAAGTTTAGTAATTTATGACTTATTTTCTGCTTATACAAGAAACAAAACATGCACACACACATACACACGCACGAATAAGATAGCATGCGCTGCCTGTGGGCTTACTATGGTAACTTAATTACCAATTGGGTCTGCCACGCCTCCTTCTGCCTGTTACATACATTTTAACAAAACCATTATACCCTGATTTCCCATTTTCAATGGGTTCAGGGTATAACAAGTAAGAAAGCTCTAGTCGAGACTGCTCGACTACGAGATCCCCTGAACCCTTCCAGGAACTAATATTTCAATAATTCGTCACTTCATTTCTACTTACACATGCACACACACATGCACACATAGGCACGCACGTATAAAAAGGCATGGGCTGCCATGTGGGCTTACTTTGGGAAATTAATTGTTTAATAACTTTATTTGTAGACGGACAATTTTGATAAAACTATCAGACCGTGATTATAACATTAAAATGTGTGTATGTACCAACTCACAAGTCTCTAGTATTTGATATACGGTTTTTGCGTTGTAGGGAAGGGGGTGTTATGAGGGGTGGGGGTGAAATATGACTGAAACCGAAATTCTTAAAAATACATATGATTCTACATTTTAAATTTGGAGACTCTGTCTTTAAAGGTATAGATATTATAATTTTATAACTGATTTTCGATAAGGTTTTTTATCGATAACAAAAAAAACAGAAGCAGTTATCGATTTTTAGAAATAAACTTGATCTGCGCTTGCAATATACGGACTTACAGCTTCAAATTTCAAGTCTCTAGCTCTGTTATCTTCTGAAATCGACGCGTTCAAACATACGGACAGACGGACAGACAGACGGACAGGGCTAAATCGACTCAGCTCGTCGCCCTGATCAAGAATATATATACTTTATGGGGTCTGCCACGCCTCCTTCTGCCTGTTACATACTTTTAACAAAACCATTATACCCTGATTTCCCATTTTCAATGGGTTCAGGGTATAAAAATAGTGGCGCTCTCTTCATTAAAATTTGAATGAATAATTGTATTCAGAGCTTCTGCAGCCGTAATGCCTCCAAAATGCTAGGTGCTGACACATCTTCATCTTGATCTTCGACGTTTTCGTCGCTGGCCTGACCTTTATCAAATATATTTTTAACAATATTGTCTTCAGAAGGTTACTCACAAATCGCAACACCATTGTTATAATTGGTATTCAATAAGAGCATCGTCAATATTTTGTCATTGTAGCCGGTTGAAATGTGAAAAATATCGTCGGTATAAGCAATTTGTCGGAAATGTACTAAGCGGAGGCCCTTTCATATAATTTTGTATGGGGACCAGCCAAGACATCGAATTTTCTTCGCAATAACCGGACAAACGCTATAGGCGGAGTCGTTATAGCAGGATTCTACTGTACGTATATATATATATATATATATATATATATATATATAGATGGGCATAGATGGGCATGCCCGAAGCGAACAATGCCCTGTTTCATTATTGTTTTCTTTGAACACAATAATGAACAACAGGGTAATCATTTATATATAACAATGCGATGAGCCCAGTCTGCGGATAAAGATGACGATGGGCTATGACGACATTTTCAATGAGGATTTGGCCGCGGCTGCGGTGGATGGCCGTCATCACTGAGGCACAGAGCCCAGCTCTAGCCCAACTGTCTCGCTCTCTCTCTCTCTCTCTGCCGTTTGTTTGCTGCCAGTTGACTGGGCAATTAACCATTGGCTTGGAAAAGGAAAAAGGGAACTTCAGCAACAGCAACATCACATTTTGTGAACTCTAAACCCTAGCTGAAATTCCACAATTTTTGCCTGTATGTACCCTCTCAATTGCTCCTGCTATGCTATATTCGCTTAGTAATTGGCAGACACACTGGCAGCACATCTGAAAGCTTTTGCTTTAGATGAGTGTGAGGGGGTGTAGTCGGGGGCTGTATGAAAAAGACGACCATCAGCTGTGTATATATATCTTAATAGTAGAAATAATCTAAGTTCAAATAACATATATACATCTCTTTAGTTCTCAAATATATATGTATATATATATATTTTATATATATATATATATATATATATATATATATATATATATATATATATATATATATATATATATATATATATATATATATATATATATATATATAAGTAAATAGAAACCGGTCCGCACATATATTCTCTTAGTATATCGGGATCATCAACAAGTCAATCGGAACTAATGTGTTTAATTGCTTTGTTGAAGCCCTTAACCAATACACCCTATAAAAAGACTTGCCCAAGGAACTATGGAGCCAAGACGTTACATTTATGCAATCCGATTATGATAACCTGTCCTGATTGATAATGACAGTGTAGACTATAATGGAATAGGGTATAATCCGCAATTGAAATGGTTTCCAATTGTCAGCTGTTACTTTAGTTTAGCAATAGAGTGGCTGTGTAGGGACGTCGGTTCGGTGTTATTATATAACATTGTGTAGTTCAGATATACATACATATGTATTTATTAGAGGCCTGCATGATAATACTCGTTTCCGGCAGTCTTCCAAATATTTACAAATTTTCATGTTTTGGGTAAAATTTCTGCAAACGATAAGCAATATCGCCAAGTATTCTGTTTTGCTGTGCTTCTTACACGAAATTTTAAAAAAAGCAACAAATAACAAATATAAATAAAGCAACAAAACAAGAAAGAGCGACTAACCAATAAGACAATAAGCGGTACTTCTTTAGCGTTACATGCTACTTCCAAGCAGTGTTGCCAGTTGTTAAGCTCCGTTGTTGAGCTAAAATTGGGCTAGAATAGGCTAAGCATTGAAAATAAATGCTGGAAATTACCTTTTTTTTTTTGCTGAAATACACAATTTATATATTTTAATTTATATATTAATTTATATATTAAGTATGAACTTGAATTGCTAGATTTATGGCTAGAGGTTATATACGAATATTATAGGCTATAGCCATTAACTGACAGAACTATTTCCAATTGTTTATATTCCAAATTGTGTATGCTGTATGTGTAGCATATACATACGAAATTGTGTATGGTTTTACTACGGTTTTCCTTTAATCTCTTTCGCTCAGTTGCAAAGTATGGATCATTTTTTATGAACGTGCTAAAGTAAGCTGAAAAATATTATGCATTCCAGCTAGCAATGCTTCGTCTAAAAAGGCTTTCTCTCAGGCCCGGTTATTGATTTCAGAAAAAACAAGCAGTATTGGCACAAATAGTGCTATGAATTATGAAGTTATGGTTTTATATTTCAATTTGAAAACAAAACAAATTTATACATATATATTTTTTTTCATATTATATATTCCTCTAATGGCTAAATATTTATACCCTGAACCCATTGAAAATGGGAATTCAGGGTATAATGTTTTTGTGAAAATGTATGTAACAGGCAGAAGGATGCGTGGCAGACCCCATAAAGTATATATATTCTTAATCAGGATGACGAGCTGAGTTGATCTAGAAATGTCCGTCTGTCCGTCCGTCCGTATGAACGCAAAGATCTCCTAAACTACAAGTGCTAGAGACTTGAAACTTTACATGTATACTCGTGTATACCATACGCAGTACGAGTTTATCATATTTTTGCGATAACTCATTCCATTTCTTTTTATACCCTGAGCCCGTTGAAACTGGGAAATCAGGGTATAATGTTTTTGTGAAAATGTATGTAACAGGCAGAAGGAGGCGTGGCAGGACCCATAAAGTATATATATTCTTGATCAGGATGACGAGCTGAGTTGATCTAGTCCGTCCGTATGAACGCAGAGATCTCCTGAAATTTTATATGTATACTCGTGTATACCATACGCAGTACGAGTTTATCATATTTTTTCGATATCTCATCCCATTTCAAAAATCGACAATAATCGATTATTTTACTTCGTTTTTAAAGCCTAATTTGAATACTGTTAGACCCAGAAGACCCCACATGTCATAAAAACAAAGATTTTGTCATTTACAGATTTTGGATATCACACCCCCTTCGCCCCAAATTTGAAAAAAACTTATATCAAGTACTAGAAACTTTTGCTTTAGCATATACACACATTTGAATGTTATTATCACGTTCTGAAAGTTTGATGAAGTCCCACTACAAAAAGATTTATTAAACAAATAAATTCTCAAAATAACTGCGTAGTTCGTAGAGCGCGTGTTTATGCGTTCGTATTGATGCATACTATGGGTAAGTGCATGTCATTTTCTATATGTGCATGAAAGAAGTGTAGAATGATTGGAATATCAGCACTTTGCAGGGTTCGGGGTATCTCCTAGTCGAGCAGTCTCGACAAGAGCACTCTTACTTGTTTATCGATAATTATCGAAAATCGGACTTTGTTTTTTAAACCTAATTTGAATACTGATAGACGTAGAGATTTCAGATGGACTATCAGTACTTTGCAGGGTTCAAGGTATCTCCTAGTCGAGCAGTCTCGACAAGAGCCATCTTACTTGTTTATTTTTAAGTTTATAAAATTTCGTTTATGTGAATAAAATCTTGTTATTAATTTTATTTCTAAATAAAAATGTGTTTGTATTTGCATTCAATAGTAATATGCTAGATCTAGCCTGAAATAGGCTGAACTGCCAATGTTTGATGCTAGCAAGAACGAAAACAAAATTTGAATGGTACAAAATATTTCGTTTGCTTTCGTTTATTGCTTTGCCGTTTTATTCGTTCGTTGCTTAATATTTTGATAACTTTTGATTTACTGCATTCTTCGCTATGTGCTCTTCGCTCGCGCTGTTTCGTTCGTATGCGAAACTTGGATTTACTCAATTTAAAACTACGAGATCACCTGAACCCTTCCAGGAATTAATATTTCAATAATTCGGCGTTCCACTTCTACTCACACATGCACACACACATACACACATAAGCACTTACGTATAAACTGGCTTGGGCTGCAGTGTGGGCTTACTATGCTAACTTATTTGTTTAATAACTTTTTCTGTAGATGAACAATCTTGATAAAACTTTTAGACCGCGATTATAGCATTAAAATGTGTGTATGTGCCAACGCGCAGTCTCTAGTATTTGAAATACGGCTTTTGCAAACTTGTAGGAAGGGGGTGTTTTGAGGAGTGGGGGTGAAGTATGACAGAAACCGAAATTCTTAAAAATATATGTGAATCTACAGTTTAAAGTTGGAGACTCTGTCTCTAAAGATGTAGGAACTAAAATTTTTAAACTGATTTTCGATAAGGTTTTTAATCGATAACAAAAAACGGGGATAGTTATCGAATAAAAAAAAAAAAACTCGATATGCACGTGCAATATACGAACTTACGAAAACATATTTCAAAGTCTCTAGCTCTTATAACTTCTGAGATCGACGCGTTCATACATACGGACGGACAGACAGACGGACAGAGCTAAATCAACTCGGCTCGTCGCCCTGATCAAGAATATATATACTTTATGGGGTCTGCCACGGCGCCTTCTGCCTGTTACATACATTTTAACAAAACCATTATACCCTGATTTTTCATTTTCAATGGGTTCAGGGTATAAAAAAACGAGACAGTGAACCGTGCAAGTGTGTGGATGTCTCGTTTGGCGTTTCAAATGCATTCGTGCAGGCCTCTAGTATATATCACACTTTCACTAGTCCTCCTCTCTAACAATCCACATGCCACATTCGAATAAACCGTGTTCCCCGTCATAGTTCAGAAAACAAATAAAGAAGATAAATCCTCCTATAAGTGAATCAGCAGCTCTGAGCAGCGGCTTTTTGAAACTTTAATCTTGAATACGGATCTCTATCCTGTATCTGCGATGAATTCCATTTACTTGACAGACGGAAACTAAGCCGCCTGGACAAGGCAAGACCACTAGCAGCAGACGAACTACGTTCCTCACCTGCCCTCAAATAATCTTAACGGTTCCTTTGAACAAAATTTAAAGGCAACTAAGGCTAATTCTATCGTGGTTGCATCAATCCTATAGCTACAATTTGAGTGATATACATTTCTTATATGAAATAAGTAAGAAAGACTACGAGATCCCCTGAACCTTTCAAGGAACCTATATTTCAATTAAAAAGTGAATTATAAAGTGTAAAAAATTTCTATATCCACCGACTAGGGGCGTGGCAAATTGGAAAATGCACTTTCCAGTATGCCAGAAATCATATTAGTTGAAGAGCTAGAGAGTTGAAATTTAAAATGTATATTTGCGGTTACAGGACAAGTTCAAAACGATATGGCGGATATATCTACGCCCATTGGGGGCGTGGCAAATCGGGAAAAAACTTTAGCTTCTACAGTTTTAAAGCTAGAATGCTGAAATTTTGCACGTGAGTCAATGTTACAACTTCATAAAGATTTATATGTCCACGCCTACTAGGGGCGTGGCAAACCGCAAAAGTTTATAGCTCCTACAGTTTTAGAACTAGAAGGATACAATTTATATAGTTGAGTTATTGGTGATCTCCTCTATCGATGACATAAAAATAATTGTTACGTTTTTTTGGGGGCATGTCCAATATGACACGCGAAAATACAGGGTATTTTTCAATAAAAATAATAGCTCATTCTAAGGACTGGCCAAAAATAATAAAAACATAAAATTTTCCGCTGGGTTCGAGCCTGCACCCAATCTACGCCCACTGGGGGCGTGAAAAATCGACATTTGTAGCGCCCAAATGCAAAATTCATATGCGTGTGTCACCAACATATGTATATATACGCTTAATAGGCATTAATAAGACAAAAGGAAACATTTATAAGAAATTTTAACAATATAAAATATATTAAACCATACAAACTTTCCAATTTACAAAAATTTCCCGCAGGCTCGAAGTTGTACCGTAATCAAATAGCATGTTTGTCAAAAAAATAAAAGAATAATATTAATCTCATTGAAAATGAGAAAATGTAGGTGGCATATGAAATTTGTAGTTGGGCAATACTAATTTTGCCTATTTGCCACGCAGGACAAGACAAGACAAGTGGGCGTAATTTTTATACTTCTGACGACGTACATTTATAGTCCGCATCTTTTTATACTCACGAAAGTTAATTATTATACTTATTCACGACAGTGATTTAGTATATTGGTTTTCACCAATCTTCGTCTGGCTGTCCGTCCGTCTGGCAGTCTGTCCGTCTGTCCTCTGAAGCTAGAGACTTGAAATTTGAAACATATACTCATGTATACCCTCGAATTAATAAAGCGTCAAGATTTTCCCGATCTGCCTATTAGGGGCGTGGCAAATTGGAAAATGCATTTTCCGGTATCTCAGAAACCAAGATAGTTGATACAATAGCGAGATGAAACTTGGAATGTCTACATGCGTTGACAACCGAAGATCATGGCGGGTATATCTACGCCCATTTGGGGACGTGGCAAATCGGGTAAAGCTGTATCTTCTAGCTTTAAAGCTAGAAAGTCAAAATTTGGCACGTGAGTTATTGTTACGTTCCTATAAAGATCGATTAAAAACAAGTAAGAACGTTGCTATCGGACGTTACCCACTGCAGAATAGTCATTCACAGCCCGAACTGTGCCAAATCCATTCAATTCAACGCGAGTATTCATTCGAAATTTCAACTCTCTAGCACTTCAACTACTATTGTTTCTGTGATATAAGTATATATATCCTAAAATATTAAAGCTAGAAACTTAATAATTGGATAGTTGACTAACTGGAGGTCTCCTCTATCAATGATCAAAATAATTTGTACACCCTTTCGAGGACGTGGCATACAAAATACACTGTAGTTTTCTCATTTTTTTTTTAGCGTAGGCTCTAAGATTTTGCATTTTTGTTACCTTAGATGCCTTCTAATAACTGACCAAATTTCACATGTCTACGCCCACTCGGGGAAACTGTATTTTCTATAGTTTGAGAGCTAGAAATTCTAAACCTAACGAATAAATTGCTTTTGGCATCCTCTATTGATTTTTACAAAAGTAATATATAAACAAGTCAACTCGAATATATACTTCGAAATTTTGACTATTATCTCATATATAGTTGGGTCTGATAAAGTATCACCGCCGTCAAGCCGGAAAATGCATTTTCCGGGATGTCAGAAATACTATTAGCTCAAATGCTAGAGAGTTGCCATTTGAAATATATACTCGCGTTGACAACCCAAGAACAAACAAAATATTGGGGGCGTATATCCAAGCCCACTGAGAGAGTTTCAAATCGGATAAATATATAGTAAATTTTCAAATTCTGCTATATTTTGAACTCTATCGACGCTAGAGTTTTGCAATTTTGTATATATACTCGGTTTGAGAACCTAAGATCAAATCGAAGTGGTGGGTATAGCTACGCCCACAAGAGGCGTCGCAAAAGCTTCTATGTTCCGCATTCATACCCAAAAATAATACTTAGCGCCTTTTTGGAGGCGTGGCATATATAAATACTATTAAATGCCCTAAAAATACAGTTACGTTACCCTAGAGTCCTTATAAAAACTGGCCAATTATAAATCCCCGTCCATTGGATCCGTGGCAAATCCGCAACCAAATGCGTGTCAGTCAGCATCACACAGTCAGTTGCGCCAGACTGCCCTTTTGGAATAATGTATAAAAAGTGTTTATTAAAGACGTACGATACCGGTAAAGCTGTTAAAGCTAGAGACAGCAGATTTACTGTGAAGCTTCATGCAATAAATACAAAGAATTTGTAATTCTTAGATTTTGGATTCTACGCCCCGTAGCACTATTCAACAAATAAGTTCCCATAATATAGCGCATAACTCTGCGTCAGCTGCGCAGTTAGCAGAGCACGTGCTAATGCGTGCGTGCATATGTGTGTTTGTTTTTGTGTATGCATAAAAGAAATTGCGTAGAATGAGTGCAATATCAACTAGTATATCCTAGTCGAGCAGTCTCAACCAGAGCACTCTTACCCCTTACTTGTTACGATTCGATTACATTGAAACGGGAAACAAATTCTACCTGCGTGACCCCTGTGACTCCTTTATAAAAAATGTAAGAGTCTAGCTCTAATAAGCTCTGAGATCGATGGCGGACAGTCACCCATACAGACAGGCTGTTGATTCAGATGACGTCTCCTCCTGCCATTGAATACTTTTGTAAATACACTCACTTTGAATCGGCACTCTGAATAAGAATTGATTCCCAGAGAGCCAAGTCTTGCAGATGCATCTTTATTTGTGTCGCGTATATGCATACATAGTAGCAGCTTGAATTACTGAATTAAGCGATTTGTTTGTGTAATTGAGATCATTTTTACAGAATGGTAAGCTTAAGACATTTAAGAATAACTTATAGGCCTGGCTATGGAGATTCCGATCCACCTCATCGAATCGGCCGACGCCACGCCCAGTTGCCTCGATCTGTAGAGGACATAAGCCTTTACCGAATTGTCATGTCCCTAGTCGGCGTACCCAGAGAGCCTTAGCAATTGAAGAGCTGTGGGTGCTGTCGCGGTTGCAAAGGTAAAGTCCCCAGCTTCATTGACGAGGCAAAGGCTGACTCACCGATGATATATTGAGCCCTCTTAAAATGCATACATTACTTTAACTAGAAACACAAGCTCACGCGCTCAAATCCTAAAAAAGTTCACAAGCAAATGCGAAGTCCTTCAGACTTGAACTCAAACACACAGGTAGCCTATGCTGATCCGAAATCAGTTAACAATCAGTTCACTTCACTTCGGTTCAGTTCGGTTCGGTTCAGTTTTTATTTCTGTTGTTGTTTCGTACCCTATATTTTCTGCAGTTTCTGCTGTGGAATCCAACAAGTGTTGTTGACAGCATCACTTTCCACATTTCACTATGTGCGTACCATTAATTTTCGAGTCGAATGAACCGCAACGTGAAAAATAGCAGCTGATCCCGCTTGGCTTTGCGCTTTGCTTTGCGCTTGACATCGGCCCATCAACTGGAACTAAATTGACATGTGATAAGAATATTTGATATAAATCTCAAATACCCAAAGAGAGACTCTTCCTCTCTCCCCCTCTATGTCTCTCTCACTCGCTTTGTTTGTGTGTGTGTCAATGCCTTTAACCTGTTTGAATTGCCAGAGTAATTTTTGTGAGTTGCAGGATTAAGATTAACATCTATTCGTTCAAATAGCCAGCCAACAATGTCATCGCAGCCAATTTCTACAGACTGATCTGATGCTGGGGACTTGCTAAGGGAGCAATGAGGACTCTTCTAATTATGAGTGCTAGCTAAATCTTTGGATTCACTCAACGCAATTTCCAAAGCGCATTTCAACTGTCGCACTTTATGCGTGTGTTCGATTCAGCCTGGGAGTTTGTTTACTTGTTCATTTGTTCATTCCTTCACTTGTTCACTTGTTTACTTGTTTAATTGGGTTTGTTCTCTTCTTAGAGTGAATCCGGGATAGACTTATGTAGTTAAGCATAAAAAAAGAGTAATGAAGCAAAATAAAGAGTAATGAATGAAAACTGAACTCACATTTGCAAACGTTCATGCGGACACAACACAAGATATATTGTTAGCTGAAAGCACTGCTTGCTATGCGTGTGCACAATAAATATAAGAGCACTCACTTGCCCTGCTTCATTTGAACGGTTTTATCCAATTCACAAACCTATTTTAGAATTACAGTGCACAGTGAACGAAAATCGCTGGCTTAGTTATAATCAGCGAGGTCTGCGTGAGGTGTGACTTTTGTATCTTGCATACAAAAATTGTATGCATTTAAAAATTTGTTGTAGATATCGTGCATCTTGCAGCATCATATTATGCAGTTACGCAGTCGCATTTTACATTCAAATTCCATTCTTCATTTTGTTTGACCACATAAATGTTTATCCACTGCGCAGCACTGTTCATGGTGAATATGTGTTGAATAATTTTGAGAACGCAATAGTAGCGCTCCGAACCAACCTTATCGAAATCTAACTCAGGTGAAACCCATGTTCTAGTTTTGGATGTCAGTTAGCTAGGTCCTCTAAGATGTTGCAAAGTGAAGCAAAGTGCAGCCACGTAGTGAATACCAATTTATTGTATTGATGCTTTAGATTATATACGAAATGCAATATACATAAAAAAGCGTATCTTTCAGTATTCGCATTGGCGTTATTTGTTACCACACCAAACACTGTGCTCACCACATAAGCCTTGAGAAGCTAGCAAGAATAGGACCCACAATAAATGTTCTGCACGAAAACAAAAATGAGCAGATGGGCCACAGGCCGTGTGAAATGAGCAAGGAATAGAACCACTCTAATGTAATAGTAAGTATACAAAGTACAATACTTACACTCAAGCCTAAGGTCTAAAGAAATTAGAAAGGAAAATAACCGAAATAAATGTACTAGCCCATATACAAAGAAGAAAAGTGTGCACACAAACCTATTTAACAAAAACTTCTAGTATGCGTCGAAGCCATTTAGTATTTTTTAAATCAATATTTAAATAAATAGTTTTTTAAACTTTTTTCGTTACGATGTTAATGTGATTACCTCGCAGAACTGCTTAGATTTGGTCATATTTGGAGGCTCCTAACGTATTACCAACCAGTTAAAAAATTTGAGTGAATAAATGCAGGATAAACAACAGTTATTTATACTCAATAATAGATGGCGTTTAAAGGGTTAGTATTATGCATCGCGGATGAGAGCTGGCTGATATGTTAGTATTATATTATGTAAAAATAAGAATATTTATCCATAGGTGGCGCTATAGACCTGTAAAGTGTAGTTACTACGTAGTCTGATATATGATTCTAATAATTTATAAATTCTAAATACCACGCCACCTTTGCCCCAAATTTGAAAAAAAGGTATATCAACTACTAGATACTTGATATAGAATCCTTTTAACACGTTCTGGAAGTTTGATGAAGAAAGTCCCACTACAAAAAGATTATTCAACAAGTAATTCTCATAATATGGCCCACACGGCAGCCCAAGCGCAGTCGCAGGCAACTTAGCATGTTTTTGTATACATATGTACATAAAAAAAGCGTAGAATAATTGAAGCATTAGCACTTTGCAAAGTTCAGGGAATCTCCTAGTCGAGCAATCTCTAATAGAGCTCTATTACTTGTTTATTTTTCTTATAAGCATACCTTACTTATTAGAGAAAGAGAGACAGGCAATTTGATATCTCAGGTAATGATTGTATATTCTTATTATGCTTTAATAGTAAAGTGAATGTGAGTTAATGCGCAGCACACGACCCAAATTAAATTTAATAACCAATTAAGTATACTAATTTAGTCGCATTGTATACAGAGTTTAGAAAAGCTATTGCAGCATTGCTAGCAGTGAAAGCCACCCCACAACCCACGCCCCCCACCCCCTTGCCTATCGAAATGCCAATCTGCCAATAATGTTGTGCGAAAAAAAAGTATTTAAAAAGTATTAAGCAGTATATCAAGAAAGAGTCGCAAAGTACCAAAGTACCAAAACGTACCAAGTGCATGTATAAGCAAGACGAAGACGCTTTCTGCCATATGTATATTTTATTTATATATATTTATATATTTATGTATGTATAGATTTATATATTTATATATGCATATATGCATATATGCATATTTCCATATATTTTGTGATTATATTTTTGGGGCTGTTGACTTTTGGCTTTGTAAGCAAATAAATAGTCAGTGATAACAGGTTTGGGGTATGCCGGGCTTGAGCAGCTTTTTCGATTCTTACGAACATATGAAACTCTTAAGTGTTGACTCCACTTTCAAGCACGGTGTAGGCTATAGACTCTAAGAAGCCAGCAAGTGGCCAACATTCGTTCGATGGGCATTCGTTTGCTGAGTTGCAATTTGCAATTATAAATTGCACTCGCACGAGCCACAATTAATTTTGATTATATAGTTCAATATTTCATTTGCTCGAGTGCAGCGATGCGACTTATTGTTGCTTCATTGTTTTATTACGGTCTCGCTGGCCATTTGATCTTGGGCCAGCACATTGATTCAGGCCAAGTTTACATGGAGCAGTTCGCACAATTCAAGGTAAGTGCACTGCTGAATGAATGCCATGCGCTTATCGTGGACCCTCGCCTCGACTTGCCACATAGGAAGCCAACAACAGGAGCTACATACGTGCGCATGACGAGCTACGTAGCTACAAGGCCTACGAGGAGAACCACCAGATCGTGGACGCACACAACAAGGACTATGACTCGGGCAAGAGCAGCTTTCGCCTGGCAGCGAATGCCCTGGCAGACATGGTAAGCCATAGATCGCACCATTTCGTATAGACGAGGGTATGTATTATGGGTATGGGCCAAGGAATGTCTAGGTTGGTTTCAATTGCTCCCTAAGTTGTCGGCCGCACCTTCGACTTTCATGGGCACAGCTGTATGTGGGCGTAGCCAAACAGAAGAAAAATAAGAAGCTGCCGCTGCAGTTGAATCACTAATGACCGCTTCAATGCAAATCACGTTGTCGATCCTTTTCCTTCGTATTTACTTCGAATTCCCAGTTGATGAGCAATGATTATGGTCTATATTTTAGATGTCCATCACTTGGAAATCCGGCTAATATACTGTAACGTTTCCAATCCGTAGAGCACTGACTCGTATCTAAAGGGCTTCTTACGGCTACTACGAAGTCCACCGATATCGGTATCAGATAACATGGCCGACATAGTTGGAGCCACGCTGATGGACAATGTTCCAGACAGTTTGGATTGGCGTAAAAAGGGATTCGCAACTGCGTCTTACAACCAACAGAGCTGCGGCTCGTGCTACGCCTTCAGCATCGCCCAAAGTATTGAGGGCCAAGTCTTCAAGCGCACCGGCAAAATCCTGTCTCTAAGTGAACAGCAGATTGTAGACTGCAGCATATCGCACGGCAACCAGGGATGTACGGGCGGCTCATTGCGCAATACTCTGCGCTATCTACAGGCTACCGGAGGTCTTATGAGATCCGTTGACTACAAGTATGCATCAAAGGTAAATGGGACTGCAAACATGCAGGAGTGCACTGGTCGAGGGTGTGCGATTAGGACATGCCAGAAAACCCTGTTTCCGTTTGCGGCTTTGCTTGGAAAGGAGCATCGAAAATATACATATAACAGATCATAGTCTCCACTATTTAAAGTCAGACCTCCGAAATCAGGTATTTATCGTGTATGCATCGGGCAATTGTTTAAATTTCTTTAGCAAGGCAAGTCTAAATATTTCTATATATGTTACCAACATATCTATGTGAAACCAAGCTCAAGTGTTTAGTTTCAAAGTATGTCTGATTTAGCCCTGTCCGTCTGTCTGTCGGTCCGTCCGTCCGTCCGTCCATTCGTCCATTCGTCTTTCCGTATGTATGAACGCGTCGATTTTAGAAAATGTAAGAGCTAGACCCTTGAAATTTTTATGTTGGTCCGTGTATTGCGTGCGCAGATCGAGCTTATTTTACAAAATGTTACAAAACAGTTACAAAATGAAATTTTCTACATCTTTAGAGCTAGCATCTCCAAATTTAAAATGAAGATTCATATGTATTTTTAAGAATTTCGGTTTTATTCATATATTGCTCCCACCCGCAAAATGCACCCCCTCTCCAGCAAATTAGCAAAAAGCGTATTTCAAATACTAAAAACTTATGCTTTAGCAAATAAACATATTTTATTATTTTTACATTTTTATAAAAAATAAGTTATTAGACAATTAAGTTCTCATAGTAAGCGCACAGTGCAGCCCATGCCTGCTTATACGTGCTTGCGTATGTGTGTATGTGTGTGTGTGCATGTTTTGTTTTTTGCATAAGCAGAAAATGAGAGACGAATCACTTAAATTGAAGTTTCAGTTCCTAGAAGAGTTCAGGGGATCTCGTAGTCGAGCAGTCTCGACTAAAGCTTCCTGACATTAATGTACAACGCGTTGAATTCGATATTTAATGAATGTCTTGCTGCATCTAAAGAACACGATCAACTGTGTGATTTAATAAGTTTTGTAATGAGACTTCCACATTTGTCTGGAGTACACGATTTCTTCAGGTCGACACTTCAATTAACTTTTGCGTAAGGTGGGAAAATGTCAAATCCTTTTCGTTTATTTCGTGCCTTGGCGTTTGGGTATTGTTAATTAGTCAATCTATTTTCAATCAGAAACACTAAGCCTTCATCAACACTTAATGTCAATGGATCATTTTTCTCAAGCTTATTTTTCATCTCTGTTAATTGTTCGTTGCTCATAGCTTTTTATACCCTGAACCCATTGAAAATGGGAAATCAGGGTATAATGGTTTTGTTAAAAGTATGTAACAGGCAGAAGGAGGCGTGGCAGACCCCATAAAGTATATAAATTCTTGATCAAGGCGACGAGCTGAGTGGATTTAGCTTTGTGCGTCTGTCTGTCTGTCTGTCAGTCTGTCTGTCAGTCTGTCTGTCTGTCTGTCTGTCTGTCTGTCTGTATGTATGAACGCGTCGATCTCAGAAAATATAAGAGCTAGAGACTTGAATTTTTTGTAGGTCCGTATATAGAGCGCGCATATCAAGTTTGTTTTCAAAGATCGATAACTGCTCCCGTTATTTTGTTATCGATTAAAAACCTTATCGAAAACCAGTTACAAAACTATATATCCTACATCTTTGGAGCTAGAGTCTCCAAATTTAAAATGTAGATTCATATGTATTTTTAAAAATTTCGGTTTTTGTCATATTTCACCCCTTACTCCTCAAAACACCCCCTTCCGTACAAGTTTGCAAGACCCGTATTTCAAATACTAAAGACTACACACATTTTAGTGTTATAATCACGGTCTAAAAGTTTTATCAAGATTGTTCATCTACAAAAAAAGTTATTAAACAAATAAGTTAGCATAGTAAGCCCACACTGCAGCCCATGCCTGTTTATACGTGCGTGCGTGTATGTGTGTGTGTGCATGTGTAAGTAGAAGTGGAACGCCGAATTATTGAAATATTAATTCCTGAAAGGGTTCGGGGGATCTCGTAGTCGAGCAGTCTCGACTTACTTGTTATTGGATTTAGCAAAGATTAACATTCAACTTCTAATTTAAACATTTCAAATACCTTTGGGAGGTCGAAAGTTATAATATAATAATATGACGAAACGAACATATGAATATAAGTTTTTATCTACAAATACACAATAACAACACTTTGCACTTTTGATCAATAAATCAATCAAATAAAAAATAAAATCAAATAAAATCTTATTTGACTTACCTTCTTGAATCTTTTCCATAACAAATCTTGAAATCGTTAAAAGTCGAGAATGATTTCCTGCGCTTTTCTCGATTTACCATGCAGCCCTGAATCAGCTAACTTTGACGAAGCTTAAAACATTAATAGTCCGGAAGGGTAGTCCTGAAAATTTTATAAATTTTTTTTTTAAGTTGACTGGAGTTTTTTAAATGAGAAAATCAAAACAGTCGGGGGATACTGAACAAAACAAAATGGATATATGCCAAAAAATCGGATTTATTACCCATAGTGCAATGAGAGCAGACAGGTAATTTTTGGCCAATCCTTTGCAGTAGCCTAGAGTAGTCTGGCACTTACGCTCTAGAAGAATGTAAATTTAAGGTTTTTTATTTTGTCAACATGCCACGCCCCCAAAGAGAAGTATTACCCTCCTACAATATTTAATTTCGATCTTTATTCAATTTTAGTAAATTTTAGTTAGTGTCAGTAGCTGCCACGCCCTAAGAGGGCTTGGATGTCATCAACATCCATGACACCCATCAACGGGTGTAGTTTAAGTCCTTAGCTGGAACTTCATACAGGAAGACGGACGGGCGGACAGGCCGATATTCTCTTTTCACTTCGTGAAAGAGTAGAAATATTTTAAGCTACTCCATTCCTTTCCTTTTATAATTATTATGATACATATCATTTTATGAATATTCAAGCAGAATATGAATACTTTAATTATGCCACAGCTGCTCCATAGCATAATAAACGCATTCTTATACTTTTTATTAATTACATCCAATACTGAATTATTTTTATAGAATCTTTTCCGAATACTTAAATCTTCTCTATTTGCATTATAATAATTTAGACAGCGTCGAGATCGCAATAGAAGAATACTCGTCAAAGCAACCTTACTCATGCTCATTTATAATTTGATTAAATTATCTAAATTAATGCTGTATTGCAGAAAGGAACTTGCCAGTTCGTTAGCGAGTTGGCCGTAGTCAATGTCACTTCGTGGGCCATTCTGCCGGCAAATGATGAGAATGCAATTCAGGCAGCTGTGGCGCATATTGGCCCGGTTGCAGTTTCTATCAATGCGACGCCGAAAACTTTTCAATTATACAGGTAAGACTGAACCGATCGAGGTAAGCTAATATCTGAGATAAGTACATCAATAAGTAATTTTGCAGCTCTAGCTGTAGACCTAGATATAGCGAATTGACACAGCGAGAATCACTGCCAAGGGGCATATACATTTATATAAATATCTATGTATTGATGAATAGTCTCTTTAAAAGTTTGGTCTCTTCTTTTATTTTATTTTTGTTTGCTTACAGCGACGGAATTTACGATGATGTTGCGTGCAGCTCGACTTCGGTTAATCATGCGATGCTTCTGATTGGATATGACAAAGACTATTGGATACTCAAGAATTGGTGGGGAGAAAAGTGGGGTGAATCTGGCTACATGAGAATGCGTAGGGGCATTAACTTGTGTGGAATTGCCAATTATGCAGCTTATGCAATAGTTTGAGCCACGTGCTATATACGCCTACAAACATCATCATGTAATGCAAAAAAGTTAATAAATAAAATCACCATACGTGCCCAACATACATACGTACATAATTACATACAGACCTACAGACATACAAACATACAAATATAAAAACATACATCAGGCATGTATTTACACCCTTGTCCGAGAGCTTCATTTAATTTGCATGCCGCAATTTTGTTGGGAAAAGTTAATTAAATTAAAAGCAATATTCACAGTTCGTTGAATTCAAAATACAAAATACGTGTTATGTGCAAATTAGAGGCATGGTGTCCAAGTCTCACCCTAGGAGGACCAGAGCTCCTCCTTAAGGGCTGTCGCTTGACCAATACGCATGCGCGTCACAAGTGTCAAAGTGCCCGCTGAACCCGCCTCCACATTGCGCATCGAACGCTCCGATTGGGTGACAGCTTGCGCGTGTCTTCCGCTCTCTCTCTCTCCCTCTCTCTCACCCATGCAGCCATTGCCTGAAAAAAGCTTCTTGGCTGTATCTCGATTGGCTAACTTTGCTAGACTGCTATTCATTCATTGGGCAATCGCATTTTCTGTTTGATTTTTTGTGTATATTTCGAATTTTCAGATGAAGTTCAGGTGAACGGAAATGTTTTTACTATTCAGTTCTCATGGATATTTCGAGACGCGCGCGATTTCTTCAATTTTTCGGAACATTTTCGTGATTGAAGCAAATGAAAATGATGCTGTCTTATTAAAGTGTCTATATTATTTCAAAAAGTCAAATTATATAATGATAATAATGCATATACAAGGTGATCAGTTAATCTAATCAAAAACCAATTGGCAATTCAACAAGGTACACGGCCGTGCAATACTTATACTTACTCAGGTGTAGGATGGTAAATTAATGATTTATTAACACAATGCAAACTGAATAGTTTTGTAACTATTATATTATATGTTACGCATTCAAAATTGTATTCAGAAAACGATCCGAAACGTTTTAGTACTGCTCATTTGCCATTCTGCTAAATAAGTCGAAAGTTTTATTACTAGATGCGAAGCTCCTCACGACGGTCCGTCTTTCACAATGTTAATATGTGCAACATACAACATGTAGCGAAAGATCGACTTAACTTTTGAATAAACTCTAAATTAATTAGTCAAAAACAAGTAAGAGATACCCTGAACCCTGCAAAGTAATGATATTCCAATCATTCTACCCTTCATATACAAAAACACGTGGACACACCCATACGCATACATCCACATGAACGAATAAACACGCGCTCTGCTAACTGCGCAGTTAGCAGCGACTGCGCTTGGGTTGCAATATGAGCTTTACTATAAGAACTTATTTGTTGAATAACTTCTCTTGCAGTGGGACTATCTTCATCAAACTTTCTGAACATGATAATAACACTCAAATGTGAGTATTTGCCAAAGCACAAGTCTCTAGTATTTGAAAAACATTTTTTTCAAATTTAGGGCAAAGGGACGTGGTATCCAAAATCTTAAAAAAATCTTTGTATTCATCACATAAATAAACACCAAAAATCTTAAGTCTCTATGTTTCACAGAATTCAAATGAGGCTTAAAAAACTAAATAAAATTATCGATTGTTGTCGATAAAAAAGGAATGGGATGAGTTATCGAAACAGACGGATGGACGGACAGACGGACATGGCTAGATCAACTCGATCGGTCTGCCACGCCTCTTTCTGCCTGTTACATACATTTTCACAAAAACATTATACCCTGATTTCCCATTTTCAATGGGTTCAGGGTATAAACAAAAAAACAAGTAAGAGTGCTCTAGTCGAGACTGCTCGACTACGAAATACCCTGAACCCGACAATGACCTGATGTCCAATTATTCTACGCATATTTTTTCAAAGCCTACTCCCGTTTTTTATTATCAATTAAACGTTATCAAAAATCAGTTAAAAAATGTTGATTCATATGCATTTTTAAGAATTGCGGTTTTGTCATATTCCACTCACACTCCCAAAAGCCACCCCCTACAAATTTGCAAAATCGTTTCTCAAATACTAGAGATTTATGCTTTAGCAAATACACACATTTAAAGCTATTATCATGGTCTGAAAGTTTTATGCCGATTATCCGTCTACAAAAAAAGTTATTAAGCAATTAAGTTCCCATAGTAAGCCGACACGGAAGCCCCTGCCTGATTATACGTGTGTGGGTATGTGTGTATGAGTGTGTGCATGGTTTGTTTCTTGTATAAGCAGAAAAGAAGCGAAGAATCACTTAAATTGAAATATCAGTTGCTCGAGGGGTTCAGGGGATCTCGTAGTCGATTTTGTAATTTTTAGATTTTGTAATTTTTATTACCTGAACCCATTGAAAATGGGAAAATGGAAATGGGACTCCTGTGAAGATTCAATCAACCATTCCTGTAAATGGATCTTCTTAATGAACTATTACGAACGCGAAATGACATTCATTTGTATGTATTTCACAAAGCCCACGCCGCAAGTGTTTAAAAATTCCAAAGTCCCCATCGGTATACATCGAGAGAAGAACTGAAAATTGGCTTTGGAAATGATACTACAAGCATTACAACTGTAAGCCCCCTTGGACTTCGGCAGTAGACGTGATTTTATCGCAGTCAGACCTGCACATATGTATGTATAAACTAACAACTATCAACAACGACTTACTGGCCTGGTGAGGTTTAAATTAAAGACAGAGAGCAAATTCACGATCAGAGAGGGCAGCTAGCGATTTCAGCACAACTTAATCGCAATTCAAAGTGCGAGAAAGCATACGGCTTTCTTGAAGGTATGTATGCTATGTTCGTGCGCACTAGCCTGTGCTTGGCGCTGAATGTTAACGGACTTCCATGGACTGTTCCGCATAAGACCTACTTGTATACATACACAAAATATGCCAGTTCACTCACATATTAACTGTGTTTCCACTGTCCTCAGTATTAAGAGTTTTGTGAAATATATGAAATAGCTCAAAATTTGATATCCATTTCGGATGAGTCGACATATAACACATTTACATTTGATGACAAGCATGCAGTGTGGAGTAGTGCTCAGCGGTCAAACATGGTAAAGAGTCCGTGAAGGCTTAGGGATGTATGTCAGCGAGTGGGGTCGACAATTTAGTTTTTAATATCCTGGAACAAAAAATTCGAAACCACAGCATTTCGAACAGGGACGATCTCAAGAAATGACCTTTTGAGCACTTATCGAGGAATGGAACAATATAAGTGTGGAAACTTTTGGAGAACTGGTGGAATCAATGCCAGTAAAGATTAAAATGCTCAAAAATGCCCAAGAGGGACCAACAAAACACAAAAAAAATTATTACTTATGTTAAATTTTTTTTCTTTTTAAGAAACTTAGCAGTACGATTTTCGATGAACGATGTATTTTTGTGGTCTGAAGATGAAATAATTTTTCTTTATTTGTGTGTACGACATTCAGTGACACTGACTGTAATGTTCTTGCTGGAGTCCCCCCTCCTGCCTCTTGGACATATTTCCACGAAATTCCCACTTTCGATGTAATCAGTGTATAAAATACAGCACAAAGTCTTTTATCTTTTATCTTTGCACTATGCAAAAATATAGAAGTTTTTGATTTACCACGCCTCCAATGGGAAGTATCCTTAAAAAACTTTGTACTCTACAGCATGAGAAACAGAAAATACGAGTAAGCTTCGGAAATTTTAGTTTTTTAACTTGAATAGTGACTAAATGGTTTTTATTACGCTAATATACTCTATTTTCAGTGCGTGAACGAGTATTGAAAATAGATAAAATCGAGTTTGTGATAATGAAGAAGGTCCAAATCAGTCCGAGCTATGGCCATTTTTTCCATTTATTAATTGGAACATACTTCAAACTAAATGGCTTAATCGGTTTAATGGAGCTCTTCACTCTATGGCGACGAGTGCGCACACAGGTTTTAACAGGCTTACCTGTACGCCTATCTGTGAACAAAGCAGCCACTTGTAATTAGGCAAAGTAAACTCAATTATCTGCGCATTTCATTTTCAAATGTTAATCGTCCAGCAATTTAACCCAATTAAATATGCATGATGTTTTACGTGTAAACAAAAGACCATCAACAGCAGAAGCAACAACAACAACCAGCGATTGAGTGTGGAATAATGATTACCCGCCCCTATTTGGAACACCTTCTATTCTATTTGCCTGTTGACAGTAACCACTCAACCGAATTATTGCCAACTCATCAGTGGGTATTTTAGTCTTTATCTGTCTATCTCTCTCTTCTCTCCCTCTCTCTCTCTCCCCCTCTCTCTCTCTCTCTCTCTCTCTCTCTCTCTCTCTCTCTCTCTCTCTATATATCTCTCAATTCTCTATCTTGCTCTCTTTATCTGTATCAGTCTGTTTATACCCCTTATGGTTGTCAAAGGACACATGCTTTCAAATTGCAAACCACCCTCGGGTGAACGATTGGGATATTGCCCCAAACTGTAATCGTTTTCAATTTCAATAGAGACTATCTATGGTATACACCATATATGTATATATATATATATATATATATATATATATTTCAGTCTTTGCTTTTTATATACCCCGTAATTCAAGTTATACATGGTATGTGTATAAAGATGGACTTGCAGTTATTATACCATGAACCCATTGAAAACGGGAAATCAGGGAATAATGGTTATGTTAAATATATGTAACAGGCAGAAGAAGGCGTGGCACTTGAAATTTTTTTGTAGATCCGCACGTATATTGCACATCTTTAGAGCTAGTTTGTCTAAATGTTAAATTTTGATTTTTGCGTATTTTATAGAACTTTGATTTTGTTATATTCCACTCCCACCTTCAAAATCTACCCCTTCCTTCCGAATTTGCAAAAAGCGTATTTCAAATACTAGAGACTAGTGCTTTGGCAAATACACACATTTGAATGTTATTATCATGGTCTGAAAGTTTTATTAAGATTGAAGACGGACAGTTTTCAAAAAAAGGTTTTAAAAAATTAAGTTCCCATAGTAAGCCCACACTACAGCCCATGTCTACTTATGCTTGCGTGTGTATGTGTGTGTCCAGGATCTGTTCCTTATATAAGCAGAAAAGAAGAGAAGAATTACAGAAAATGAAATATCAGCGCCTCTAAGGGTTCAGGGGATCTCATAGTCGAGCAGTCTCGACAGGAGATTTCTTACTTGTTTATTTTTTAAAAGGAGAGTCTTTAAGTTTAAAATTTAAAATTCGTGTGTACTGGGTAGCAGTAAGTCGGGTAGCTTTTCGAAAGTCATTTGTAAATTGAAATATGAAGCCTCTGCAAGCAATTACGGGTCGAGTGAAGTCAGGCACAACAACAACAACCACCGTACGCCCTTTATAAACAAAATTACACAATTTAAGATAATTACATTCTCACTGAAAACGTGTTGCGTAAGTTTCTGTTAACTAAAACTTTACGTATACATAATACGTTCACATGCATATACATACATATGTACATACACTTACACCTGACTAAGGGGTTGGGGATGTTGACCAACGTTCAAACTTACCAGCAAGACCCAATCGACAATACTTCGGGGCATATTGCATATACATACATACTTATGTATGTACATACATTTGTATAAAATAAGACCGATTAAGAGATAAACTTCAAATAAAACAAGTAAGAGGGCTCTAGTCGAGACTGCTCGACTAGGAGATACCCTGAACCCTGCAAAGTACTGATATTCCACTCATTCTACACTTCTTTCATGCACATATACAAAAACACATACACACACCCATACGCATGCATCCATACGAACGCATAAGCACGCGCTCTGCTAACTTCGCAGCTACCAGTTACTGCGCTTGGTTAGCCGTGTGGGCCATTTTATGAGAATTTGTTTGTTGAATAAATATTTTTGTAGTAGGACTATCTTTATCAAACTTTTAGAACGTGATAATAACATTCAAATGTGTGTATAAGCCAAAGCACAAGTCTCTAGTACTTGATATACGTTTTTTTCAAATTTGAGGCGAAGGGGGCGTGGTATCAATCACAATATTCAAACTAGGCTTGAAAAACGAAGTCAGATGTTCGATTATTATCGATAAAAAAGAAATGGGATGAGTTATCGAAAAAGTATGATAAACTCCTACTGCGTATTGTACACACGAGTATACATGTAAAATTTAATTTCTCTAGCATTTGTAGTTTAGAAGATCTCTGTGTTCATACGGAAAGACGGACAGATATGGCTAGATCAACTCAGCTCGTCATCCTGATCAAGAATATATGTACTTTATGGGGTCTGCCACGCCTCCTTCTGCCTGTTACATACATTTTCACAAAAACATTATACCCTAAATTCCCATTTTCAATGGGTTCAGGGTATAAAAAGTTATTAAACATTTGATTTTCTATAGTAAGCTCACACTGCAGCCCATGCATGCTATGCATGTATGATCAAATAATAATATATTTAGCATTAGTTAACATTATTAGTAATTATTATTATTGGTAATTATATCAACTCTAATACATAAATCGTTTTAAAATATGGAATACAACCCTGCTTAACATTTGGCAGCTTTGGGCAAAGCATACTTTCCCCGACTTTATTGTTCGCTGACTAACTAAGTACATCTGCCACATTGTTGGCAATCTGGTCTATTTTTTTTTTTTCAAAGACTAACATAATTTTGTCATTATTTACGTCGCTGGTTTGTAATTCGTTCAACCCTCTGGTGGCTTGCGCCCTCGTCTCTCTTCGTCTCTCGCTTGGGAAGTTAAGAAGTCTTGCAATCATTTGTTTCGTTTCCCATAAGGGAAACATTGGCATTAAGCTTAACAATCTGTACTTTGTTACTGTTTCGTGCTTTCGTGTAACCATATTATCTTTAACAAATTGTCTCTAGGGACAATCTTCCTTTCAATTATGCCATTCACACGCATAATATAATTTAATGTGCGAACGTTTCCACACAGAAAAGGCGTGCCTTGCACAGATAGAATAAATTTATTTCAATCTTTAATACATACACTGACGAGCAAAACTGTAACACGATTTCAATGTTGTCACTTCAACGGTCTGTTTTTTCGCTTCTACTGTATGCATGGTTTAGATCTTAGGCTTGTTTTATTAGTACAATATTAAGCTCTCTTTTCTGAAAATTTGAAGTCATTCGGTCAACTGGAAGAGAAATGCAATGACAAGGAGTAAGAAGAGTCAAATGTTACAGTTATGCACTCTCAATGCAAAAGCTGTTTTTTAAGCTTCAAAGCTTTTTTTACCGTTAAAGTTGCATTGTTTTCATTGAACTTGGTGATATTTGCGCATTTTAAGTAAATTTGCAAATCAGTAACAATGGACAGTAAAAATAAAGAGAAAATAATGGATTTATTGCTAACAGGCGAATCTGTGCGGAAAGTGGCTAACAAATTTGGTGTTAGCCATATGACTGTGCAGAGAATAAAAAAAGCCAGTCAGAAAATAGTTCCAAGCAACAAAGGAGGTCGACCGCGAATTTTAAGTGATCGCGACACGCGCCACGTGGCCAACTTAGTGGCAGGCAATCGTGACATTGCGCCAAACAAAGCAGCGCAGATACTTAAGTTTAATGCCAGCGCGTGGACAGTCCGTCGCAGTCTCAACAGACTTGGACTAAAAGCAAAAGAAAAGAAAAAAACCTTTACTTGCAAAGAGGCACATAATTTTGCGAAAAAACTTTACTGCAACTCATGAAAATTGGACTGTAGCTGATTGGGATGCTGTAAGTCACCTAAAAATAGCTAAAACAATTGCTGAATGAATATTTTAAAGGTAATATGGTCCGATGAAACCAAAATCAACCGATTTTAGCCAGATGGACGATCCTGGTACTGGACTAGAGATCCCACAGTCCAGTCAGCCAATACAGTACGGCAAACTGTCAAGCACGGTGGAGGCTCCATTATGGTTTGGGGGTGCATTAGTAAAAATGAAGTTGGACCCCTAGTTTTAATTGATGGTACAATGCGTAAGGAGCAATACCTTAACATTCTACAACAGAATTTGGGAGGAGTTATCAAAAAAATGGGTCTTGCTGCTGAAAAATGCATTTTTCAGCAAGACAATGACCCGAAGCACACGTCCCATTTGGTCCAAAACTGGTTACTAAACCAAAGATTTCAGTCCCTTAAGTGGCCTTCGCAATCTCCTGACATGAACCCCATCGAAAACCTATGGAGTCATGTGAAGTCGCAGCTTGGGAAATATGCGGGTCCTCCAAATGGAATGATGGAGTTGTGGGAGAGGACCAAGGACGTCTGGTACGCAATTCCTCCTGCAATGGTGCGACAGTACACCCAAAGTATGCCAAATCGCATTACTGATCTAAAAAAATCAAAAGGGCTATGGACCCATTATTGAAAAATTATTAAAAAATATATTTGTTAAAAACTAGCCAGAGTGCAAAACTGTAACATATGACTTTTTTTTTACATTTTTGGTTCGTATATTTCTTCCAGTTGACCGAATGACTTCAAATTTTCAGAAAAGAGAGCTTAATATTGTACTTATAAAACAAGCCTAAGATCTAAACCATGCATACAGTAGAAGCGAAAATACAGACCGTTGAAGTGACAACATTGAAATCGTGTTACAGTTTTGCTCGTCAGTGTATATCTGTACTTCGTTCTCTTCCTCAATTCGTACCAAAAATAAGCAATAAAATGTGTATTCAGATAGAGAAAGACATTATGACCGAACACTCTACCTCCCAAATAGCCACATTCAGCTAAGCTTATCTATATTTCAGTTCGATTTCTGTGCGATAAGAGATCATAAACAAAAATAGTTTTGATAATATCATTAAAATGAGTGTGTTTGCCAAATAACAAGCCCCTACTATTTAAACCTGAACCCAGTGAAAATGGGAAATCAGGATATAATGATTTTGTTGAAATGTATGTAACAGGCAAGAAGGAGGCGTGACAGTATGTATGAAATACAAAATAAATTAGATTTCCTACATCTTTAAAACTAGAGTCTTCAAATTATAGTTTCATATGTTTTTTATAGTATTTCGATTTTTTTTATATTCCACGACCTTTCCTCCAAATTTGCAAAAAGCGTATTTCAAGTATTAGACAAATTTACACATTTTAATGTTATTAGTACGGTCTGAAAGTTTTATGAAGATTGCCTATCTAGTAGAAAAGTTATTAAACGACTAAGTTCTCACAATAAGCCCGCACTGAAAGAACTGAAATTTCAGTCCTTCGGTCCTTTATTTATTTATTTAAAAAAGATTGACAAAACTAGAGTCAACTTAACAAAAAATTTTAAAGTATATTAAATAGCCTAAAATAAAAAACTTATCAATAATACCACTAACCCGGTGGAGGTAATTTATTTGCCAGTCCGGCCAGCTATGCCCCGATTCACAGCCATATATGGGCAGTGATATTATTGAACTAAGAAATATATTTTATATATATATATATATATATATATATATATATATATATATATATATATATATATATTATTAAAGAATGTTAAAAGTAACTATGGTAAATAGGAATTGGAAATCACTACACAATGTGGATGCTCTGGCGGAACATCCATATGTATCGGCTCACGCGTGGGCAGTGTGTCTGATTTCCCTAAAATGACCTGCAAGCAAAGATTTAATTAACGGGAGAGCGCGTTCAAGAGAGAACACATGATAATATTTATTGTATTTATTGCATAAAACGTGAATCTCGCTATGCAAAGAATAATCTGATGAGCACAAAGGTAAATATAACGGACGAAAGTGTCTGGTTGTTCTAGAAGGAACAGAGAAATTAAGTTGCTTTAACAAACAGGGCGTATCTATATTACCAATAATCAACTTATGTATGTAAGAAAACAATCCCTAGAATTGTCCTACGATTGATTAAAGATGGAAGATCTATTAGAAGAAGCTTACTATGGTAAGACGGTAAACGGAGATTAGGATCCCAGTTTAGATCACGCAACGCGAAAAGAAGAAACTGTTTCTGAACCGATTCAATACGATCCTGATACAATTTATGTTGAGGAGATCATATAATTGAACAATATTCAAGAATAGGTCGTACCAGTGAGGTATACAAAAGTTTAGTGTTAAAGGGGTCCTTAAACTCCTTTGACCAACGTTTAATAAAGCCAAGAGCACCTTTAGCTTCATTTACGATATTAGAGACATGATTGAAACGAAGTTTTGTGTCAAAAAGTACACCCAGATCTTTGACAGTAAAAATTCGGTGCAAGGAAATGTTGTTAATTGTATAATTAACAATATGTGGAATGATACGACTGAAGGTCATTGTCATACACTTGGAGCAGTTTAAATGCAACTGATTATCCATACACTAAAGTTGAAAAGAATTTAGATCATCTTGTAGGTGAAGATGATCCATTGAGTTAGAATACGCAAGGCAAAGTTTTACATCATCTGCATACATTAAAATTTTTGAATGAATAATGCAGTCAGGAAGGTCATTAATAACAAGTAAGAGTGCTCTAGTCGAGACTGCTCGACTAGGAGATACACTGAACCCTGCAAAGTACTGATTCCAATCATTCTACACTTCTTTCATGCACATATACAAAAACACACACACACACACCCGTACGCATGCATCCATACGAACGCATAAACAATTGCTCTGCTAACTGCGCACTTACTGCGCTTGGGCTGCCGTGTGGGCTATATTATGAAAATTTGTTTGTTGAATAAATCTTTTTGTAGTGAGACTATCTTCATCAAATTTTCAGAACGTGATAATAACATTCAAATGTGTGTATATGCCAAAGAACAAGTCTCTAGTACTTGATATACGTTTTTTCAAATTTGGGGCGAAGGGGACGTGGCATCCAAAATCTGTAAATAACAAAATCTTTGTATTCATCACATAAATCTACACAGTAAATCTGAAGTCTCTAGGTCTAACAGTATTCAAACTATGCTTGAAAAACAAAGTCAGATTTTCGATTGTTATCGATAAAAAAGAAATGGAATGATTTATCGAAAAAACTCGTACTGCGTATGGTATACACGAGTATACATGTAAAATTATAAGTCTCTAGCACTTGTAGTTTAGGAGATCTCTGTCCGGACGGACAGACGGACAGGGCTAGATCAACTCAGTTCGTCATCCTGATCAAGAATATATATACTTTATGGGGCCTGCCATGCCTCCTTCTGCCTGTTACATACATTTTCACAAAAACATTATACCCTGAATTCCCATTTTCAATGGGTTCAGGGTATAATAAGTAGGTTTGTTGAGGTTGATCGATTTTGAAAGAAACCCTGTTTGGATGGAGAAACAATCGATTTACAAAAATGGTGCAGGGTTGATGCTATTTTATTTTCAATACCTTGCAATACCTCTATAATTTGAAATATCAGACCACCCACCTTTTTTATGTAGAGGAATGATGAAGGACTCTTTCCAAATAGAAGGAAAAACAGAAGTCTCCAACGACAAGTTAAACAGTTTTAATAAAGGTAACTGTAAGGAACCACTGCATTCTTTTATAACACAACTTGGAGTGTTATCAGCGCCAGGAGAAGAAGATAATTTCAATGTCCGAATGGCTGGAGCTAGAGAATCAAGGGAAACATTGATAATATTCGTTGAAGGAATCAAACTTGAGTAAGAAATGGCATGTGGATCCACAGAAGAATAAGTGGATTGAAAAAAATTTGCAAAAAGATCTGAGGAATCATGGTCATTACAAGTTTTTTCTTCTGCAAGGAAAAATGTGAAAGGTATATAAGAAGATTTACGCTTCGAGTTCACAAAAGAGTAAAATTGCTTTGGATTACGAACAAATTGCCTTTTGCAGCGTAATACCTTGCATTAAAAGATTAAAATTTGACTTGGCTATGGAATTATAAAGACCAGTCAACAATTAACCCAGACTTTTTAAAATTTTTGAAACATTTGGTTTTAATATTTCTAAAATTTGTAAGTCTGAGTAAACCAGGGGGGCTTATTCGAAACAGTCCTAGAGAGACACAAAGGAACACACATATCAAGGATTGAGTTTAACGTATCATAGAATATGTTAGCTGCCAAATTAATATCAACAGAGTTATATAAAAGTGACCAGTCAGTTGCATTAATTAAATTATTAAGCAAGACAAAATTGCACTTACGATAACAGCGACGATTTAGGGGATTTCGCAGTCGAGCAGTCTCGACTAGAATATTCTTACTTCTTTGTCCTGTAGAACACAACATACATATCGCTAATTAATCGAATTTCTGTTGGGTCAGTTTGGGAACTGTATCATACCTGATTTTCCAGCTAGCACAATTAAATGATGAAAAATATAATCTTTACAGACTTTATGGTTTTTTTTTCTTTCTTTTTTTCAGACATTGCACTAAATGGCATTCCCAGAGTCAATACAAAGATCAACTAGGCCTTCAACTACGGCCAATGGAATGGAAAACAACCGAATATCCGTATCCCCCAAATCGAATCATGTGCGTTGACTTTTACCAAAAATACACACAATTATTGAAATCGTATAGCAAATAAAAGAAAAAAATATAAACTTGTTCCGTTTAGGGTGTGTGAACAGGGAGCGAAACGAAAGTAGACGAATGTTTCCCAGAGGTATTGTAGACTACGTGCCTTGATTCTCTATTCAAAGGAAATACAAAGAGACAACAAAGGCTGCGAAAGTTTTCCTCCCACTCAAGCAATAAAAAGGATATATATCACTTATTTGCCCATCTAACTTCTGTTTTTATACCCTGAACCCATTGAAAATGGGAATTCAGGGTATAATGTTTCTGTGAAAATGTATGTAACAGGCAGAAGGAGTCGTGGCAGACCCCATAAAGTATATATATTCTTGATCAGGATGACGAGCTGAGTTGATCTAGCCATGTCCGTCTGTCCGTCCGTCCGTCCGTATGAACGCAGAGATCTCCTAGACTTGAAATTTTACATGTATACTCGTGTATACCATACGCAGTACGAGTTTATCATATTTTTCGATAACTCATTCTATTTCTCTTTTATCGATAATAATCGAAAATCTGACTTTGTTTTCGAGACTGCTCGACTACGAGATCCCCTGACCCTCCAGGAACTGATTTTTCAGTTTCAGTAATTCATCGCTTTTCTGCTTATACAAGAAACAAAAAATTAACACACACATACACACATACGCACGCACGTATAAGTAGGCATGGGCTGCAATGTGGACAGACTATGGGAACTTAACTGTTTGATAACTTTTTTTGTAGAAGAACAATCTTCATCTTTCAGACAGCAATAATAACATTAAAATGTGTGTATGTGCCAACGCACAAGTCTCTAGTACTTAAAATACGCTTTTTACACATTTGTAGGGAGGGCGGTGTTTTGGGGGATTGGGGGTGAAATATATCAAAAACGAAATTTTATAAAATACATATAAATCTACGTTTAAAAGTTGAAGCCTCTAGCTCTAAAAGTGTGGGAGATATAATTTTATAACTGATTTTCGATCAGGTTTTTAATCGATAACAAAAAAAAACGGGAGCAGTTATCGATTTTTGGAAATAAACTTGATCTGTGCGTGCAATATACGTTCCTACAGTTTCAAATTTCAAGTCTCTAGCTCTTGTATCTTCAGAGATCGACGCGTTCAATCATACGGACAGACAGACAGACAGATAGACAGACGGACAGGGCTAAATCGACATAAATCGTCGCCCTGATCAAGAATATATATTCCTAATGGGGTCTGCCACGCCTCCTTCTGCCTGTTAAATACTTTTAACAAAACTATTATACCCTGATTTCCCATTTTCAATGGGTTCAGGGTATAAAAAAAATAATAATAATGTTTAACATAATTTTGTCATATTTCACAAAAAACTCAAAATTTCGCTGGCCAAATTAATAGGTGTGTCCAGTAAATTTAAAAAAAAAAACTAAAATTTCTGAAATATTGTGGAATATTTAGAATATATTTAGATGAATGTGGTTAATACCCTGTATGGCCGCCCTTATTCGCAATGACTACGTGCGTGCGTATGTGTGTGTGCATGCTTTGTTTCATGAGCAGAAAAGAAGCGAAGACTAACTAAAATTGAAATATCAGTTCCTCGAAGGGTTCAGGGGATCTCGTAATCGAGCAGCCTCGACTAGGGCTTTCTTACTTGTTATACCCTGAACGTTATACCCGTAACGCAGAGATCTCCTAAACTACAAGTGCTAGAGACTTGCAATTTTACATGTATACTCATGTATACCATACGCAGTACGAGTTTATCAAATTTTTTTGATAACTCATCCCATTGCTTTTTGATCGATAACAATCGAAAATCTGACTTTGGTTTTAAAGCCTAGTTTGAATACTGTTAGACCTAGAGACTCCAGATTTACTGTGTAGATTTATGTGATGAATACAAAGATTTTGTTATTTACAGATTTTGGGTGCCACGCCCCTTCGCCCCAAATTTGAAAAAACGTATATCAAGTACTAGAGACTTGTGCTTTGACATATACACACATTTGAATGTTATTATCACGTTCTAAAAATTTGATGAAGATAGTCCTACTACAAAAAGATTTATTCAACAAACAAATTTTTATAATATAGCCCACACGGCAGCCCAAGCGCAGTAACTGCGCAGTTAGCAGAGCAATTGTTTATGCGTTCGTATGGATGCATGCGTACGGGTGTGTGTATGTGTTTTTGTATATGTGCATCAAAGAAGTTTAGAATGATTGGAATCAGTACTTTGCAGGGTTCAGGGTATCTCCTAGTCGAGCAGTCTCGACTAGAGCCCTCTTACTTGTTATCTTTTCTTCGTTTCAGGGCATTTGTAACGAAGTTCTCCGAATGTTTCTTAGTGGGGCAATGCATTTATAAGTTTTACCCTCTTCATGAAGTTTAAGAACGAGATTTCTCTGTTCAGCACTGCAGTGAACTCCACGACCAGTCTTATTTTATTAAAATGATGCAAATGAATATTTTTATGCTTCAATCCAATTATATTCAAGAGTAGTTTTTTATATTTGCTTTAATCAAAAACTCTTAAATATATTTTTTTGTTTGTTTACTATAACACACATATTTATGTTACAGCCATAACTTTTTAGCGAGTAAACTTTTTTGGGGAATTTTCCTATTTCCTTTTCATTTAGTATTGCTTGCAAATTTGGTAAAATTTTACCATACGTAATACAAGCTTATCATATTTTTTCGATAACTCAACCCCATTGACTTTGTTTTTTAAGCAAAATTTGAATACGGTTAGATCTGGAGAGTTCAGATTTACTGTTTGGATTGATGAGATGAATACAAAGATATTGTAGTCTTTAGATTTTAGATACCACGCCCCCTCACCATAAATAAAAAAAAAACTGAAAGTTTATGAAAATTGTTCGTCTACAAAAAAAAGTTAAGGCTCCATATTAAGCCCACACTGCAGCGCGTGCCTGCTTACACGAGCGTGCGTATTTGTGTGTACGTGTGTGTGCATGTGTAAGTAGAAGTGAAGCGACGAATTATTGAAATATCAGTTGCTCGAAGGTTTCAGGGGATCTCGTAGTCGAGCAGACAAGAGGGCGACGAGCTGAGTCGTCCGTCTGTTTGAACGCGTCTATTTTAGAAGATATAAGATCTAGAAACTTCATATTTTTGCGTAGGTTCGTATATTGAACGCGCATATCAAGTTTGTTTCTAAAAATTAAAAATTAAAAAGCTTATCGAAAACCAGATATAAAATTATATTTCCTACATTCTTAGAGCTTGAGTCTTCAAATTTTAAACGAATATTCATTTCAGAAGGCAGAAGGAGGCGTGGCAGACTCCATAAAGTATATATATTCTTGATCAGGATGACGAGCTGAGTTGATCTAGCCCTGTCCGTCTGTCCGTCCGTCCGTCCGTATGAACGCAGAGATCTCGTAGACTTGAAATTTTACATGTATACTCGTGTATACCATACGCAGTACGAGTTTATTATATTTTTCGATTTATTATTTTTCGAACTCATTCCATTTCTTTTTTATCGATATAAATCGAAAATCTGACTTTGTTTTTTAAGCCTAATTTTAGTACTGATTGACCTAGAGATTTCAGATTTTTGTGATAAAGACAAAGATTTTGTCATTTACAGATTTTGGATACCACGCCCCCTTCGCCCCAAATTTGAAAAAAACGTATATCAAGTACTATAAACTTGTGCTTTGGCATATACACACATTTGAATGTTATTATCACGTTCTGAAAGTTTGATGAAGATAGTCCCACTACAAAAAGATGTATTCAACAAATAAATTCTCATTATATAGCCCACACGGCAGCCCAAGCGCAGTTAGCAGAGCGCGCGCTTATGCGTTCGTATGGATGCATGCGTATGGGTGTAGAATGATTGGAATACTTTGCAGGGTTCAGGGTATCTCTTCGACTAGAGCCCTCTTACTGGTTTTTAAATTGTTCGTCTATAAAAAAAATTATTAAGTAATTAAGTGCCCATAGTAAACCCACACTGCAGCCAATGCCTGCTTATACGTGTGTGCGCATGTGTGTATGTGTGTGTATACGTCGTTAGTTCTAATAATAATAATAATAATAACAAGTAAGAACGTTGCAGTCGGGCGTTCCCGACTGCGGAATATTCATTCACAGTCCCAACGCTGCCTTACATATCTAATTGATTTTGGGTGGTCAGCCCGAGTAAATTTTAAATTTCAAGTCTCTAGCGCTAATAGTAATCAATATAAAGCAGGGCCTGAACCCATTAAAATTGGGGAATCATAGAGAGCTATTCCCGTTTATATCTCCTACATCTTTAGAGCTAGACTCTCCAAATTTCGCATATAGATGCATGGGTATTTTATATAATTTTGATTTTTGTTATATTTTGAATATCGGCTCAAAAATTTACCGAATTTTCTTTTTAATTTTAGTTGCAAATGTAGTAATGTGAATGAGCTGGTATTTCTTAAGAAATGACCAAAATTCAATAGAAATGTAGATCATATTTAATAAACAAAATATTTGGCCAATTAGCAAACGCACCTGCAAGCAGCAAGCTAGCAGCGGAGCAGAGCGTTTTTCCTATACCTGTGCACATATTGATCGTTTATTCTATGCATACAGTCATATGCATATGTATGTATGTATATACATACATATAAAAGCGTGTCTTCTAGCATATTCTAAGAATTGATTCATGAAATTTTCAGCCGTTACTTTAGCTTACTTTTGTCAGATGACGCTCTCGAAGTGAAGCTATTTCGTTTTAGCTACCGTCTGATTGTATGTTGCAGTGGCGTCGATGGTAAATGCTATGCAAGTTGCGCTGGAATAGCGCGGGTTCTAATCTCGCTAATGTCAAGTTTTTTAAATGTCTTTTTATACCCTGAACCCATTGAAAATGGGATTTCAGGGTATAATGTTTTTGTGAAAATGTATGTAACAGGCAGAAGGAGGCGTGGCAGACCCCATAAAGTATATATATTCTTGATCAGGATGACGAGCTGAGTTGATCTAGCCATGTCCGTCTGTCCGTCCGTCCGTATTAACGCAGAGATCTCCTAAACTACAAGTGCTAGAGACTTGAAATTTTACATGTATACTCGTGTATACCATACGCAGTACGAGTTTATCATATTTTTTTTGATAACTCATCCCATTTCTTTTTTATCGATAACAATCGAAAATCTGACTTTGTTTTTAAATCCTAGTTTGAATACTGTTAGACCTAGAGACTTCAGATTAACTGTGTAAATTAATGTGATGAATACAAAGATTTTGTCATTTACAGATTTTGGATGCCACGCCCCCTTCGCCCCAAATTAAAAAAAAACGTATATCAAGTACTAGGGACTTGTGCTTTGGCATATACACACATTTGAATGTTATTATTACGTTCTGAAAACTTGATGAAGATAGTCCTACTACAAAAAGATTTATTCAACAAACAAATTTTCGTAATATAGCCCACACGGCAGCCCAAGCGCAGTAAGTGCGCAGTTAGCAGAGCAATTGTTTATGCGTTCGTATGGATGCATGCGTACGGGTGTGTGTATGTGTTTTTGTATATGTGCATGAAAGATGTGTAGAATGATTGGAACCAGTACTTTGCAGGGTTCAGGGTATCTCCTAGTCGAGCAGTCTCGACTAGAGCCCTCTTACTTGTTATAAATTAGTTATTTTATTTGGAAAATGATAGCTTATATGACAAACACATAACATTTTTGTTATTAGTAAAATATTTTTATAAGTTAAATTTTATTTTTGCTAAAATAACCCACAAATGCTTATACGTACATACATACATACAGACTTACAAATGCCAGCGTTTTTTACGCGTGTGCAAATGTGTATGTATGTATGTATATTCAAATGCGTATTCGAGCAATTCTAAGAATCTCAATTGCGATTGAAATGTCTTTGAATTGCTTTTGAATTGTCTTTGAATTTTCAGCCGCTACTTTGGTTTTTGTTTACTATAGATGCTGTAGCAGTAAAGTTTGTTGTTAGTTATATTCCGTAAGGTCGGTGCAGTGGAGCTGTTAGCAGAGACTCTGCGCGTTGTGTCAGAAGTCCGCGGTTCGAATCTATTCTTTTATTTTTTTGACAAACATGCTGTTTGATGCAAGTTCGAATCCCGCGGGAATTTTTTTTTTAAATCGATATTTATATTGTTATAATATATTTTATATTTTTTAAATTTCTTAAAAATGTTTCGTTTTGTCTTATTAATGTCTATTAAGCTTATATACATATATATGTGAGTGACACACGCATATGAATTTTGCATTTGGCCGCTGCAAATGTCGATTTGGCACGCCCCTAGTGGGCGTACATTGAGGTGCAGGTTCGAACCCCGCGGAAAACTTTTTCGTTTTCATTTAATTTATATTTTTTAATTTTCTTAAAAATGTTTCTTTCCTTAATATCAATGCCTATTAAGCATATTTATATATATAGGTGGCATACGCAATTGAATTTCGCTATTGGGCGTCTAAAATCCGTTTTGCCACGCCCCCAGTGGTCGTAGACCCATAAATTTTGGCCAGTTCTTAGAATGAGCTGAAGGCTACGTAACTGTAAAATTTGGACCCTTAGACTCAAAAAATGTGAAAATTACAGGGTATTTTTTGATATGCCACGCCCCCAAAGAGGCGTAACAATTATTTTTGGGTCATCGATAGAGGAGATTATCAGTAACTCAACTATTCAAATTTTAAGCTTCTAGCTTAAAAACTGTAGGAGATATAAACTTTTGCGGTTTGCCACGCCCCCTGTGGGCGTAGATATATCCGCCATAGCTTATTGATCTTGGGTCGTCAACCCGAGTATACATACCAAATTTCAAGTCGCTAAGATCAATAGTACTCAAAATATAGGAGAATTTGGAAAATCACTATATATTAACATCCGATTTGCCACGCCCCCTGTGGGCGGGGATATATAGTTTTTTCTTCGGTCTTTATAGAATCGTAGCATTAACTTACGTGCCAAATTTCAGCATTCTAGCTGTACAACTTTACAAGATACATTTTTACCCGATTTGCTACGCCCCCAATGGGCGTGGATATATTCGCCATATCTTTTTGATCTTGGGTGATCGACACGAATCTACATTCCAAATTTCAACTCTCTAGCTTTTCAATTAATATGATTTCTGGCATACAAGAAGGAATGCATTTTCCGATTTACCATGCCCCTAGTATGCGCATATGGAAAATTTTTACACTTTATAAATCGGAGACACATACGAGTATATGTTCCAAGTTTCAAGTCTCTAGCTTCAATAGCCGCGAAAAAATTGCATTCATACGGACAGACGGACGGACAGCAAGACGGACATTGCACAAAACCAATGAATATATTCGTGAATGAATATAAAAATTAATTAATCTTAAAGTTAAGTAATAATTATAATAATTTGTTGCACACATATACTTTTGTCTTTTTTAGGTAAGCTCCGTAATGCTGTATGGCATACCCATAGTATCGCTGTACATTGAAGGCCAAGAGCGCCTGTGTTTGGCTCAGATTTCGAACACACTTTTGAAGCAGTTCAGTTATAATGAGATCCACAATCGACGCGTGGCACTGGGTATAACGTGCGTGCAATGCACGCCCGTACAGCTGGAGATACTACGCAGAGCAGGCGCCATGCCAGTTAGCTCTCGACGCTGCGGCATGATAACGCGGCGAGAGGCGGAACGGCTCTGCAAAAGTTTTCTGGGTGATAATACACCACCTCGGCTGCCCGATGACTTTGCATTTAGCGTACAGCACAAATGCGCTTGGGGCTGTCGCGGATCGTTTCTCCCCGCACGTTATAATTCGTCGCGTGCCAAGTGCATTAAGTGCAGCTATTGTGGCATGTTCTTCTCGCCAAATAAATTTATATTCCACTCGCATCGTATTACCACCAACGATCGCTATATACAGCCGGATGCTGCTAACTTCAATTCGTGGCGTCGTCATATGACATTGAGTGGCCATAGTCATGATGAAAAGATAATTCACGCATGGGAAGATGTTAAGGCAATGTTTAATGGCGGCACAAGGAAGAGACTTGTAAGCTGCAATAACAGCAGCAGCAACAACAACAGTAACCGCAGTAATAGCAACAGCAGTTGCAATCGAAATCAAAATTCACCAACGCTAGATCAAACACCAATCAATAATTCATCGTCAATTAGCTATGAGACGAAAGCAACCCTTGAAGAAACGCTGTGTACGACGACGACGACGACGACATCAAAGCGAGCTACGAATCAGCAATACAACTATAGCACAGTAGCAGCTGCAGCTGCAGCAGCCGTTGTTGGTGTTGGCGTTGGTGTAACAGCAGTTGCTGGCTTCAATTTACATCGATCAACTGTATTATCACCACTGCAATCGCTCCGCAACGAGCACGACTTATCGATAGTGCCACTATCACGAAACTTTGTTGTCGACTATACGATGTGGCAGCAGCAGCAGCAGCAGCAACAGCAACAGCAACATCAGCAGCAGCAGCAGCAGCAACAAAGTCAAACTTCAAAAAAGTTGAATAGTAGCGATGCAATAAGTGAGTCTAGTCCATGGATCAGAACCGACTTAACCAGTCCGCAGCCGTCATTGAATGTGATTAAAAATGAGCCACGCACATCGACCAACTATCGCAAAGATCACGATGACCATGCCGATTTCAATATACCATCGATATTGAGCTGTTCGGCTTTCAAGCCAGTTGTCGCTTCGGCTGCAATTATGTCAACTTCGCTATATGCAACGCGTTCGAATGATTCAATTAGCAATGTTTACATAAGTCCAACGCAAACGACAACTGTTTTCACTCACAACAGCATTATAACTGAAAGTTTACCAACAGAAGCAAGAATTAATTCATCAGCTGCACAAATCGAACAGCTAAACGAAACAACTGGTATAATGGAAAATAATCGTCAGATGAGAAGTGAGGGTTTACACTTATATACTAGAAACACAGATGAGGATGACGATAATGATGACAATGATAACGATAATGATAACCATTACGGTCATGTTGCCGATGATGATGACGAAGTTGTCGACATTGAGACGACAGAAGATGATGCTATAATCGTAAATGAATCAATTAACATCTGCCCAGACGATATCAACTCGCTCAGTACAACCCCCTTGCACTCCCTTTCACATTCCCAATCAGTTAGCCCCAATGACGATGTCGATGTCGATGGTATTACGACCGATGTTGAAGATGAGATTGATTTCAAATCAAACAGTTGCTCAAGTTTTCATCTTCACAATCATGAAATATATAAACTAACATCTATGGCCAGAAATGCTGATATTAAAAAAAATATTGAGGTACTTCAAATCTATATATAATTCAATTTGTTGTATTGAATATGGGCATTCTGGGTAAAAAATTCCTATCAAAATGTATATAACAGGGGAAGGCGTAGCTGACCCCATAACGTATATACATATGTACATATATAATATATATGGGCAGACCCCATCAAGTATATATATTCTTGATTAGGGCGACGAGCTGAGTCGATTTAGCCATGTCCTTCTGTCCGTATGTGTGAACGCGTCGATCTCAGAACATATGTATGTATAAGAGCTAGAGACTTGGAATTTGTTTTCGTAGGTTCGTGCATTGCAGGCGTAGATCAGGTTTGTTTCTTAAAAACTATTACATTTATATCCTGAACCCATTGAAAATGGGAAATCAGTGTATAGTGGTTTTATTTTAAAGCTGAGTCGATTTAGCCCTGTCCGTCTGTCCGTATGAACGCGTCGATCTCAGAAGATATAAGAGCTAGAGACTTGAATGTGTTTTTCGTAGGTCCATATACATATTGCACGCGCATATCGAGTCTGTTTCCAAAAATCGATAACTACTCCTGTTTTTTGTTATCGATTAAAGACCTTATAGAAAATCAGTTTAGCAATTATATTTCCTACATTTTTAGAGCTGGAGTCTCCAAATATAGATAAATGTATATTCATTTTTTAGAATTTTGTTATTATCCACCTTCACCCACCCCCACCTTCCCTACAAATTTGCAAAAGGCCTATTTAAAATACTAGAGACTTAATGTTATTATCACGGTGCTGCAAGATCTACATTTACGTTTAAATTGATCAATTTATATTTATATAAATATTTTTCTTGACATTCATTTTCGTTTAGGATTCAAGTGAATTGAATGGACTGAAGAGATTGTCACGGCGCAAGTACTCAATAAACCAACGCAGCCAACGTCAATTTTTAAAAAAGAATGGATCGAAAATTGATAGCGATAAGATGTTTTTTGGGCAATCTAGTCTACATAATATACCACAACGGGTTACGTTCCCAGTATTTTTAAGATCACATTTGAACTCATTTCGAAATCGTCAAAACCAACACCAAAGACCACCGAGCCCCATTAATACACCTAGACCTTTATATTGTTGTGATTCTACAGCGAGAACAATTGAAAACGGAACCGAATAAAAATATTATTATAAAAACAATATTTAAATATATTCTTATAATTAAAAACCCGTTTTAAGTAATTACAAAAAAGTTATATATATGTAATTCATCATATATATCCCGATTGTAAATGTTAAGGTATAATAAATTGATTAAATACAAATAAATCTGATCCCTTTTTATAAGTTCCAAAGTAATTTTCGATTAAAAATTATTTCCCCGCATTTTTTGTTGAACTCACTGCTTCAGAGGTAATTAGCCACACAAATAAAAATTAAATAAATAAAAACTTCTGTGGAATTTAATAAATTTTAATGACATTTTCAGCATTTAATCTACATATGTGTGCTATCGGAATCTTGGTCAGTTTAGTACAAATTCGCTGCTGGTATCCAAAAAATATATATATAAAGAAAATAAACAATCTGTAAATATTGATTTTTTTAAGCAGAGCACTTTGCTTTAAATGGACTTACAGGCCTAAATCGATTCAACTCGTCGTCCTGATCAAGAATATACATATATACTTTATGGGATCTACCACGCCTTCTTCCGTCTGTTACATACATTTTCACAAAATCATTATACCCTGATTTCCCATTTTCAATGGGCTCAGGGTATAAAAATAACAGGCACATTTGAATGTTTAGGAAGCGTGAACATGGATTTTTTAATGTCATTACGTATGCTGAAATTGTATTTTGCATTCATACTTAACATAAATTAAACAGATTTTGTGAAATTCGAAATTCCAATGAGGATAAACAAAAACTAAAGGAGAATGAGATATAAGGAATAATTAACCATACTCGAATAAGACCAATAAGCCAACAAGTAAGAGTCGAGACTGTTCGACTAGGAGATACCCTGAACCCTGCAAAGTACTGATATTCCAATCGTTCTACATCCATACGCATGCATCCATAAGAACGCATAAACACGCGCTTTGCTATCTGCGCAGTTACCAGTTACTGCGCTTGGGCTGCCGTGAGGGCTATATTATGAGAATTTATTTGTTGAATAAATCTTTTTGTAGTGGGACTATCTTCATCAAACTTTTAGAACGTGATAATAACATTCAAATTTGTGTATATGCCAAAGCACAAGTCTCTAGTACTTGATATACGTTTTTTTTTATTTGGGGCGAAGAGGGCGTGGTATCAAAAATCTGTAAATGACAAAATTTTTGATTTCATCACATAAATTATCATCACATAATCTCTAGGTCTAACAGTATTTAAATTAGGCCAAAAAACAAAGTCCGATTTTAGATAATTGTCGATCAAAAAGAAATGGACTGAGTTATCGAAAAAATAACTCGTACTGCGTATGGTCACTAACCATACAACACATAGACGGGACATCTAGAAGAAACTTTTTTGCTCACTTTTTTTTGAGCCGGAGCACCCACACAACTTCGAATTCGCTTGTGCGCCTTACTTTTACGTGCGTTGTTCGAAAATATTCGAAAGCATAATCATTCCGCTTCAAGCGCTCGGCCGAAATGGTCGTCTTCGGAACAAAGCAATGCTATGATACATTTTTTCTTTGCTCTCTCTCTCTCTCTGCTCTCTTCTCTCTCAAATATATATATATATGTAGGCACAAGCAGCAGCTCACAAAAATTGAAATTTGTTCGCTGAAGATCCCATTTCTTCCCTTCTGAGCGAAGAGTATACCGAACTATTGAAAGCGTTCGCTATACGCATGCAAAATGTTTACGTTTTCATTATTATTTGTGGGAAGGGTATGAAAGCGTTGATGTGCATAAAGATTATGTTTTCGCGACGAGCGTGCACACACACACTTACAGTCCCTTGATATACGTATGAGCATTTATGTGCATGTGTGCGGAAATCTAGCTGCCTGTAGAAATTGTGAAGACCCACGTAGCAGTTGGTCGATCTTGTGGACTGCACACACATACACACACAGTTGAATGTGTGTGCGTATGGGCTGCGATGCTTACAATTGTCGAATATCACTTGTAAAAGCATTTGTGTGCCTGTATGAGAAATTTTAGCTGCCTGTGGAAATTGTGTAGCGCACGCATGGGATATGAACATTGGCGTGTGCCTACCTCAACTTTGAATTGCGTGAACGATTTTGGTTTACAATTGCAGAAGGATAGTTCAATTATAGTTTATTACCTGATTTTTCAATAATCTTGGGTTTGCCAACTGAATGAATTTAAAAAATATTTAGTACCTGTTTAAACCCAACGGGCAAAAATGGGATATGCTTTTCTAACCTTTGCATACATATGCAGGTCAAATTGACCTTTTTAAAAAGATGCATCCGTAAATAATAAATAAAAAAATAAAAAAAATTTATGAATGTATGTTTTATATTTATTAATTCAAATACTTTATTGGCGAATAATTTTCAATTTTGTTTTACTTAAATTACTAGTTTTAATAACTATGCTATCTGTAAGCCATTTACAATTCTTTCTTATTAAAATTAATATAAACTGATTAAGAAGTGATATTCGACAATTGTAAGCATCGCAGCCCATACGCACACACATTCAACTGTGTGTGTATGTGTGTGCAGTCCACAAGATCGACCAACTGCTACGTGGGTCTTCACAATTTCTACAGGCAGCTAGATTTCCGCACACATGCACATAAATGCTCATACGTATATCAAGGGACTGTAAGTGTGTGTGTGCACGCTCGTCGCGAAAACATAATCTTTATGCACATCAACGCTTTCATACCCTTCCCACAAATAATAATGAAAACGTAAACATTTTGCATGCGTATAGCGAACGCTTTCAATAGTTCGGTATACTCTTCGCTCAGAAGGGAAGAAATGGGATCTTCAGCGAACAAATTTCAATTTTTGTGAGCTGCTGCTTGTGCCTACATATATATATATATTTGAGAGAGAAGAGAGCAGAGAGAGAGAGAGAGCAAAGAAAAAATGTATCATAGCATTGCTTTGTTCCGAAGACGACCATTTCGGCCGAGCGCTTGAAGCGGAATGATTATGCTTTCGAATATTTTCGAACAACGCACGTAAAAGTAAGGCGCACAAGCGAATTCGAAGTTGTGTGGGTGCTCCGGCTCAAAAAAAAGTGAGCAAAAAAGTTTCTTCTAGATGTCCCGTCTATGTGTTGTATGGTTAGTGTCTGTACCAAACCCTCTGCCTCATTAGTTCCAATAGCGCCCTGATGGAGGTCAGGAAATCAAAGTGTTAAATTTCAGAGCTGCTTACGTCTATGCCAATCAGCCACAACTTGTAGACGACATGACTTAAGTGGTTTTAGTTGAAATTATGCTTTGGAATAGACGTCAAGGAAATTAACTTTTTTATCTGAAATAATGGATATTTAGCCTACATTTTACCTCTCGGTTGCTCTCTATGTATGATAAGACACGCAAATGATATTAACCGGAAAACAAAAATTATTTGATGCTGTTTTTTAAAAAAATTTAAGTTTCGTTTGAACTTTTGCCATATCAAATGATGAATGCTTGAACACAGATACATACATACATACATACATTAGTATTAGATACATATATGTATGTACATATATATTTGTTTTACCATATGTGTATGAACATATAAAACAATGAAATTAACTATAAAATTGCTTCAACTATAAAATAAAATAAATAAATTTACTATATATACAAAAATTAACTATACATATATCTACACATGCATACATATACATATGTATATACGTATACATATAACAAATGCTATGTTCGAATAAGTTCGTTTCAGATTTAAAAAGCTAATGAATCGGATTACTTTTTGTCGATATGTACACAGCTGTTATTGTCTCATCTCGTAGTAATTGCGATAGTCATCTAAAACAAAAAATAATCGTGGTATCGTACCACGAGTCCATTATCGATAAATTGAAGCCGGCTTGTATTAAACAAAATTCAATAAAAGTTTGTTTGGGCATTTAAACTAACCTATAATACTACAATATTAAAACTAATTAATATATTCGGAGTGCTACATACAAAAACTGAGATATCTGAATATCTGCTGACTGTTAAATATATCGAGCTAATCATTTTTGCAATCGTAGTAAAATGAACAGTTTTATTGAACTAGTTCAACAGCAAGAAAAAACTATGAAAGGCGATAATTTATGAAAAAATCATAAAAACGTAAAAATTAACGCAGACACATATTTTTAATATTAGAAAAAAAACGAAAAGAAAATGTGAGCACGCTAAGTGTACACAAAACAAAGTGCAGATTCAAATTTCCTTCAAATCTGTGTGTAAGTATATACGTACATATAAATAAGTCCGTATGTATGTATGTATATTCGCAAAGATATAACAATGAATGTGCGCTATATAAATACTCATTAGTTTGCACAATGAAATAGCTATGAAAATGCAGTTGTACATATATATATATGTTATAATGGCACAACTGCATTTTCATAGCTATTTCATTGTGCATATATATATATATATATATATATATATATATATATATATATATATATATATATATATATATATATATATATATATATATATATATAGCGTGTGTCTCTGTATATATGTGCATGTGTATAAGAGTTTTTATGCTAACCTTTTTTTTCTGAATACATACATACATACGTATTTCAAGATTTGCTTGTAAACGTGCAGAAGAAAAACAAAAAGGGAGGCCCAAGACCACGGAGCTACAAAATGGACATTACTAACGATCAGTCAAGGTAAGATTTTATGTATGTATATACAATAGATGTATAATTGTTTATTTTAAAGTGAGAAAATAAGTAATGGAATAGTACTGGCATAATTCACAATTCATAATGTAACATAAAAGAAAAAAAGCGGTACCTGAGCCAGTTACCTATTTTCATACTTTTTTCAAATATTTATGACCAGCACAAAAAATGAATAATGAGGAAATTAAACACACCTATGTTTTATATTTTCTTCAGGTATTCACGATCTGATTTACTAGCTTTGCGCTATGAAGGAAGCGCACGTCAGCGACCGAATTGTGCAAATCGAGTTGACCTGCAGACGTTAAATTTTTGGAAAAATAATGGGCCTCAACTGAATGTGAGCAGCAACAGCAGTAACAGTTGCGGAAATAAAAGTGGATTGTCACCAGAAAGGGAAAGTTCAAGTCTAACGAATTCTAATGCACTTTTGAGTTCGAGACGAGCTTTGCGAAATCGCGAGCGAGCTCACAATTATTATCAACGCTTTACATCCGGTGATCAAATGACTGGAGAAGAATTACATCAGCAGAGCAACTTAGGCTCAGCCAATGGCAATCTGTGTGGCTCCTCCACATATAAATCGCCCAATATAGATCATCGTAGTATATCCTCGGCACATTTAATGCCAGCATTTGCGAAAAAGCGCTTTGTAGTTGAACAGGCCGAAGCACAAAATGAGGATGGAAATGCTAAAGAAAGTAGTGCACCAGCCACTGCGGCTACTCAAAGCAATCAAAGCAATGAAGTGCGTGCCATCAGCCGAGCCTCTGGAACTACTGCTGCTGCATCACCAGATTGGGAGCGTGGGGAGAAACATTTAAACTCACCACACAAAGAGGGATCGATTTCTCCGACTTCATTTGTAGCTGGACGTCAGGTGGCGAGCGGCTTGAATATGCAAGAAAGACGAATTGGCAGCGGCCGCCTATTACCCCGCAATGACAATTGGGAATATACAAAAAACAAAGAAACGGATAATTTATTAAATAATCTTGATAAGGAGAGACCACAAAATGTAAACCTTGCCAACCAGTATCAGCAGCAGCAACACCAGCGTCTGCGTACATCGTCTGGGAAACATATCGATAATTTAGTTGATCGCGATCGTGACCGTGATAGAGATCGTCGTAAGGCAGTCGATAATCATCGCGATCAAAATGATGGAAAGAAAAATGTTCAAAGTGGACGTAATCGCACTACAACCAAGGATAAATTCAATTTCAGTGATTGTCACTCGGGGAATATGCAAAATCGTGGCAAACGCATGAATTTGTATCAAACGCACGATAGACATGAACCGGAGTGGTTTAGTGCTGGACCTACATCCCAGCATGAAACGATTGACTTGCATGGCTTTGATGATTACGAAAGCGAAAGCTCATCGGCAGATTTAAAGAACATCAAAGATGAGATTAGTAGAGAATCAGAGGTTAAGGCTGTTCGACCCGCATCAAGAAGTAGTAGCCTAGTTAGTTTGAATAATAACAACAAAAACGATACGGAAGAACATCATGCTGCAACAAGTAATAAGCAACAGAACTATAATGTAATCTCAGTCACTAAGTCTGATGTTGAATTCAATTTCGATGCCTATCTTAACATGGATCCAATGGATCATGCACTAATGGTATGTCTTTAATGTATCAAGTATCAGTATATCTCTTCAAGTACGGAATCCTCCATTTTTAGGGCAATGACTGCGAGGTGCATGGTGATGTTCAAAGTACATCGCGTTTCAGTCAGTGGTTTGCTTGCAAAGAGCCAACAAGAAACGATCACGTATTTATTGAAGACACTCCGGCGCTTGATACGCAAGGTATTCTACATTTTGAAAAAAAAAAAAAAACATTTAAAAATATATATTTTTATTTATTTATTTATTAATTTTTTTTGAGCTTAAGAAGATATTAAAAGAACTATAAATTATGATAAGAGAGGCGAAGAGCTGAGAGATGTTTTTCTTAAATTTAACTTGAATTTGTACAAAATTTTGTTTTGTTGTGCCATAAATTATAATTCATGGTTTAGAGAATGCTAGATGTAGACTTTTAATCCTGTAACTGGTATATGTATGTAACAGCTGGAAGAAGGCGAGGCAGACCCACTAATGTATATATATTCTTGACCAGGACTACGATCGGAGCCAATTTGGCCATATTTGTTTGTCTGTCAAAGTGACCTCGTGAACCAAAAATTGAAGAGACAATAATATGAAATAAAATATAATATATATACATTTGTTTGGAAAACTGCATCTAGAGCAGAAAGTGTTCAACAATTTTTTCCTGTAGCAAAGCTGGAAATGTTGCCAATGTGGGCGTGTGAAGGTGTTGTTTGTAATCTACGTATGGTATAAAGATGAGTATATTCCTGACCAGTATCAACAGTTGGCACGATCTAGCCCCCTCTCCATCTGGCAGTTAGTCTGTGTCAGCAGATATGTAGAACGCACGGTTTAAGTTTGTTGCAAAGCATATTTCAATAACAAAACAAAATATGATTTTTCTATTCTCTCTCAAGTTTCATTGATTAAAATAACTTCTTATTGCAGAAATTCCGAGTGTTAAGGACTTAGAAGCACAAATGAGAAAAGTGGACTTGCACCCAGAATATGATATAATTAAGTCACAGGCGAATGCGCATCAGCAACAACAAACAGTGCAAACAGAGCAGAGAGATAAATCTGTTACTAGAGATACGGAAGGTTTCAAAAGACTTTTGCAACAGTTGGGCTCGCAGAGCAATACTGATTCAACATACCCTATAACTGCACATATACCAGCGGTTCGCGCCGTTCCTCGTCACCAGCAGCAGCAACAACAGCCGCAGCAACAACAGCAGCACCAACAACAACAGCAGCAACAACAACAGCAGCAGCACCACCAGCATCAGCAACAGCAGCATCCGGCTCATCCAAATCATCCAATTAAAGGAGACGATATACAGCTATATCAACAAAATCGTCATATAAAGAATGATTCTATGTCACATAGGCATATGGAGATGATGTCTCAAAATCAATTACATCATAATGTTCATGACTTAAATATGTCATTGCAAACGCATAAACGAATGGAGATTCAACAATTATTACAAGGTAAAACTAATTGACTTTAAATATGGTTAAATATATTGATAGCATTGTTTCCCCAGGTGTCGCTCGGGGCGATGTTTCGGTTGAAATTTTAGAAAAGGAATTGAATAATCCGAATGCAACGCTTCAATCCAGAGAGATAATTGCAGCTGTACTTTTTGAGTACACAAATTCTGGGCGCAATACTCTCCATCAGCAACATTTAACGTATGCAAATGACATCAATTCTCAAAATCTTGTGAAAAATAATCAATTCTTTAACAAGAATATGAGCCCTGATGGTATGTAAGCAAGTAGCTGACAAAAATCTATAAATATAATATATATTTATATATATTTTTAATTTGTTTAGATATTTACACACATCAAAACACAACGAGTCAAGGTCTACATCAAAATCCAAGGCATACTAATTCACCGACACCCTTAGCATTTACGCCCACATCAGTTTTAAGAAAAATGACGGCCGACAAAGACACAACATCGTTATCGACATTGAATAACAGTAATATATTCAATCAACAGCAGCAACAACATGTTCAGCAATTTAAACTATCAGCGCCAGCACATTCAAAATCAGATAATCATCGGATAGTGCATAATATGTTGAATGAAACACCACCACCAAATCAATTGCAACCTCGAATGATCCTGGGTGGTAATTATGCGATGCAGCATCAGTTGAATAGTCAACAAATTTCGCCAAAATTACCGCCACAGATGTCGCAAAAGCAAAATCGATGGGCACCTGGCAATATACCAATATCCACAACCACATCACATGGCACAAAGTCTTTCGGTATTTAAATATCAAATATCTAGGCACATTTTTGTATCAACTGTTATTATTTATTTTTGCTTATCTTATAGGTCGTCCGATTTTAAAAGGAACTTTGAACTCGGGCTCACAACAAATGCCGACAGCATTTCTATTAAATAATGAGCTACAGCAACAAATGCATCAACAAAAGTTAAAGTCAATGCAATCAATAGCTGCGGATACAATAAATAATGATAGCATTCACATGGGATCGACAGCACTTCAAATTGTTCCATATAACGACGGATTCTCCTCCCAGCTGCAACAACAGCAACAACATTATATCCAACAGCAAAGATCACAGCCACTTCCTGGACATCGATTATTGCATGGAGACTTACATCGTCAAAATAATTTAACAATACAATCAGCTTCAATGGCGCCAGGTAATTTATAACGTTTACGCTTAGGCAGGAGGGAACTTGGCAGATCCCATAAAATATACTAAATCTTGATCAGGATCACAACAGCCAAGTTGACTTAATACTGCTCATATCGAAATCCATAAGATATGAATATCTACAGTTGTATACAAAAGGGTTAGTACTAGCGCGCGCAGTTCATTTTAGTTTTTAGTTATCGATAACTAATCCTTGCAATTGAATACAGGCACCATCAAGCTCAAGATAATAGAGGTAAGAAGGTAGTTCGTCAAATTTTGCGTTTTGAATTCTAAAAATTGGAATTTTTTATACTATTGGTGTCGGCCCAAAAATTGATTTGGAAATTTAAATAAATGAAAGGTATTTTTACGGTGAAGAATAATGTATTTTTATCGTTTAGGGCTCAGAGGATCTAGAATGCCCGATTAACTGAACTCTGGTTTGTTTTTCTTCGATTTTTATATCCTGAACTAGTGGTGGGCATGGGCCGATATTTCGCGCCCAGCTCGACACGGCCCATGGGCAGAAGAGCAAAATTTTACCCGCACCCAATGGCAAACAAAAATTTTTAACTCTAATTTTGTGTTCGCTTATAGTAAAATTACAAAAAAAAAATGTATATATATTTCAAGATTTTGTCTTGAGAGTCTTGTGCTTCTTTCATTGAGTATTTTTCCAGATGAAGCAAAAACTTGATCGATTTTTCCTTAGAGCTTACGAGAAAACAATATATTTTTAGCCACTAATTGCAGCAATTTAAGGTCAGTTGCTCTAAAATTCACAAGTTTTACGAGAAGTTGGGCATAATATGTATCAGTTTCTAACTATAGAATTTTTTTGAAGTTTTTTTTTTTTTTTTTTTTTTTTTGTGTTAAAAAACTTTAGAAATTCATGATTGATATTTGGCGAAGAGTTTTCAATTTTCTAATAATAAGCTGCATCTTTTTACATTGCGTAAATTCGATGCATAACATTTCAAACATTATAGTTCTTTAAATGGAGGGTCTAAAAATTAGCCAACAAAATGAACTGAATAAGGCTAAAAACTCTTCTCTCAAGAATTGAATTCCTTCATAATATTGAAATCGTATATTTCAACTTCAGCAATTTTCCAGCCCATACCCACGGCTATCCGTACCCACCCTACCTTGCCCGACCCGTGCCCACCTCTACCCTGAACCCATTGAAAATGGAAATCAGGTTATAATGGTTTTGTTAAATGTATGTAACAGGCAGAGGGCGACGAGCTTAGTCGATTTAGCATATTCCAAATACTAGAGACTTGAGCTTTGGCAAATACACACATTTAAATGTTTTTATTACTGTCTGAAAGTTTTATTAAGATAGTCTATCTACAGGAACAGTTATTAGTTAAGTTTCCATAGTAAGCCCACTCTGCAGCCCATGCCTGCTTTACTTGCGTGCGCATGTGTGTGTGTGTGTGTGTTTGCATTTGTGTCTCTTGTGTATGCAGAAAATAAGCGAAGAATTATTGCAATATCAGTTTCTCGAAGGGCTTAGGGAATCTCGTAGTCGAACAATCTCGCCTAGAGTTTTTTTACTTTCTTTTTTAATGTTTGCGATTCTTTCTGTTTTATTAGGTGGCCACGATGGCAACGGCGATTCATCGACAAATTTAATAAAAAATAACAACCTCAGGCCAATCAACAACTACCATCAAAGAGACGAACGATTATCACCAACAACAAATCAATTGGCACAATGGTTTTCCCCAGAATTACTTGCCAGAGCATCGGCTGGAAAATTGCCTCTATTGAATATGAATCAAGCGCTGAGCTTGGAAGAGTTCGAACGTAGCATGCAACATTCCTCAGCCACAGTGCTCAATTAAGACTTAAGAGAATAGATCTACTTTAAAAGAGACTTAAATTACAACTAAAATAAAATTAGTTGAAATGATTTTGTGTATTATTTTTAATAAAACATTCTGCTTCAGTTTGTTTTAAACACATAGTTTTACAAATTCTCTGTTCAATTGCGCAATCAAAAAAATCTTTTTTTTCAAATTATGTTCGTATACCATATATAGAATGAGCATACTAACTGTACTCTTAATGCACTTGAAAATTTAATTCACAATTTCACTAAAGTGTAGATTGTATAGTAAAAACAAAAAAATCATTTTTCTGTATATACTAAAAAATAAAAAAGAAGCCACAAAATAATAAAAAATTAAAAAAAATGTAAATACTTGGCCAGAGTCATCAAGCGGTGAGTGTTGCTTAATTACTCACTGATTGTCTGACTGAATCTAGATTGTTGGATGCTGGTTGACTGATTGAATGATTTTCAGATAGCTAATTGATTGACATATTTGTTAAATGACTTCGAAACGATTGAATGACTTTCTTACTAATTGCTGTTTGACTACCTGATTGATTGACTATTAACTGACTGTCGATTGACTTACTCCTTGCCTGACTACATAAGCCAAATGATTGAGTGCTAAAATGCAAAATGTGATATCATTACTGAATATTTACTCAAATTTTCCAGAATCTAATAAATATGGTTATTACATAGATTAGCAGTGCCTAAAAACTCTTGCTATCTCACGATTGACTTTTCGATTTGACTGGAAACATTATGAATAAAAATGGAATAAAATTAGAAAAGAAATAAGGAAAATCGGCGTATGATGTATGTATGTACCATATTTATTTTGATCGAATCCTAAGAAAGTTTCTTATATACTAAATATAAATCTACTTATCTACGTTTGGTAATTAATTACGAAATAATAGTTCGGATTCGAATATTTCCTTGGGAATAATTCAATAAAATGTAACTATATTTCAATATGCATGAGTGGAGTAGTAATAGCATGTTCGTCTTCTTTGTTTAATTATACAAATTGCTCTACCATAAAATATATATGCTACTAATCTTGTTTATAGGTGGGCTAATCTGCCACTAATCCTACTCCGAGCGGCAAGAAACCGAAATTTAAATTAACTTTGCTAAATAATACTTGGACTAAATTGACTATCCAATGACGTTTCATTACTTATGAAATTGTTTTTGAATTTCTATATGTGCATAGTTTAACAAGTATTTTAAATAAGTTTTAAAAGAAAAGAGTGAACATTGATATAGGTTTAGTTTTGATAAGGCTTTGATTACTTTGAACATTGTGATAGAGCTTTGACTTCAGGGAATGCCTTGGGTTTATTCACATATATTTATACATACATATATCATCAAATCCATAATGAATGATTCCTAAAACCGTAGCTGCTGATTTTTGTAATATTTCAATTGAAAATATTTAAATTTATGTATTATGAACAAATTATGCACAATTTGATTTCTTGGAATTACATTACGTACTACATATAATTACATATACTAAAGACCACGAGTAGCCCAAGATACTTGATAACACTAAAGTGATATATTGTGTGTGTATACTTGAATCCTTACTTACAAAAATACATGCATAAGTAGAAGCGCTGATTGAAAATGAAAATTCAAGATACAATGACTTTAAAGGAAACGTGGCACAGCCGAAAAGGTATATGGATGGTGTGGATCTAGCCTTGTCCGTCCCTCTGAAATTTCGTTAATTACAAAAACTAGACTTGAGAGATGCATGTATAATCAGTTTTTCGATAGCTCATCCCAGTTTAAGCGTAGCTTGACAGATTGAAAGTTTTTTTGGATTTTTGATTCCTCTGCTGTTCCGTTCTCTTGTTGTATCTCTTCATGAGGGTGTTTGAATGTATGTATGTGTGTATGCTAACCCCTTCATCTATATTATCTAATCTTCAATGCCTATACAGGCTGGGTCATTAACACCCAAACCACAATCGCATTTCTCAGATGTGGAAGCACCATTGTTGTAGCATTCGTCGTTCCTGTGAATGACAACACTTTGATTTAGATCCAGATCGGAATTTTGACTTTTCTGGCTGACACTTTGAGACGGTCGCTTCGTTGTTGATATAGTAATAGTACCGACTCCGAGTTCGACGCCGCCTCCGCATCCGGCACTAATTCCAGCCCCAGCACCATAACATGCGTCTTCAGAATTCAATACAATTGGAGTGCGACTATATCCAGAACTGGTGGGTACTCCCTGAGCACCTGCACCTGTTCCGGTGCCCGTTCCCGTTCCCGCTCCTGGTCCCGCTCCTGTTGTTGCCGAGCGTCTGTACACAGTGCTGTTCATTGTCAGCTTGCGAACATTTTTGTCAGGATGAAACACCAATATATACACCTTCGGTGAGTAAAGGCAGACGAGGGCAACCGAAGCACTCAAGCTAATCGAGATGCAGAGCGTAGTTATTTGGATCTGTAAAAACATAAATTAATATTTAATTGAAATAATTAGTAGGTCCTAACGAGCTTTCAATATAACTCAAAGAGAATTGCTCAGGTCAGCTAGTTCGAGACTGGTTTCTCTCTTCGGACATACCTGGTACATACTTGGTAGATATCTGAGAATTTATTTGTATGCCCTTCACATCACGAGCACGGTGCAGAGTTTATTGGTTTTTGAATCGCCATAGATAGTTGTGAGTCTAGAGTCTGAGGACTTGTATTGCATTTTATCTAGCCTACCTATCTGTCTATCTGGGATTATATTACACTCTCAGTTAGTTATGAGCTTGCCTCTCCTATTTCAATTTACATGGTCACCAGCGTGATCAGTCATACTAGGCCTCATATTTCTAATTTTTTAAGTCATACTTGTATGGTCGAAGATCTTGGTGTGCTCTTTGACTCAACTTAAACTCACGCCTTTAACTTTACGTTGTTGACATAGTAAAAGACACGTTTATATCTCGACTATCTTACGCTTCTTCCGCTCTTTATTGACTCTATCTAGTTCTTATGGCGCGACTGTCTGACTGTTCCATTCGGACTAACCAGGCTCTTCACTTGATTGGCCATAAACTTTTGCCAGTGTGCATAAGTTTCTTGCTCTCTATTAGATATATTATATTTCTATTATATCTCTTACCTTCACCTTTTTTTATCTTTTAACTCATTTTTTTATGGACTATGGTGAATCCTCATTGAATCATATGTTAGTCTAAAAATCAAATATTTGGCTGGGATGGCTTTCCATCGACTTGCTGATAGTATGAAGTGAAATATTTGAGGGGTGTAAAACTGTGTTTGATTCGAACTTTTTAAAATAAAATAAAAAGTATATAATCCATTAGAGATGCAAAGCCTCTTTGTCAATCTGCAAAAAAAAAAAAGCAAAAACAAAACTCATAAATAAATAATATTTAAACATCAATTTGTGAACGAAAAAAATTAAAATAAAATATATTAGAACAAAATTAAGAATATAATTTCAATACGAGATGTATCCTAAAGCAAGTCAAAACATTCTCCGCAGCCTGTGTAGAGCTGTTTTCCAATCATTCAACCATAGCCGCTATTCTTTTGTACCCTTGTCTAATTAGGTGTCAAATGGCGTGGCAAATCGGAAAATACTATATCTGGTATCTAAGAAATGTTATTATTAAGGGTGCTAGAGCAAGCATAGTTACGTTACCCTAGACTTCTTTTAAGGACAAGCCAAAAATGGAGAAAGCGGAATCTTTTATAGTTCTACAAACTTGAAATTTATCAACTATTCACTTCCTCTTTGGATTTGAAAAAAACGATATATATATATATATATATATATATATATATATATATATATATCAATGCTTTGGAGCTGGCAGCGTTTTGACCGTAAATGAGTACTCTGCAGTCAGTACCGTACGTAATATTGAGTTTTCTTACCTCGTAGGAGTTACCGGTGCCGAAGTAAATTGGTACAAAAGCGAGCCAAATGATGCAGGTTGTATACATTGTAAATCCAATAAATTTGGACTCGTTAAAGTTTTCTGGTATTTTTCGTGTTTTTATGGCGTAAATTGTACAAATTGTTATGAGTATCATATTATATAGCTGAGAGAAGAGGAATGACATATCCTGTATTTTGCATTTCAAGATCACCTCGGTGCGGTCTGGATAATAAAATCTAGTTCCTGGTGGTTCCACAATCATCCAAATCATTGTAATCAAAACTTGTATTGCTACATTGAATAAGAATAGAAAATATGAGCTGAATGAATAAAATAATGAGTAACTTTAAATCTTAACTCTGAACATAATCTCATCTCATCTCATCTCATTTCATCTCATCGCATCTCATACGTACCGATCAGGGATGTCGTTATCACAACCTGAGACTGAGGACTAATGTACTTAAGACGCTGCGCCGATTTGGATGCTGAATGAAAGATGCGAGATATGCGATTTGTTTTTGTTAGCAGAGCACTATAAATGATGGAGAACCCGACTCCGATTCCAAATCTTTGCAGTACGCATGACCCTATGGTTGGCTTAGCGATCAAAGCGAATGTGTTGCAGTAACAGACTAGGATGCCGAACAGAAGCGTATAGCTCAGCTCTCGCCCAGATGCGCGTACTAGAGGCGTGTCATGATTCCTAGCAAATAGCACAATAACGATTATCGTCATCGTGATGCCAAAAACGGCAATTGCCAGTGGAACAAGTGCAAATAACGAATTCCAACGCATATACTCTATATTGAGGGCAAAGCAGGATAACTTATCGGGATATGGCCAAAGTCCCGGGCCACAATCCCTACATGTTAGCTCATCATAAACGTATTCGTATGCTTCGCAGCTGTCACAGATCCAGCAACAAGTGTCCCCCTGGTTGAGTATATATATCCAAAGAGGCACGTTACTTCATAGGCAAATGTCACCCAACAAATACTTCTACCTGTTGCTTTTTAATCATTCCAGCTTCACATGGCAAGGAGCATGCTGAGGTTGGCATTTCATTGGCCTTGTTCCACACTAGGGTATCCAAGTTAATTTCGAGGTAATTAAACCATTTACCAATCACCTACAAAAGAAAAACAATTAGATTCAATCAGAAAGCAATTAAGAGTGATTTAGTCTTTCCAGGAACTGCCGACTAGGAGATATCGTCTACTCTACACAAAAGAAGATACCGTTTTCTCTATGATAAGTATCACATATACCTTGTACTGATATCCTGAAGAGTTTTCGAGGCGTTGATAATTTAAAATGTCATATCTAGCCAAACCATCCCCCTGACGGTCAAACTTCACTTCACTGCCAGCTAAATCTGAAGAGACAGAAAAAATGAAGGAGAGAGAGAGAGAGAGAGAGAGAGAGAGAGAGAGAGAGAGAGAGAGAGAGAGAAATAGAGTAAGAGAGACAGAGAGAGAGAGAGTTGAAATGTTGATTTAAAGGTAAAAATATATCCCTATTATAATTGGGTGGGATCTGTAAACTGGATATATACTGTACCTACAAATGACACATTCAACAAATAATTGTTGTAAAAGTCCTTGCCGTCGTAACTAGCCATATTTGGACATGCTTGTGATTGGCGATCTGCAGGCTTACGATACCATACGGACTCGCTATGCTGATGATGATGTTGTCCCACATTTTGATCATTTTGTGTGCACAAGTCGTTGTGCAAATTGTGAAGGGCATGGGCAAACGCGTACACAGCATCCACAACGAATTGAGTTTTCGATTCCTGTTCGTATCTATAATGCCAAAAACATATGTCGATTATGAAAATATTAGAGAAGAAGTAAAGCTTTATGTCGCCCAGGATAATAGATTCTAAATTTCTTAAACTTTGACATTTAATTTTAATATTTATTTGATTTATTTGTTTTCAATGAATTTAAATCGACTTTAAGCTTTTTTTTGCTCAACTTTAGCCTAAATTTGATTTATTTTATTTATTAATTCAATTTATTTCCAATCTAGGTTTTAATTTTATGTGTATTTCATTATACTATATATATAATTTATTATACCTTGAACCGATTGAAAATAGGAAATTTGGGAAATCATAAAGGATATATATTCTTGATCGGGATGACGAGCTGAGTCGATTTAGCCCTGTCCGTCCGTCTGTCCGTATGTAAGATCGCGTCAATCTCAGAAATCACAAACTCTAGCGACTTAAAATTTTTTAAAATTTAATTTTGTTCCGGCTTTAATACACCTCTAGAGGCTTGTACTTTGGCAAATACATACATTTGAATGTTATTATAACGGTCTTAAAGTATTATGAAGATATTTGATCTACAAGAAAAGTTATTAAACAATTCAATTCCAACTAACTGCTGCCCATGCCTGCTTATATGTGCGTGAGTATGTATGTGTATGTATGTGCAGGTGTGTGTGAATGTTTTGTTTATTGTATAATATAATCAAACAAGTAAGAAAGTTCTAGTCGAGACTGCTCGACTACGAGATCCCCTGAGCCCTTCCAGGAACTAATATTTCAATAATTCGTCGCTTCATTTCTACTTACACATGCACACACACATACACACATATGCACGCACGTATAAACAGGCATGGGCTGCAGTGTGGGCTTACTGTGGGAAGTTATTTGTTTAAAAATTTTTTTCTAGACGGGCAATCTTGATAAAACTTTCTGACCGTGATTATAACATTCAAATGTGTGTACATATGTGCCAACGCACAAGTCTCTAGTACTTAAAATACGAATTTTGCAAACCTGTAGGTAAGGGGGTGTTTTGAGGGGTGGGGGGTCAAATATGACAAAAATCGAAATTCTTAAAACATATGAATCTACATTTCAAATTTGGAGACTCTAGCTCTAGATGTGGGCAATATAATTTTTTAACTGGCTTTCGATAAGGTTTTTAATCGATAACAAAATAACGAGAGTAGTTATCGATTTTTAGAAACAAACTTGATATGCGCGCTATGTATGTAATAGGCAGAAGGAGGCGTGGCAGACCCCAAAAAGTATATATATTCTTGATCAGGGTGACGAATTAAGTGGATTTAGCCCTGTTCGTCTGTCTGTCTGTCTGTCTGTCCGTAGGTTTGAACGCGTCGATCTGAGAAGATATGAGAGCTAGAGACTTGAAATTTGAAGCTGTAGGTCCGTGTATTGCACGCGCAGAACAATTTTTATTTCAAAAAATCTATAACTGCTCCCTTTTTTGTTATCGATAAAAACCGGATCGAAAATCAGTTATAAAATTATGTCTCCTACATCTTTAGAGCTAGAGGCTTCAAAATTTCATTCATATGTATTTTATATAATTTCGATTTTTGTTATATTTAATCCCCCACCTCCCAAAAAACCCCTTTCATACAATTTTGTAAAAATCGTATTTCAAATACTAGAGACTTATGTTGTGACACATACACATATTTATACCCTGAACCCATTGAAAATGGGATTTCAGGGTATAATGTTTTTGTGAAAATGTATGTAACAGGCAGAAGGAGGCGTGGCAGACCCCATAAAGTATATATATTCTTGATCAGGATAACGAGCTGAGTTGATCTAGCCATGTCCGTCTGTCCGTCCGTCCGTCCGTCCGTCCGTCCGTCCGTCCGTCTGTCCGTCCGTACTAACGCAGAGATCTCCTAAACTACAAGTGCTAGAGACTTGAAATTTTACATGTATACTCGTATATACCATACGCAGTACGAGTTTATCATATTTTTTCGATAACTCATTCCATTTCTTTTTTATCGATAACAATCGAAAATCTGACTTGGTTTTTAAAGCCTAGTTTGAATACTGTTAGACCTAGAGACTTCAGATTTACTGTGTAGATTAATGTGATGAATACAAATATTTTGTCATTTACAGATTTTGGATGCCACGGCCCCTTCACCCAAATTTGAAAAAAAAGTATATAAAATACTAGAGACTTGTGCTTTGGCATATACACACATTTGAATGTTATTATTACGTTCTAAAAATTTGATGAAGATAGTCGCACTACAAAAAGATTTATTCAACAAACAAATTTTCGTAATATAGCCCACACGGCAGCCCAAGCGCAGTAACTGCGCAGTTAGCAGAGCAATTGTTTATGCGTTCGTATGGATGCATGCGTACGGGTGTGTGTATGTGTTTTTGTATATGTGCATGAAAGAAGTGTAGAATTGTTGGAATCAGTACTTTGCAGGGTTCAGGGTATCTCCTAGTCGAGCAGTCTCGACTAGAGCCCTCTTACTTGTTTAATGTTATTATCACTGTCTGAAAGCAGTCAAACAGTTAATTTCCCATAGACTGTCCACACTGCAGTCCATGCCTGCTTATACGTGCGTGCGTATGTGTGTATGTGTGCGTGCATGTTTTGTTTCTTGTATATGCAGAAAAGCGAGAATTACTGAAACTGAAATATCAGTTCCTGGAAGGGTTCAGGGGATCTCGTAGTCGAGCAGTCTCGACTAGAGCTTTCTTACTTGTTTTTTATTAGGTTTTTAAAAAAATTTTGAATTTAGCTTCATCTAACGAATTTTTTCATAATTTTTAATTATTAATGTAAGTATTTCTACTTTATTTTTTATTAATTTTTAAAAGTTTAAGTTGAAGTTTAGTTATTATTAATTTATTTTGAATGTAAGAATTTCTAGTGGTATATAAATATATATGTATAAATAAAAAACACATCTGTTCAGAACTTACCCAACTTTATCAGATAGCCTAAAACTATCATCACAAACAACTTTCTCCTTTTTGTTGGTCTTATCTTCCTTATTGATGTTGTCACTATCGGAGCTTGTTGGCAACACACAATTAAAGGTATCCTCCCAGTATTCAGCAAACCAGGGGTTGCGCTTATTGGAGGTGGGCGTCAATTGCATCATATATCTATCGAAATCCTCGATTATTTCAGATTGCAGTTCGACAGTTATGGCTCCCTCGGCGATGTCCTCCAGGCCCTCCAGCAGCTTCTGCTGCTTACCCCAACCATCGCTAGCCACCCAATGAAAGGGCTGAGATAAATTAGCGCGCTTTGCCGCTAGAAGAATGCGTCTGGCATCCTCGGCGCGTGTGAAAAGGATAACGCCACGAGCATTTGGCTTTTTCTGGAGTTTCCCTATGATGGCATCAAAAATTTTGTCGTCGGCAGCACTCGGCACTTTTTCGGCGGCAGCAATGCAGACGTGTCTTTCGGTGGCCTCCTTATGGAAGGCCTCAATGCCATATTCGCCATAGGAGCCCTCGGAATGTATTGTCGATACATAGGACCAATTAAAGTTTTTGATAATATCCACCAACGCAACTGATTGGAATGTATCTGGTGGTACAGTACGCGCAAATAGGTCAAATCTGGATTTATCCGATAGAGTTTTTGCGGTTGATGCTGGCGATATTTGCGGAATGTGAAAGAGTCGTAATAAATTGGCCACTTGGAGCGATACGGAACTATACGACCCGCCAATTACACCAAACACGGGGCCAGATGTCGCATTCTTTCTGAGTTGAGGTATTGATGTGTCGGCGCATTCGAACACCGATGTATCCAAGTTGTTGAGTGAGGCTCTCACAAATTGCAGGGATTGATTCAGGGCATACGTATCCCGAGAGCAGGTATCTAGTATATGCACTCCTATTGTTATCCCGGGCAATATATTTGTATCGTTATTAACACGATCGATGGCATAGAGCATCGCCTCCAAGCGCTGAACACCACGATTATAGACTTTTGGTCCGCATGGCGGTGCACCCTCGCCTTTCTCGTGTACCGGAAACAGGCCACCTAGTATTATATCACCTGGCAAAGAGACCGACACAGTGTCCTGCACTTGCGTTGAGCCGGCTATAACCAGTTGGGAAAGCCAACAGGTGGCTAACATGAGCATAATCTCAATTGACGAATTACACCAATCTGACGACTTCATCCTAAACACTTTACACATATTTCCGACCGATTCTCTGCTTCTCTCTTCAGTTCTAAGAATAGTTTTATTCACATTATATGTGCTGGATATATGGGTTATACCATACATACTTTTTTTTTGTCTTAGTACAGACGCAATCGCTCAGTGCAAATCTGAAATCATCTAAAATTATTGTAAATCATAAGTTTTTTCTTTTCCTATATGATTGAGAAAATGGGAAGGGGGGAGGGGGGGGGGAGAGAGGGGAGTAGGAGGAGGGAGTATGTGGAATGTGACAAACTCGTTTGTTTTATTTTAAGTGCTTGTCTGTTCATTGTCGCATTGTTTTATCAAATTAAATTTATTTATACCGAAAATCTACATCCCGTCGGCAAATTCCCGAGGTATGTAAGTCGGCAGTTCAATAAGAACAAGGAAGAAAGCTCTAGTCGAGACTGCTCGACTACGATATCCCCTGAACCCTTCCAGGAACTAATATTTCAATAATTCGTCGCTTCATTTCTACTTACACATGCACGCATGTATAAACAGGAATGGGCTGCCATGTGGGCTTACTGTGGGAACTTAATTGCTTAATAACTTTTAAATGTGTGTATGTGCCAACGCACAAGTCTCTAGTAGTTAAAATACGGTTTTTGCAATCTTGTAGGGAAGGGGGTGTTTTGAAAGGTGGGGGTGAAATATGACAAAAGCCGAAATTCTTAAAAATACATATGAATCTACATTTTCAATTTGGAGACTATAGTTTTAAAGATGTGGGAAATATATTTAACTGGCTTTCCATAAGGTTTTTAATCGATACCAAAATAACGAGAGTAGTTATCGATTTTTAGAAGCAAACTTGATATGCGCACAGTATATACGGAACATACGAATTTCAAGTCTTCTGAGATCGACGCGTTCATACATACGGACAGACAGACAGACGGACAGGGCTAAATCGACTCAGCTCGTCGCCGTGATCAAGAATATATATACTTTATGAGGTCTGCCACACCTCCTCCTGCCTGTTACATACTTTTAATAAAACCATTATACCCTGATTTCCCATTTTCAATGGGTTCAGGCTACTTATTAGTAATATTTACGGATTCCCTTAAGAGTTGAAAGTTTGCAGAAAACGCTCTTCACTTATTAAGAGAAAGCCCGCAAGAGAGTGACTGAGAAAGAGAGGAATGGAAAGTATTTAAAGAGCATAACAGTAGGGGATGCTTTTCATAAGCTTACAGCGAGGCAGCACACTGTGTATGTGTGTTAGTGTGTTAAGTGAAAAAAAAGAAACGACAACGTCGACCCAGAAAAAGCTTCGATGCAAGAACTTTACCAGAAGTACCAAGGAAGAATGGTCCTAGCGATGATGGCAATGCGCAAAGCAATGAAAACAACAACAGAAACAGCATATAGATTCATATATACATACATACATACATATATATATATACATACATACATATATATATATAGATATAGATATTTCTATATATATTGTATGTGTATATACATATGCTTAAATTCAGCAATAAATGCACATATCTACATACATATGTATATAATATAGCCCATTGGAATGCAATACATTGGGCTTATAAGCGGAATGTAATATATGTAGATATGTAGGTACAAAAGACTTGTTTAACTTGCGGTAACTATATTTACAGCCCTAATTAAAATAATAATAATAAAAAATAAAAATAATCATATATATATATATATATATATATATATATATATATATATATATATATATATATATATATATATATATATATATATATATATATATATATATATAAAATATATATATATATATATATGTGTGTGTGTGTGTATGTATATGTACATATGTATTTGACAATATTTGTTAATTTTCGCTGCTAGTTCATAGTTCCTCCAATTTGTATGCCATGGCGTTCTTACTGTGTATGCATATGGTCTAGCCTACATATACAGTTATTTTTTGTACATGCACCGCTCACACACACTCACACATATGTGTACATACATATACAAGTATCTATAGTATATATGTGTTTGCATGTGTGTGATTGCATGCTATTGGTACGTCATTGAATTGAACTAACTTTAAATAATGTATTACACACTGAGTACTTACCGTTATTGAAATTTCGCTTCTTGTATGTCATATGTATATATCTTTGTGCGTATCCGTGTGTACGTGTGTACGTGAATATTACTCATGTAGTATTCACTTTATTAATATTTTTATATATATATATATATATATATATATATATATTTTCTTTTTTTTTTTCAGTTGACACTTATTATAAAACCGAGCGAAAAGCGCACACATCTGTCCATAGCATTAACAGTAGATAAACTGATTTACTCATGATAAGCCCAAAACAGTTCTTGTACAAGCAGCAGCAGCAGCAATAGTAGCAGCGACCACGACAGCAATACAACAACAATAATAAGAGCCGCTGTGGTAGCATCATGGCTAAGAACAGTATCAATCAGCACAAGTAGGAGCAGCAGCAGCAGCAGCAACAGAAGCAGCAGAAGCAGCAGCAGCAAAAGCAGCAGCAGCAGCAGCAGCAGAAGGAGCAGCAGCAACAGAAGCAGCAGCAGCAGCAGCAGAGGCAGAAGCAGCAGCAGCAGCAACAGAAGCAGAAACGGAAGCAGCAGCATTAATGCCCACAGCAGCCATCTAACTGTCCATCTCTCCTTGAATACTTTTTTTATGAAGCATGAGCAACACTGCAGCAGCAATGGCAGTCGTTATAGATCTCAAAGAGTACATTCCAACATAAAAAGGCAAAGTGTCGAAGATGTCCTGACATATGCTCTTACTAAAAACACCATACATGCACAACAACTCGGCAAAAGTCCTGCTCCATTCGTCAAGAGCACCGAGAGAGAGAGAGAGAGAGAAAGAGAGAGAGCTTAATTAAAAGCTTTACTCTTGCACTTTTCGCTGCTTTTTATACCCTGAATCCATTGAAATGGGAAATCAGGTATAATGGATTTGTTAAAATGTATGTAACCTGCAGAAGGAGGCGTGGCAGACCTCAAAAAGTATATATATTCTTGATATATGCGACGAGCTGAGTTGATATAGCCCTGTCCGTTCGTTTACTGTACGCGCTTATCGAGTTTGTTTCCAAAAACCGATAACTACTTGCCTTATTCTGTTATCGATTAAAAAGCCCATATTTTAGTGATATAATCATGTTTTGAATGTTGATGAAGATAGTCCAACTACAAGAGAATTTATTCAACAAATAGGTTCTCATATTATTGCCTATACTACAGCCCTGTCCGTCTTTCTGTCCGTCCATCCGTCTGTCCGTATGTATGAACGCGTCGATCACTTCGTTCTTAAGCCTAGTAAACCTGTGGGCGAAATTGAGCCGTACGTACACACGAATTAGTCTGTTGCTAGTGCTCTCTAAAGTATTCTAAAGATTACTTCTTGGATGAATACTGATACACTTGGAACGCCAAGACATCATTCCAAATCATTAGTTCGGCTTTAGAAGGAAACGTGGAACACCTAGGAGCCGTTGAGGAAAAATGTACTGCTCCGAAATTTTTCTGGCCGTTAAACAAGCGTTTGACCGCGTCTGGCACCCGGGACCACTGCTCAAAATAAGGGTAGCTCTACCAGGCCCATTTTTCATGTTGCTGTCCACTTATTTAACCGGAAGGACCTTCCAAGTATCTCGCCGAAACCGATCAGAGCAGGAGTCCCACAGGGCAGTGTTCTTAGCCCAACATTGCACACCTTTTTCACGGCAGACATGCTAATTCCCCAATCTAATATGGGAACGGTAGAGGGAACCCTAATGGCGACCTACGCAGATGACGCCGTCACCGTCACGTCCTCTTCACTGCAGTCTTACCTGCATTTTCATCGTTAATGTGTCTAAAGGTGGTGCATCAGTATCAATACTCAAAAGTCCGTACACAAGTGCGTACAATGGAAATTGTCCTAATGGCTCACTAGGAACTTCAATTCCGAATGCCGCTAAACTTAAATACCTTGGTGTTACACTTGACAGAAGGCTAGCTTTTAAGGCACAAAAGCCAGGTGGTCAAAATGTGAAAAGTAAAATTAAAACAGGAATATAACAAAAATAGAAATTCTTAAAAATACATATGTATGTACATATGGATCTACATTTAAAATTTGGAGATTCTAGCTCTAGAATCAGTTTTTTTTGCTGATTTTCGATAAGGTTTTTAATCGATAACAAAAATACGGAAATACTTATCGATTTTTTTAAACAAGCTCTATATGCGCGTGCAATATACAGATCTAAAAAAGTAAGTCTTTAGCTCTTATATATTCTGAGCAGTGTTGCCGTTTTTTCCCGAGCACAAAAAGCTAGATCTAGTTGGTAAGCCAACCAAAATTGGTTGAATCGCGAATTTAAGACAATGTATGAGGTTTTATGTGAAATATGTTTGCATAAATCTGCATTCGTAGATTTATGCAATTTTTTTTTTTTTTTTTGCCTATTTTCATTTAATTATGCAATATTATGTAAATAATTCGGTAATTTTGCATTGCAACACTCAAATTGGATACGAAAAACAAGCAGCCTTTAATAGCTGTTTCAATCGTGTTTTCTGCAATCACACTTCAGAATAAGCCAGATCTGGCCGAAAATAAGCCAAAACAGCAACACTGCTTCTGAGGCAGACAGACAGACAGACAGGGCTACATCGACTTAAATCGTCACCCTGATCAAGAATATATATACTTCAAGGGGTCTGCCACGCCTTTCTCTGCCTGTTATATACTTTTAACAAACCATTATACCCTGATTTGCCATTTTCTTACTTGTTTAATTTACATTTAAATGTTGTCCCTATTTTAGCTATTTTCTTCTATATGTTCTGTATATGTATACAGTATGGGTTAATATAATCAGTAATTAGTTACATATTATCTATTAACTCATTTCATCTATTTTCGTGCACATGTATCCTATGTACATACATATATATGCATGTATGTATTTACGCACATTTGTACATATGTATGTACATATATAATATGGTCTTTCATGAGGGCAATACTTTGAGTAACAATTTCAAATTTAATTGAATTGCGTGCGTGTATGTGCCTACTGGATTCAGATTAATCATTTTGTGGTGGTAGGTTAATATTTTTCGTCAGTATATGAGCACCGTAAATGATAATACTATATAAACAGACATATTTGACATTCTTTTTTATTATAAATTTAAATTTATTGTTGATACTCAGAAGAAGACCTATGATCTTAAATAAAGCCCAGTTTCAGGAGCGATCAACGTGGCAATCAGCTGTTTGTGATTTGTAATTTGCATTACTGTAATATCCTGGTATTCTTTCAAACTTAATTTCAACGCAAAATACACTATTTTATTGGGGCGATATAAGCAAAATACTGAGATACCAAAGAAAAATACCAAAAGATTGATACTAAATCATCCTTGCACATTATTTATGTGAATAAGTATGTATGTTAAATATTTATTTATAATAAAATTAAACTATTTGATTTTTAAATATTGTAGATATTAACCAAAAAAATTAAATAAAAGGAATAATAAGAAATATCGATAAATAATGTTAAAGTCTGAAACAATATATCGATGTATATTGATACGATGTCACCATTCCTAGGCAGCACATTGCATGTGGAATGAAATTAATAGAAAATTTGTTTTTGGAAATAAACATAAAGAAAGACAAATATAACTTGGTTTGCTACTGTTCAAGTATACATAAAAAGTGCGAGAATTGTTTTTACTATTGTATATAAGTGGTTCAATATTCTAGTGACGAATGCTCCAGGTAAAATACATTTTGAGAACGAAAACGGACGTAAAGTAAAATTACATGATGACATTTCTTACCACAATGCAGTTAGTTGACGTTGCGCTCTTTCATTGCATATAAATCTTTAATTCTAATGCAAATACAACGTGTAACTCTCGAAAATTAGTGCTTCGTCAATCGTCAATACTAGTGCGCAAACAGAAAAACAAAGTTACCAAAGCATTTTTTTAATTATTCCATTTTCTTTGTGTGTCGCCGTCTTTCGAGAGTTGTTCAGGTAATCTCTCTATCTCGCTCTCTTCCCCTCACTCTCACTTCGCGCTCCTCTGTCGGTCGCATGTGCGCCAACGTCGCAACGTCGGCAAATATGTAGGTAAAAGCATGATTAAACAGTTAAAGAAAATGCAGAACCTTAACTGCTAATTTTTAAGTTTGATAAATGTAAAGTATCAAATAACAAACAGAATTTGTAAAGTGCAATTTATACATACATATATAAAATATCTATTAGCATATGAAAATTTTTAACATTTTGCTGCAGACTATAAAAATGTATATGATTTTACAATTTACAGGCCGAGTACTTGTTTCGAAGTTATCAGAATTGTCTCGCCGAACTATTTTCTATATAATATCAACATATTTGCAGGTAAGAGCCATCGCATCAGCATCAACATTCTTTATTATATTATTATTATTCACGGCAGGATAATCAAATGGTTGTGTGACAGATTGATAAACGGGGTCTAAAGTCATCCCGGAGATCGCCAATAAAACGGTAAAATAAACCGTTTGACGACTTCCGATAACAAACGGATTGGTCAATTCGTAATGCAACCAGCTGTTCCAACAACATTATCAACACAAGCCGATATTGCTAAAGCCATGCAGCCCCAAAATATGGTATGCTCCCATCTTAATTTTCTTTTCTCCTTCATTTGTATATATATTATATTATATATATTTTTGTTTTTATTTATATATACATATATATATATATATATATATATATGATCGTACTCCTCACTCAGTCTTTCTACAAAATTTGAAAGCTTACAGAACAACTTGGTTTAAATGTCTTTCGATATATATATATATATATATATATATATATATATATATATATATATATATATATATATAGTTGCTAATATTTAAATCTTTTGTTTTGTAATAGATAGCTCTGACGTGGTGGTAATAGTCTATTTATATTAAAATAATTATTATTTAATTAATAATATTGACGTTAATATTATGAAGATTAAAAAATAATGTGCCGTATGAGCCTTAATGAGCACATAAAATCTAATTTATAAAATCATATTTGTTTCTCTGAACCTTCGATAAGATGAGAAGAAAATGAATAACTCCAATAAATTAATTTGGAATTCCTTTAAGATGTAAAAATCACAATCGCAAAAATATCTAGTTTTTAGCTGTCAACTTTAGTTCTCACTTGCTTTGCAAAACTGCTTTACGCTTCCACATCATGGATTAGTTCTGAATTTTAATATAATAACATGAAACACAAAAAATCTGTAGTGTGGACTAAACAAAAACCGTCCCACTTTCAAACCGTTAGTTGGGATGTTCTTAAGACTAATACTCAGCTAAACTAGGAGTTAGTTGTAACAAGAACAATTGAAATTGTCTCAAGAAACTATTACTACTAAAATAAAATAAGGAAATCATTTAAATGCCAAATGTATTCCAAACGCTTGGATATATATAGATATACATATATTTATATATATTATTGGATAATAAGAAAGCACAAAATCTCTTACTTTGATGCCAATATTTGGTTGTTTTTTACATAATGTGTTTTTATTTAGATTCTCGTTTCGTTGGGTTTTCGTTTTTTTTTTTCTTTTTTTTTTTATTGTCTATATTACAAATATCCAATGATGATTTTTGTGGGCGCTGCTCTGTTGTAGATATTGCCGGCAAATAAAAAGACTAAAAAGTACGCAACGCAAATGCCTGCTTCAAAGCAGCAGCAGCAGCAGCCACAGCAACAGCAACATAGTACGTCACAGCCACAGTTTCAGATAAACAAAGCTTACAATGTTGTTTCTTTATTAAAAACAACTGCAACAACGACAACAAATGCTCAACAAGCGTCGGCTCACGTGATACATCAAACACATCTTCAACAACAGCAGCAACAACAGCAGCAACAACAACATCAACAACAACATCAACAACAACAACAGCAGCAACAACAACAGCAAAAGTCGCAGCAACAGCAGCAAAGCTACGCAAATGTTGTTAATAGGCCATTAACATCTGTTAATGCCCAACAACAGCAATCGACAACAGTTATCTGTAGCGGCGGAAATATAATGGCAGTTAACAATTGTCAATTAAATCTGAATTCGGCAACTATTCAGCAGGACTTGAATACAGCCACCATTTATAATCTAACTGGACATCGTGCTACTGCTGCTGCTGCTTGCGGTAGCAGCAGTGGAGTTATCGAAACAAATTGTCGTTTATTATCGGATATCTCCAAGTCGAGTCAAAATAACAGTCAACAACAACTAACAACTGTTGCTGGTGTCGGCAGCAACAGCAGTAATAGTGGTGGTAACAGCAGCAGCATTATCAATGGCAGCAATCAAAGCATCATTACTCTGGCCAATTCTCATGGTCTAGCTCTCGGCTCATCGAATAACACCTCTGCCTATATGCATGACAAGAGTCTGTTGGGCACTGTTGGGGTTAGCGTCGGCGTCGGTATTAACGTCAGTTGTATTGATAATAGAAAATACGACTACAAGAACAATAATCTGTTATCGAACAATAATTTTCAACAAGCAGCCCAAGAGGTAGGCAACTTTACAACTTCCGCTGTATATCCGTTATAGGCCGAAGAGGACGCGACAATCCAGATAACGTATATATATTCTTGATCAGGAGCTTAATCGATCTAGCCCTGTCCATCTGTGTGTTTGTGTGTATAAACACGGCGGTCTCAGAACTTATAAGAGCGCTCTGGCTTATAATTTTGAATAATTCCTGCATGTAGCAAGCACAGATCTAGTGTGTGTTCTCGAACTGCAGATAATCAATAGTATTGGAATATTTTTATGGAACTTTATCGTATCTTATATATATTAGCATTTATACTTATGTAATATATATATACATAAATATGTTTATAAATTTGTAAATGACTAATTGGAGGCGTGGCTTATCGGAAAATCATTCAAAAATCATCTATAAACCCAAAATTATGTAATTCCATATTAGAATCATAGTTGAGCTACTGTCAGAACGAGTTGTAGCATTAGTTTATTGGGCGTGGCGAATCAAAAAACAAAGATTTCGCAACTCAATTTGGGATTTTCTTATGTGTATTTTGATCTATGTGATATATGTGGAATACACGTTATTTCATTTTTTTTATCTATAACATTTCTATACCCTCAACCTGAAACATTGAAAATGGGAAATCAGGGTATGTTTTTATGAAAATGTATGTAACAGGCAGAAGGAGGCGTGGCAAACCTCAGAATGTATATATATTTCTGACCAGGGAGACGAGCTGAGTCGATATAGCCATGTCCGTCTGTATTATATATTTTTGATAATTCATTCCATTTCGTTTTTATCGACAATAATTTGATTTAGTTTTTTAAGCCTAATTTGAATACTGTTTGACCTAGACTTTAGATTTACTGTGTAGATCCATGTGACGAATACAAAGAATTTGTCATTTATAAATTTTTGATACTTCGCCCACTTTGCCCTAAATTAGAAAACGTATTTCAAGTACTAGAGACTTGTGCTTTGGCAAATAAAAGCAATTAAATGATAACACGTTCTGAAAGTTTTATGTGGATAGTCCCACCACAAGACGACTTACAACACATAAGTTCTCATAATATAGCCAATACGTGAATATACGTACGTGTTGATGCATGCGTATGTAAGCATAGAATGATTGAAATATCAGCTCTGTGCATGGTTCAGGGGATCACCTAGTCGAGCAGTCTCAACTAGAGCACTCTTACTTTTTATTATTGTCCGAGCAACATATATGAGAGATAAGTGCCATCTAGTTGAAATAGATTCTATACGATGTTTATGGTCATTGTATGGCAGCATAATAAATTTTACAAAGTCATGGTCGTCTATTTGAAATACTAAATGTGTGTGATTTGGTGGGGAACTAGAAATTAAAAACTAAAACTATTGATTGCATTTTACAGTATGTGTCGACTGGCAACAACAGTTCTGGAAACAGTCGTTCAAATCAACAAAGTGGAATTTATCGTGGACCACAGCCAGCCCCAAATCCGCCCCGTGGCAACGGCAGTGGCGGTGGAGCCCGTGCCCATGTCCATATGCCACCGATGTATCCGAATATGGTATTGCAGCAGTACCCCCAATATGGTCAGCGACAACCAACATATCCGGCGCCACATTTACAATATACGCACACGCCCATACCCTATTATACCTATCCATATCTTTCCACATTGCCACAGCAACAGCCGCCGCCGCATTCACGCAGCGGCGTTGCGGTTAACACGAACGTTAACTTAGGAAATACACTGCAATCTGTGCAGCCCGGTGGACCCAATGGACCGCTGGCTGGTCCTGGTGGTGCGACACCATCTCAATTACAGTTGCTAACAGGTGCTGTACAGCAAGGCGCTAATACAGTTATTGGTGTCGGTGCAACGGCGAGTGGTCAAGTGGGCGTGGGTGTCAATGTCGGTGTTCCGCCAATGGTTGGTGTTATGTCTGCCAATGTGGCGCCACAACCTGTGCAAGTGCCGCCGCCGAGTAGGCGGCGACATCAACATCGTTTACAGATAATCGATCCGACAACAAAAAAGAACATACTCGATGAACTGGATAAGGTAGGAAATAATATATATTGAGATAAATATAAATATATAATACATTTCATTCTTATAGACTAATACGAGTACAGAGAGTGACTATCAGGAGGCAGGACCTGCTGCTGCTTCTACTGCTGCTGCTATTGCCCCTGCTGTTACGTCTGCTACATTAACGACAGCAGCTGTCGTCGTGCAACCAGATGTCTCAATGTGCATTTCCCAGCTAGATGCTGGCGGGCTCTGTTTACCCCCCAATAACGTATTAATTCAAAGCCCAGATTCGAGGGCCAATATCCAGTACAAATTAGGTAAAAATAAAATTAGATATTTGTATACCTTATATTCTATTTAAGTGCAGGGTATCTATGAGAACAGAACAATGAACGCGTTCATCGCGGTTAAAAGTTACAACATTTCTAAATAGAGTTAATTAACGTGATCAATATGCAGCCTTTAATCATTTATCAGTTTAAAAATATATCCTTCCATTTACAATACATATGTGCATTACATAATTATCCATTAAAAAAAAAACATATTTGTTTTTAGTACCTTTGACATTTGTTTATCAAATTAATACCTTAAGATTTTTTGCATACAAAAAAGTATTGCAGAAGTCACGGCAACTACCAGTCGTGCAAACACAACTAAAGCACTATCGCTCTAATTTGATTTGTATACTCTTTTAGATCAAATTCCCGCTCAACGCCAGGATATAATAATTGGACAGACACCAGTGGTATCTGCCATGTCTGATGCGCCATCTGTAGAAATATTGCCGACTTCCCAGAAAAACAAAAGTAAAAAGTAAGCTCTATAAAAACCGAAAAGATTTGTGCTATTGTGATATGCTTCGATTTTTTCAGAATTCCCCTAGTGTCTCCCAAAGATGCGCCCGAGTCCTCTTCATCGTCTGCCTTCTCCTCGTGTAAGTAGATATATATATATATATATATATATATATATACATAGCATATTGCCCTCACGCCCTTCGTTTATATTAAGCATTGTCATATAATTATAAACTTTTTCTATTGTACTCTGGTTTTAGAAAAACTTGTTTATGCCGTGAAACCATTGAGAATAGGAATTCAATAAAAATACTTAAATTTGATTTCCAAGCATTATGTTTGTCTTGTCCAAGCATTTGCCTTGATGTCCGTCCGTCTGTCCGTATAAATGCAAACTATTTCGCCGCTATTGAAGCTAGAGACATGAAATTTTGAACATATACTCGTGTACGCCCTCGAATTATCAAAAGTCAAGTCACTTATAAAAAGCTCAACAACCTAAGTTTATATGTCCTAAAATATGAGAGCTAGAAATCTAGAAAATCAAAATTGGTCAGTTGAGTTACTGGAGGCCTCCTCTATGGAATTCCCAAAAAAAATTGACGAAGTGAAGGCATGGGGCGTGGACCACAAAAAAAAACCCTGTAATTTTCACATTTTTTGAGAGTTAGCTTCCGAAATTTCACTTACCTTACCTTAAACACCTAAGGACTGACCAAATTTGACATGTCTACAAGGGTATGAAAAATCGGGAAAAACTATTTTCTACAGTTTTAGAGCTAACGATTAAATTGCTGCTGGCATCCTCTATTGATTTGCACAAAAGTGATATATAAATCGATTGGGCGCGTAGCAAACCGGAAAATGGATCTGGCACCGTTTGGACCGTGAATGAATATTCTGCAGTCGGTAACGCTCGACTGCAAAGTTCTTACTTGTTGCTTATTCACAAAGTGAAACGAGTTCCACTGCTTGTGGCCTGTGAATGACTAAGAATAAGCAAAACATAAACTTAACAGAAGCCCTATTTCGGGTTTTTTTTCTAGAAAAATCTAGTAAAATCGATAACAACTCCCGTTTTTTGCTATCTATTAAAATCCTTATCAATCCTTATCCAAATTCAAAATAAAAATTTATATAGTTTATAAATTTTAGATTTTTGTCTTTTTTTCAGTCAGTGAGTTTTACTTCGAGTAGGCTTTAGGTGTCATAGCTTACTGCCTTTAGTTAAATGAGTGAGACTAAATGAAGCCTAAAACGGAATGAAAAAGTTGGCAAAGCGTCGAGTCACTCGCATTTTTGCACGCATAAACTTTGTAATATAACTTCCGCATTTGCTCGGCTCGGCCGCTTAAGGCTCGATTCACTCATATGGCACGATTAAATCAGTGCGCTGTGGGCACTCAAACGAAATGAACAGATTTTCATATAATCTCTTTGTCTCTCTCTATGCTCTCTCCTCTATATACTCACAAATTTAAATATGTTCGCGACGAACCCATTTCTTTCCTTCTGAGTGAAGAGTATAACAAACTCTTGAAAGGGATTGCCATGCTCATGCAAAATGTGGGAAGGGTATGAAAGTTATCCTTAACGCATATCGGGTATTGTTCAGTCTTGGCTGATATTTAATGGCCCGCATAACCTCAAAGCGCCAGCTTAGTTACCAGACCTCAATGTTATTGAAAATTTGTGAGCCATTTTGGACGTAAATATATCCAACAAAAATGACTTAAAAACTGCACTAGTGAAGGAATGAGGGAAAACCCAGTAGTGGAGTCCATGCCAACTTACTTTACAAATGCAATAATCAAAAAAAAAAAAAAAAAAAAAAAAATCCCGAATTTTCAATTTTAAACGATCGGAACGGTCTTTTAAACAGGTTAGGTCAAATAAGTTATAAGCTTGAAATCATGACATTTTTTTTTTTTGTTGGTATTTTTTATAGTGTTTTGCTTAAAGAATAAATAAAAACAATTATGTTTTCTTATTAACTGAAACTAAATCCTGAAAAACAAATGTGCATTTAAATTTTTCAATAATCTCTAATCTTTTTAAAGTTATGTTGGGTCAAAAAAGCTTTGAGCGACTGTATATGCAGTTGTGTTTTTATTAAACCAGAAAAATTATTATTTTTAGTATAAAAATCAAGTAAGAAAACTCTTATCGAGACTGCTCGCTACAAGATTCCCTGAACTCTCCGAGGAACTGATATTTCAATACTTCTTCGCTTCTTTTCTGAATACAATTTTATTTACTATTATTATTTTTTTTTTTTTCTAAATTTGGATACTTTAGATTTGGATCTAAAGATGTAGGCAATATAATTTTATAAGTGATATTCGATAAGCTCAAGCTATTATACTTTCTGATATCGACGCGTTCAAACATACGGATAGACGGACAGAGCTACGTCGGCTCAGCTCGTCGTTATATGTACTTTACTCTGCCACGCCTCCTTCTGCCTGTTGCATACATTTAAAATAGATTTTAATGAAAAAATTCAAGTATATTTAAAAAAAATTTTTTTTAATATTTGCTAATTAGGTAACATGAAAACTTTTTCAACTATTAGCAAATGATCTTCAATTTAAAGAATTTGGACCAGGCATCTAAAAAAAAAAAACAAAAAAATAAAATATTGAATATAAAAAAAAAAAAAAAAAAAAAAACTAAAAGATAATAAAATATAAAATAAAATAAAATACTCTCCCAATGGGCGTAGTTATTTATTCTTATCTTATTGATTTTATTCTATCTACTCGAGTATATATTCAAAGACGTATATTCCGAAGCCTACACGCAAAAAATTACAGGGTATTGTATGCCCTGAACCCATTGAAAATGAAAAATCAGGGTATAAAGTTGTTTTTTTTTTTTTTTTTTTTTTTTTTTTTTTTTTTGGCAGAACCCATAAACTATATATTGTCTTGATCAGGATGTCTAGCTGAGTCGATTTAGCCCTGTCCGTCTGACCTTATGTATGAACGCGTCGATCTCAGAAAATATAAGAGCTAGACACCTGAAATATTTTTTCGTTCGTATATGGCACGCGCATATCAAGTTTGTTTCTAAAAATCGATAACCACTCCCGTTTTTTTGTTATCGATAAAACCCTTATCGAAAATAAAATTTTATTTCCTACACTGACCTACAGTGACTTGAATCTATGCCTTAAAATCCATTTCCCGACCAAATAGGACGCGTGATTCGGGTCATTGTCTCTCATTTTTCAGCAGGAAGACCCATATTTACAATTACTACTTTGAAATTCTTTTGTAGAATGCTCAGGTATTGCTCCTAAATCATTATTCCATCGATTGAAACCAACGGTCCAACACAATTTTCATTTATGCACCCACCAACCGTAAATGAGCCGCCACCGTGCTTTACAGCTTGCAGCACGATACTTGGTGCCTGGATTGTGGGATCTCTTGGCCACTACCAGGATCCCAAGATCTTAACCATGCATACAGTAGAAGCGAAAATACAGACCGTTGAAGTGACAACATTGAATTCGTGTTACAGTTTTGCTCGTCAGTGTACATCCTTTGAGTCTTTAAATTTTTAACATAGATTCATTTGTATTTTATAGATTTTCGACTTTTGTTATATTTCAATCTAAATGTTAATCTAACTTTCTCTGAGCTGCGATTTACTACAGATAAACATTTAGTTTAACTTCTCATACTATCAATCTCAATCAAAAAATTTTCCTAGAAGCTAAATGAATAAATGAAATTTGATGTGCTTCAAGGCTTCAAAACCACTACAGCTTGAAATTTATGTATGAAATATTATGAAAGTGCGAAAAAGTATTGTTTATTAATAGAAAAACATAATGATCACGACCGCCATTTTTCATTTACACATTTTTAAATTACAAGGTGTATTATATATAGTCAATTAATTCCGATAGTTGTTTCGATATGGTAAAGTAATGTTATCGATAATTTTCGTACTGCAAATTTAGTTATTCAACAAGTCTTAGAGATTAATATATAAACTTCAACAAGGTCTTTTATTGCCCAAATGCGATTATGTCAGCACCAAATCATATTGTAGATTATTCTCTTCGCTCTCTTGTCGTCTCTGTTTTTCTTTGAAGAATGTGCGCAATCGCATCATTGCGTGGTTGGTTCATAGAATATATTCAACTTTATCGGAGCGCACCCGCACACCAGCTTTCGCTTATGTGTGGGGACGTGTGTCTATCTGCCTCTCTGAATATGTGTGAGAATGTGCTTGTGAACGAGTAAATTCATATGCATTCACACATCTATATCTTGTGCTTGTGTGTGCGTGGGTCCACTAGGTTGAGAGTGTATGCTAAAATTTTTACTTTAGCTTTTTCTACTACTCTAACATGTTTATAAGGTTGCTCGTTGCTGCTGCTGCTGCCGGCGCTGGCGCTGGTGGTGGGGCTAGCTGCCGTTATCTCGTTTTCTGTCTTTCTGCTTGTCTCGGCACATGCAGAGTATTTCAGTTGCGGTCTTCGCTGCTTGTTGCTTAAACCGCGGCCGGTCCGCTAGCCATTTGCCGTTCGATGCGATCGTTTGGTTTGTGTTTGTGTTGGTGTGATTCGATATTATTTGTGTGTCTATCTATAGCGCTAGACAACAACGCGACAATTGGTTGGACGGCATACACATACACACACTTGCACATCCACACAAACATCTTAAAAGAAAAAAGCATATGCCTATAAGTATTTACGTACTTAAAAGAAAATTTAAAAAAACGTGTGCAAAGCTCTCTCCAACAACTTAACGGTTAATTAGTAGATCTTTTGCTGTAACACAAACGGATGCCAATTATTTCATCTATGATGCAAAGTAATGGGATAACAAATATTATAGCTGGGCTAAGCAATTGGTACGTCTAATATGCTTAGATGCCTATGTAGTTGTGTGTATATCTAGGCATACATACATATGATAGCAATAATATACACATTCATATAGCTAAAATATCAGATTGTAACTTATAACATTGATGTTATTATTATTATATACAGTACCGAGCAAAAATGAGTGTATGTTTCACAACATTGACTTTCATCACTCATAAAAATTAAACTATCATGAATTTCTTTTTGTGTTTTGTGGAAGGAATGGTATTTAGCAAGATGCTGATCCACAGCGGATGGCTAAAATTGTAATGGAATATATTGGATAACAAAATTTTAAGCTAATTGAGTGGCCAGCAAAGAAGACAGACCCTAATCCGATTGAAAATCTTTGGTCCTTAGTGAAAAGACGGCATGGGCAGTATGATGCCGCTCCAACAAACGTGTGCAACCTATGGGATCGCGTAGAAGCGGAACGGAACCGAATTCAAAAAGAAGTTGTACTGCATTTGTTGGAGGGAATTGCCAAATAAAATAAAAAAGTGATTGTCAATAAGGGTTTTTGGATAAAATATTAAAAATAGCTTTGTTTGTTTTTTTAGTTTTTTCTTTCTAACTCTTTGTGTAGACATAATTCTGCCTTACTGCCTTATACTTTTTTGTTAAGAATAAAGTAATAAACAAAACACAAAAAGAAATTCGTGATTTGCTTGTATAGTTTAATTTTTATGAGTGATGAAAGTCAATGTTGTGAAACATACACTCATTTTTGCTCGGTACTGTAGATATAATAATATATATTATACATACAATGGTGGCCAAAAGTATTTTGACTTTGCCTTGCGAAAACTTAAATCGCTGATTTCTGCATAGTGAGAGACGTAACGGTATCCATTATATTTTTAAAAGAGAGAATATATTCAAAGCTGTAAGTGTGCAAAATACTGCATTGATAACATAACTCATTCTTATTCTATAATTATTTAAATGATAAATATTCATTATTTGGCTGGACAAAAGTATTTTGACATTTCAAAGTTTTTTAACAAAGTGATAGAAAAAGTTAATATTGGTGATTGTAATAAATTATTAACACAAAATAAACCCTCCTTTGACATCAATGACCTTTTGTAAGCGTCCAAGAATTGACCTGACCCCGTTTCTAATACAAAATCCTGTTGGAGTCCTAGAGCTTCAGAAATCAGCACCTTGGGCGTTCTTGATAGGTCTGAGCTTGATTTTCTTTTTACATAGGCCCACTCATTCTCGATAACATTCATTCATTCGGCTATGAGATGGCCAATTGGGGCTATGAGATGGCCAATATGGCCAGATCAGGAATAATACCCAAAACAAAGCCTATACAAGACTGCATAATATTAAGAAAATCTAAAAAAAAAGTGTGCTGATTTTGCCAAAAACTGAATATCATGACAAATCAATAAGTAGAAAAAATGTCGAAGGACGGCTAAAGGATGCCAATTTTTCTACTTTGTAGCTCGCCAATGGTATTGGACCCACCAAAAAATAAACTAAAAAATGTTACAATTTACAAAATCCATCGTAAGCAAGCCCCAATCATTCTGGGAACAAGTATTATGGACAGATGAATGCTCTTTTGAGTATCACGGATCGAATAAACATATTTAATGGAGGCTGCAAAAGAACACTTGCAAAAAATGGAGGCCTGTGTGCGAACGGGTACCACATGGCGGAGGATCGGTAATGCTCTGCGATTGCATGTGCTTCAATGACTTTTCCGATTTGATATTTATGAATGGAACAATGAACAAGGACAATTATTTACGTGTCCTGAATGTCCACGCATTCATTTCCGATGACCGGCTCATGGGACAGTCCTTTATACTGCAGCAGGACAACGCTCGATGCCGCAAGGCCCATATGATAACTGCATTTTTGAGAGATTTTTAAGTCAATACATTAGATTGGTCATCTTATAGCCCTGATCTGAATACAATAGACCTATCAAGAACGCTAAAGGTGCTGATTTCTGAAGTTCTAGGACTCCAACAGGATTTTGTATTAGAAATGGGGTCAGGTCAATTCTTGGACGCTTACAAAAGGTCATTGATGTCAAAGGAGGGTTTATTTTGTGTTAATAATTTATTAGAATCACCACTTTGTTTTTTAATTTTAATTAATTTATTACAATAATTTATTACAATATCACTTTGTTAAAAAACTTTGAAATGTCAAAATACTTTTGTCCAGCCAAATAATGAATATTTATCATTCAAATAATTATAGAAAAAGAATGAGTTATGTTATCAATGCAGTATTTTGCACACTTACAGCTTTGAATATATTCTCTCTTTTAAAAATATAATGGATACCGTTACGTCTCTCACTATGCAGAAATCAGCGATTTAAGTTTTCGCAAGGCAAAGTCAAAATACTTTTGGCCACCATTGTATATGTATTTACATATATGGATGTATACGTTTCTATAGATGTATTATATCCATGATAAATATTTTTATTAGGATTGCATACGAATTTAGAATAACTGTTTTCATATCTTGTGTGTGGGGAGGGAGGATGGAATCCAATATCTCTAAATTACAAAATCTTGGAATTTGTCATATGGATCTTCACAGTAAATCTAAAGTCTCTAGGTCTAGCACCTTTTAAATTGGGTTAAAAACGAAATGATCGATTATTGTCGATAAAGTGAAATGCAATAAGTTGTAAAAAATATGATAAACTCATAGTGTGTTTTGTAAACACGACTATACGTGAAAAATCAAATCTTTAGCGTATGTAGCGTATTAATGTTTTCATATACTGAACCCATTGAAAATGACAAATTAGAGTATTACGGCTATTAACATATTAAAATGAATGTAACAGGCAGAAGGAGATGTGGCAGACCGTATTCCTGATCAGGACGAAAATCTGAGTTGATTTTGACATAGCCATCTGTTCGAGGACGATTCCCCATTAAAAACATTATCAAAATTATTTTATTAAATTACAGCGAATGTCACTGAAAACCGTACACCTATGAAAATAAAACAATTTTACAAAAATTTTAGAAATATATTTCAAAATTAATATGATATTGAAATTTTATTACAATATAAAAAAAAAAAAACAAATAAAAAAAAAAAACACACAAAAACTAAGTAGAAAGCATAAAAAAAAATCATTTCGTCTTCACAAAAATGCATAGTTTTTCAAAATCGTACAGCTAAGTTTCTTTATCATTCATTTTCGTATTTTGTTGGTCGTCTTTGATTGATTTTTGAGCATTTCAATCCTTTTTGGCATTGACTCCACCAGTTTTCTACAAGTTTCCAAACTTATATTGTTCCACTCCTCAATAAGTGCTCAAAAGGTCCTTTCTAGAGATCGTCCCTGTTCGAAATGCTGTGGTTTCGAATTTTATGTTCCAGGATATGTTAAAGATGTTTGATCACATTCATACCTGGAGATTGAGCCGCTGTTTCCATAACTTTTGGACAGTTATAGAGGGCTCGTGTCTTAGCATTTAAAGGGCTGTGTTTGGGATCGTTGTACGTGTAAAGCTTAAAAGTGCTCCTGATGTCCAATTTTTCGGCACTTGGAATCACATTTTCCTCAAGTATTTTTATGCTACCATACTGGCTCAAAATTCCGTCAATAAAAACTAAATTGCCGACCCCACTAGCTGACATACATCCCTAGACCTTCACGGACCCTCTACCGTGTTTGACCGTTGGTCATAAATTGGCAATATTTATTTCGGATGAGTCGAAATATAACATATTTACATCTGATGGCAAGCACACAGTGTGGAGGAGACCATATATCCGAGATGAATATAGCCAATTTATGCCCAACGGTCAAACATGGTGATAAACACACAGCTTTTGAATAATTTTTAATTTACACACCTTTTACCTTTCCCAATAAATTAAAAAAAAATCAAAACAAGTTGGCCAACAGCAATTAATTCATTAGAGTTTATAGCTCTAAAACTACAAAATATCTCTAATTTTTGAAAGACGTTTAAGGTAACGTAAATGCGAAACTTGGAAGCTTACGCTAAAAAAATTATCAAATAAAAAGGTAGTTTTTTTATGCCACGCCTCCTAAAGGGTGTAAAAATGTTTTAAGGGTGATTGAATCCATACTGCAATGCAATTGTATAATTGTGAAGTTTCTAGCTGTCATACTTCAGGAGATATTTGTGGCTTGTCACGCCTTAATGGGCGTAGATATATCTGCAATTTTTTTATTTTTAATTTGGGTCATAAATACGAGGATACATTCCAAGTTTTAACACTCAAGCGCTTCAACTAATATAATTTCTGCTATACCGGAAAATAAATTTTCCGATTTGCCATGCCCCTAGTAATCGCGAACATTGATATTTCGAGGGTATACACGAGTATATGTTCCAAATTTCAAGTCTCTAGCTTCAATAGAGGCGAAATGGTTTGTATTCATGCGGAAAGACGGATGGACAGACAGACGGACGGACAGCAAAATAAATATTGTGCAAAATATTAGATTTGTGCAATTACCGTTTTGCTGTCTCTTTCGGGCATGAGAATAATCGAGCTCTGAAAAATTGAAAAGTTTTATTAAAAAATTCCATCTTAAACAAAAATTATTCATTGATTATTTTTCCCAGAGTAAAGCCATAGAAAACAAGTAAGAAACCTCTAGTTGGCAGTGCCCGACTAGGAGATCCCCTGAACTCCGAATGATCTAGGTTTTTTTTGTGCCCTGAACCCATTGAAAACGGGAAATCAGGGTAAATTGTTTTTGTGAAAATATAGAAGAAGGCGTGACAGACCCTATAAAGTATATATATTCTTGATCAGGATGAGTTGATCTAGCCATGTCCGTCTGTCCGTCCGTCTGTTATTTAAATGTTATTATATTATTTAAATGTTATTACGTTCTGAAAGTTTGATGAAGATAGTTCCACTGCAAATATATTTATTCAACAAATAATTTGCCCAAGCGCAGTCGCTGGTAACTGCGCGTGCATGTGGATAAAGAAGCGTTGAATAATTGGAAAATCAGCTCTTTCTAGGGTTCCGGGTATTTCCTAGTCGAGCAGTCTCGACTAGAGCACTCTTACTTGTTTCATATACGCTTTCACCTAAAAATATTTTCTCAAAAAAGGAATAAAAGTTTCCCGTGGCATTCGAAGTTGCGCCACAATCAAATATAATGCTTGCCAAAAAAAAAAAAAAACTGACAATCGGCAGGATTCGAACCCGCGAAGCTTTAGTATTACGTGCATCGGCCCTTCCAGCGGTACTGTTTGAACGAACAGTAGCGAAAAAGAAACAACTTCACTGTTGCTAGAGCACGACATTTGAAACAAAAACCTAAACAAATGATTAAAAATACAAACACAATTAAAAAAACTTCGCAATCAAAATTCAATAGGCTCAAAAATGTACGACATATAATTTTATGACTGATTTTCGATAAGGTTTTTAATCTATATTAAAAAAACGCGGCAGTAGTTATCGATTTTTGAAAAAAAAAAACTCATTATGTGCGCAATATACGGACCTACAAAAAATGTGAAGTCTCTAGCTTTTATATCTTCTGAAATCGTCGCGTTGGATCGTACGGACAGACGGTCGGAAGGACGAACAGACAGCTACACCTATATATACCTTATGGATTCTGCCAAGCCTCCTTTTGCCTGTTACATACATTTTTACGAAGCCATTATACTCTGATTCAAATTTTCTGTAAACAGAGTGCATGCTTATGTATATATGTGTGCTTATGTGTGTGAGCAGAAATAATTTTCCATTTCCATATGTTTAAAATCGGTGAATGATTTGAAAACATGTATGCGCAGAGTTGAGGATATCTCCTAGTCGGGCATCCCCGACTAGATCATTCCAACTTGTTAACTAATCGTAAAGCGATTCAAGAGACCGTATATAAACGTCTAAAGTTGTCTGTTGAAGTATTTATTTGCCCTTCAAGCTTTACTAATTAACATAGCTTGCAAATAACTGTCGACCGTTTTCCTTCTTGCGCTCTCGTTTCGAACAAAACCGAAAAAGATCGTACTCTATCGCTCCCGCTTTGAGCAAGGGACTCTTGCTGTCTCATTTATGTTTTCTGTTGAGCTCGTTTCATTGAGCAAACCGCTGTCGGGTTTTCGACGAGCAGTGCGTAAAGAACAGAACGAGAAGCGCTCGCACAATGGGGGTCAGCAAAAGAATATTTGACCAAAAAAACTCAAAGCAAACGGTCTTCAAATTTATTTTTTTATATAGAATTGGTGCACTTTTTTATTCAAGTCTCTTCGCATATTGCACAACAAATATTTTACAACTTCACACTTTCAATTCACGACCGCAATTAATATATTTGGTCTGAAAAACAGACGCTTTACGATGAACTTGCCTATGCGTGTGAATGTATTCCAATACATACGCAAAAGACCGTTTGCTTTATTTAACACGACGAAATGTTCTTGGAACAACCAGAGCAAAACAGAATGGAAAAAACGGTTTCGCTCCAAGCGCGAGCGAGCTTATTTAAGAACCGGTAAATTGGCTGCTCGCTGAATATTTTCGTAAAGGGTCAAGAAAAGACACATATTTGCAGACAACGAGAAACGGTCGACAGTTATTTGGAAGCTATGCTAATTAAATATCTGTCAAAATTAAAACAAAATATATATATAATATAAAGTTTTTAAAGTTTTTGTTTTAATTCTAAAAATAACTTTAAACCCTCGCTGTGAAAAAAATTGAAAGCGAAGTTATTAAGTTAAATTTAATATATATTGGTAAAACATATTTTAAAAATTTGTACTAATTTCCTTTGTATCAATTTTATTTTAAGTCAAAGTGGACGATGTTGCAGCGAAAACAAACGTTAAAATTTCGAACGAGCCTAATCAACATTTACAGTCAGACTGTGTTGCACAACAAGAACAAGAACAACTACAGCAGTCACTGCAACAGCAGCAGCAACAACAGGAATCACATTCACAGTTTATGGCAAATACAACGGAGCAGCAAATTGTCGACATAGTCGCCGCAGATAAGAGCTCAGAAACGGTACAGCAGCCGCAACATAACAACAAACAAGGACTTACAGTAACTGCAGTTGAAGTGGACTCAACACCAGAGAATGTCGAGTTGAGTAGTACCGCAGCAATTGAAGTTTCTAACAACGTAACTAGCATGTATATAACTGAGCCAAGTCTCTCAACTAATTTAAGCGAAAATGTAGCTGCTGGCCCGGTGGAAGGGGAGGAAGAGCAACACATTTTTGCTCCAGTAGTAACTAGCTCACATGAAAGCACACCCGATGAGACTGATCGAGCCCAACAAATGTCAAACTTGGAAGAGACATTAATTGGGGAAAATGTGAAAGAAGAAAATGAGAAGAATGAAACATTAACGGAAACGATATCAGCTGACAGCTTAGCAACAGCAGTGGATGCTACGCATGCGGATATAGAAAAAGTAGCAGAACCAAAACAGGCAGACAAAACATCAGCGGCTACTGAACAACAAGAAGTTAGCGTTGGAATTGCTGCAATGGAAACCTCGGAAAACGCGACGTTGATTAACTACAATGAAGGTCAATGGTCGCCGAGTAATCCAACTGGAAAGAAGCAATACGATCGCGAGCAACTGTTGCAGTTACGAGAGGCGAAGGCTTCACGTATTCAGCCGGAAGTGAAAAATGTCTCGATATTGCCGCACCCAAACCTAATGCCTATGTTTATGCGCAATAACAATAATAATAACAACAATAATAACAATAAGAGGGTTCAGTCTATGGTTGGCATGATTGGTGGCAATCGAAATAGTGAATCGATTGGTAACAACTTTGCTGGCAAACAAGCTTCAATGTCCGGCGTACAAGGCGGCGGTGGTGGTCGCAACAGCTTGAAGGGTATGATCCATGTTAATCTATCACTTAATCAAGATGTTAAACTGAATGAAACTGAAAATGCATGGCGACCGCGTCTACAAAATAATAAGCACCAGCAGCAGCAGGAGTCGACGAGCAGCAGTAACTCCGATAATATCAAGTCAACCCATGAAAAAGATGAGCTTGTGCGTAAAGTGCGTGGCATTTTAAATAAGTTAACGCCGGAAAGATTCGACACGTTGGTTGAGGAGATAATTAAACTTAAAATCGATACTCCCGATAAAATGGATGAGGTAATTGTGCTTGTCTTTGAAAAGGCTATCGATGAACCAAATTTTTCCGTATCATATGCAAGGCTGTGCCATCGTCTGATCAGCGAAGTTAAAGCACGCGATGAACGCATGGAAAGTGGCACGAAATCGAACTTACAACATTTTCGTAACGCACTACTCGATAAGACGGAGAAAGAATTCACACAAAATGTCTCGCAAGGTGCGGCCAAAGAGAAAAAGCTGCAGCCGATTGTTGAGAAGATCAAAAAATGTAATGATCCCAATGAAAAGGCTGAGCTGGAAGCCCTGCTCGAAGAGGAGGAGCGCAAAATACGTCGTCGTTCCGGCGGTACTGTGCGCTTTATTGGTGAACTCTTTAAAATCTCAATGTTAACTGGAAAGATTATATACTCTTGTATCGATACGTTGCTTAATCCGCATTCGGAAGATATGCTTGAATGCCTGTGTAAGCTACTGACAACAGTTGGAGCCAAATTTGAACAGACGCCAGTTAATGCCAAGGAACCCGGTCGTTGTTATTCCCTGGAGAAGTCAATAGGAAGAATGCAAGCTATTGCATCAAAAACTGATAAGGATGGCGCCAAAGTGAGCTCCCGCGTTCGATTTATGCTTCAAGACGTTATCGATTTGCGCAAAAACAAATGGCAATCGACGCGGAATGAGGCGCCCAAGACAATGGGGCAAATTGAAAAGGAGGCTAAAAATGAACAGCTATCTGCACAATATATGAACTATAGCAGTTCAATATCGACAACAACGTCAACATCCAGTCCCAATGGCGGTGGTGCCGGAAAACGTGATGCACGTTTTGGCGACGCTCGTTCAGCGGGCGGTTATGGTGGCAGTCATAGTCAACGCGGTGGCGATGGTGTTACCAATATGCGGCATCAGCAATCAAACAGCGGCAGTGGCAGCGGCGGCGGGGGTAGCGGCAGTGGCAACAATATCGGCGGCAATCATTCGAATGGAAATAATGATGACAATACGTGGCATGTTCAGACTAGCAAAGGCAGTCGCTCCCAAGCTGTGGATAGCATCAAACTAGAGGGTTTGGTTAGTAACTTACGATTACGATTTCAATTCAATTATTACTTTTCATTCCTAGAAAATTCGAGTTTTTGATATGCTGTTCTCAAAATGTATGTAACAGGTAGAAGGTAGCTGCGTGGCACAGCCTATAAAGTATATATTTTATTGATAAAGGCAGAGTCTTGAACCAATTATTTCAGTATACCGAATTTTGTCTTTTTCAGTTTCTTATCGATATTAATCGATAATTGTAGTTGTATTTTAATTGTACCAAAAAAGCAGGAGATTTTAAATTTATTTCATGCTCCTTATTTTTTTAAATAATTGAGTATGAAGTTTTTCATCTTATAATTCATAACTCACTCCATTTTATTATTATCGAAATGCGCCTTGACAATAGAGACAATTATGATGCCTCCTAGAAGAAGAAAATATGAAAAAAATCGTACATAAATTGGTATTATATCTCTGTACAGAGCTCAGGGTATCTGCTATTCGCACACTGCCGACTAGAGCATTCCTGTTACTTATTGAAAAATTAAACTCTATATATTTGCAGACTTTACAGCTGAATCAAAATTTGGATATTAAAAAGATGGGAGGAGTAAGTCAGTTCATTAATTGGAATAACAATGCCAATAGACAATCGTCGACAACACCAACAACAACGCCTTCAAATTCATTTGCTGTGCTCTCGTTAATTGATAATAAAAGTAGCTCGGATCGAGACCGTAGTGGTGGTCCCAGAAATAAAGGTTCATATAACAAAGGGTCTATCGAGCGGGATCGATACAATGATCGTGGTATGTGTAGCGCAAAATTCTATAACCTATAGCTCAATTAAACTAGATAAATGTTATGTTTGATTGAATAGGCATGCATTCACGAACTGGTTCGTCGCAAGGCTCGCGTGAGAATTCGTCATCACGCGTTGCACAGAATCCGCAAAATCGTGGGATGATGAGCTCTTCCATGCAAAAGTCCACTAGTCACTCAAAGTATACTCAATCAACGCCACCAAGCAGACTTCCCAACAAGGTATATATATATATATTTATATTTAAATACATACACTGCTATACTTCCGATCCTTAACTGTCATTCACTTAATAGTCTCTAGGCTCTTCTTCGTTAAGTAGTTCGGGCGGAATATACAGGGGCATCGATCACCAGCAGCAGCAGCAACAGCCGCATTTAATAAGTGCCCCCATCTCCACTGGCATCTCTGCATCTCAGTCTCAGTCAAAAGCTAAAGGCGTTGCGCCGCCAGCAACATTCATTGTGCCAACAGAGAGCGATTCGAAGCTATTTAAATCAGTTTTGTCTGATATGCTTGAAGTTGAATTGACGATTGCTGAATGCATACAGCGGATAACAGAAACGCAGCGTTGTGGATTTTTATATTATATACTAAATGAATATTTGCATTTAGGGGAAGTGGGCAAACAAAACAGAAGATATCTTGCAAACGCAATTGCTCAACTAATACAGGAGAACTACATTTCTGTGGAACATTTTAAGCTGGCATACCACGAGTTTTTCAATACTGCTGCCGATTTAATGTTTGATGTTCCTGAATTATGGCTGTATATTCATCAGTTCACTGGTTTGTATTTATCATAGCTTGCAAATAACTGTCGACCGTTTCTCGTTGTCTGCAAATATGTGACCCTTTACGAAAATATTCAGCGAGCAGCCAATTTATCGTTTCTTAAAAAAGCTCGCTCGCGCTCGAACCCGTTGTTTCTATTCTTTTTTGTTCTGGTTGTTTCAAGAACATTTCGTCGTGTTAAATAAAGCAAACGGTCTTTTGCGTATGGATTGGTATACATTCACACGCATAGGCAAGTTCATCGCAAAGCGTCTGTTTTTCATACGAAATATATGTATTAATTGCGGTCGTGAATTGAAAGTGTGAAGTTGTAAAATATTTGTTGTGCAAAATGGGAAGAGACTTGAATAAGAAAGTGCACCAATTCTATATCAAAAAAATAAATTTGAAGACCGTTTGCGTTGAGTTTTTCGTTCAAATGTTCTTTTGCTGACCCCCATTGTGCGAGCGTTTCTCGTTCTGTTCTTTACGCACTGCTCGTCGAAAACCCGACAGCGGTTTGCTCAACGAAACGAGCTCAACTGAAAACATAAATGAGACAGCAAAGGTCCCTTGCTCAGAGCGGGAGCGATAGAGTACGATCTTTTTTGGTTTTGCTCGCAACGAGAGCGCGTGAAGAAAAACGGTCGACAGTTATTTGGTATGGTATTTATTAAAAAAAAATAAAATAAAATATATATATATATATATATATATATATATATATATATATATATATATATATATATATATATATATATATATATTATTCGTATATTATATACATTGTTTATTTTTATTTATTTATTTTTTTTTTGCATTTTGTATTTAGGTCCATTGATAGTCAAGAAACATTTGACGATAACTGATTTGTGGAACAAAAATTTGTTAGACAGCAGCCAACTGGAAATGGGTAAAAAGTTTCTTCATTGTTTTTTGATCTATTGTACAAGAGAAGTGGGACCGAGCTTTACACACAGCATATGGAAGAAATTTAACATGCGTTGGTCAGATTACATGCCTGACAATGAAGTTAATGAATTTATAGAAACGAATGTAAGTTTTATTGCTTTACTCGAATCTTCTTTTCTGTCTTTGTATAAGGTATAATCATTTTGTAATCTATATTATCTTATATAGAGATTGGAATATGTGGAAAATATATCGAAGACGCCAGTGATTGATGAACGCGATTCCCACGAAACACACCTGAAAAATGTGATAGATCGTATTGAGCAGTTGCTTAAGGAAGGGTCAACAGCTGATGAAATTATTGATTATATCAATGTAAGTTTAAAAATTCATCAACTGTTTCAGTTTGTAACCTGTTCCGGATGTGAAAACTATGTTGGTTTTGCACACTCTTGCTTAACGGGGCACCCACCTGCAGCATTCTTACTTGTTTTTCTTTTTATACCCTGAACCAACAACAAATTGAAAATGGGAAATTAGGGTATGTTTTTGTGAAAATGTATATATCAGGCAGAAGGAGGCGTGGCAGACCCCATAAAGTATATCTATTCTTGATCAGGGTGACGATCTGAGTCGATTTAGCCTTGTATGTCTGTCTGTAGGTCCGTCCGTCCGTATGTATAACGATTTCAGAAAGCACAAGATCTAGAGACTTGAAATTTTTTTGTGGATCCGCGCACGCGCAAATTGAGTTTGTTTCCAAAAGTCGATAACTATCCTAGTTTTTTTTATATCGATTAAAAAACTTATCAAATGTCAGTTATACAATCATTTCTCGTACATCTCTAAAGATAGTCTCTAAATTTTACATGTAGATTTATATGTAATTTTTAGAATTTCGTTTTTTGTTTTATTCCACCCGAACGCCCAAACCCATAACCTCTGGTTTGGAAAACACACACAATTTAATGTTATGATCAGGGCTTGAAAGTTTTATGTTGATAGTCCATCTACAAGAAAAGTTATTAAGCAAATAATTTTCCATAGTAGTATACACGCGTGTGTATTGTGTGTATGTGTGTGTACATGTTTTGTTTCTTGTATAAGCAGAAAATAAGCGAAAAGTTATTTTAATTGAAATATCAGGGTTCTCGTAGTCGAACAGTCACGACTAGAGCTTTCTTACTTGTTTAATTTAAATCTAAATATTTTACAGGGCAATATTGCTGTGGCCGATAAGCTGTTTATTAGAGGATTGACAGAAATTTTATGCAAATTTGCAATCGTTTACAAGGATAAAAGCTATAAGCTTGAGCCAGAACTCTTTCAAAAATTTTGCATACCAGTTTTTCAGCGTTATATTGCTTCCAATGAAGATCTTCAGCTCGAGTGCCTTTACGGAGTACAGTTGCTTGTTCATAGCTTGGAGCAGCCTAGAGGTATGGCAAAAGATAATTTCATTTCAATTTTCGGAAATATATAGAAAATATTTGTCTTGTCAGGGCTGTTGAGCGAACTCTTTGGTGAACTGTACGATGGCTTTGTAATACAAAAGGAATCGCTCTATAAATGGCGAGATTCAAAAGACCATTCAGCAGGCAAAGGTAAATAAATAAAATATATATACTATAATATAAACATTATTTATTTTTCTTTTCTTATACAGGCGTGGCTGTTAAGAGTGTGAATCCATTTCTTAACTCTTTATTCAACGATGAAGGCAACTAATGTATATGTATATATATATGTATACTCGTCGAGCTGATAGACATAGCGAGTTTTAGGGCAAAACGAAAACAACACAATTTAATAAAACACTAGAAACAAAGTAAACTTTGCAGAAAACAATAAATACTTTCATATATAATAATAAGAAAGAAGTGTGGAGCTGTAGCGGAAGAACCAGAGTAAAAAATATATATATTCTGTTACAATATATGGATGAATGCATATAAACTATGCGATATTACAAGGACAGAGTATATATATATATATATATATATATATATATATATATATATATATATATATAAATATATATATATACATATGCATGTAATTACTGTGTATGAATGTACTATAAAAATAAAAGCTATCTTGAATGAAATTTATAATTATATAATAACTATTTACTATACATTGTTATATAATATTGAGGACACAGTAAAATAATGCGTATATTGGCAGCAGCTACTAAAAATGCTTCACGCCGCTTCCACACATCCACGCACCAAACACACATACACACTGAAATGGAACAAATCTCGATGCCTCACAAAATTGTTTTTGTATGTTTTAAAAATTGTATGTCAAATGAAAAAACAAAACAACCAACATTTCAATACAACATTTAATCCAACCAAGTCTAAAAGTAATCTTGCAGAATATAGACTTAATTGCCTAATCGTTTATATTTGTATCTCTAAGAGATTATCAATCTATTTGTAACTTAAAAAAGGAATGATAAATCCGTTTTGAATATAATGTTTTTAAAGGTGAACAAACAAAAAACCACAAAACTGACTATTTTGTTGTATATCTGTTTTTTATTGGAAAATGATACGATAGACACTTAAGCTTTAAGCTTCGGTTTCCATTTTGATAATTATTTTGATATATCATTTTCCAAAAAGGGGCTATTCGCCCATAGTGCTGTGCCTAAATATAACAACTTCATAGTTGAGCTACTGTTGGCCTCTGTTGATGGCCTAAAAATAATTTAGAAAATTTATCTTTACAGCTACTGGTCCAAAGAGGAACAACTAACTAATTGTAGACTGTTCCTGATTCCTCTACCAAAAAAGATTACAGTGATTAATAAGATAAATCTATTTGCCAATTGGCGTGTCAGCTTAGAATATAAATATCATGCAACATTAAAAGGAAGGTTGGTAAATATAAGTTTCAATTGCTTATTTTTGAATATGTGCTATTTATCGGTTATATGTGTTATCGTCTTTTATGTTGAAAACTATTTGGTTGGAAGAACTGCTTAAGCACGCGCGCGCACACACACACGCACGCACGCACGAAAAGAAATGTTACTGTCTAGGTTAAAAATGCTTTATTTGCAGCAATTTAATTTATCATAAATTGATTTTTAATAATAATTTAACAGGTATATAACAAATATGTAATTTCAAGGTGGGTTGAATTTTCGATTTTTTTCGTTTTTTAAACTCAGTTTCTCTTTCATCATCAATTTATAACTTTTATACTTCGGTTGTTTGTTTTTTTTTTTCGTTTTTATATGTTTTTAATTATTGTTTAACGCTTAAATTTCAATCGGTTATTACTTTTCATATTTTCTTCTTCTTCGTCTTAGTTTTGGTTTTTGCAGTTCATCTCTCAGTAGACGCGTCTTCCGGCAATGGTTGGCTAATTTCTTTACAGTTACTATAGATATTATATATATATATATATATATATATATATATATATATTATATATATATATATATATGCGTTTTATCTTCTAATATTTAAATATTTTCTAATAAAAATATGTTTTTTTTATTCTACAGCCTAATTTACTAATTATTTTGTTATATATATATATATATATATATATATATATATATATATATATATATATATATATATATATATATATATATATATATATATATATATATATATATATATATATATATATATATATATATATATATATATATATAAGTTTACCATTTAACCATTTTCTTTTATTGTAAAAGAAACTATTCGCATTTTAAGTAACTTGTAACAATTTTACGAGTTATATATATACATATATATATGTATGTAACTAATTAATAACAAACAACATTTTTATTACATACATATAGTAAAGTGTGTGTGTTATTTTTTTTTTTTTTTTTGCTTTGTGTGCCCCATTACATACTTTTTGATTAATTAATTTGCTAATTAATTAAGTTTTTTTAGAATTAAATAAATTTCGAAATGGAATTCTTTTATCTTTACTTTTTATATCATATAAATAACGCACAAATCAATTTAAGATTAAGCTGATCTAGCTGCCATAAAAAAGGATGAGTAAAACCCTTGATTTTTTGATCATAAATCTTTATGGTGTAAACATTTGTTTCTTGCACAATTGAATTGTTCGTTCACCTTCGCTAACTTCTTCCTATTAGTTTGTAATTCAGATTTTAATTAGAGCTTGACTGAAGTCTATGTCTGCTAAGTGCAAAGCTCTTTAGCTTCTTAAGCATTCTTATACTCGCTCACGAGGCAGAAAACGCGAGTATATGCGCCCAAGTACCAATTATGGATTTTCTATATGCATATAGTGTTTCAGTATTTTCCTGTTGGATTTTGAGACATTGAAGCATTGGAATGTAGATATGTATTTCTTTATATAGACCAGCGTGGGACAAATGAGAGAATGAGCTTAGATTATCCAGTTGTCCGGGATCTAGATGACTGTTTTTTTTATTTCCATATAAATGAATTTAATCTAGACATATTAGGCATTTTAATGTGGCTAGTCGGATAAAAAAACCAGGTAAAATCGAAACATGTATTACGATTATCTACAGTTTAAGGTGGATCACTGGATTTTTCTTCAAATGAAGAAAATATTTCCGAAAAAATATAACCTTTGTGCTCGTGAACGAGTATATGCAGTCGATTTATCCTTACTGCAAATTATAGATTCGATTTAAATGCTGCTAAATGTTTTGTGTGCTTCATAGAGATATTAATTTGTAAACAATTTGTGAGTTTTATATATATATATATATATGTATATATATATATATATTTTTTTTTTTTTTTATTTCAGGGTATTGGAGCCCTATATTTAACTGCCAAAGATCGAGATCTATTCGGGCTTCAAGCGATGCCATTGTACCACAGTTTGTTTGGGTTTCGAGATCATATCTTGCCAATGCTTTGTTTCTGAAGCACCTGAACCGTTCTTACCTGTGTAAAGATTATAAGATATCAAATCTGAAATATGTAATGTTAGGATTTCCATTTACCAGCTAACAGTATTCGGCCGATAAGCTCGTTTCTACCAATATTATCAAAGTCCATGACCATGACGTCCAAAGAGCATTCGCGTATCTTTTCCCATGGCACATTAAAGCTGAATGATTCATTAAAGACTGGATTAAGCGTACAGGTGAATATTGGTGTTTTTCTCTTCTCTACACGCTTATCGCCGAATTGAAGCCAAACTTTCACATACGGATCTGCAACGATCAATTCATATTTTTTAGTTCATTTTTTTCACGCTATAATTATACTATCGTCTATCGTCCAACGACCTGTTCACTGCCCATCTGTACATATCTCCATTTGGACACATGCGTATAACAGCTAGGGGAATAGTTTTTTATACCCAGAAAAATTGGAAATCAGGGTATAATGGTTTTGTTAAAAGTATGTAATAGGCAGAAGAAGGCGTGGCAGACCCCATAAGGTATATATATTCTTGATCAGGGTGACAAGCTGAGTCGATTTAGCCCTGTCCGTCTGTCTGTCTGTCTGTCCGTATGTATGAACGCATCGATCTCAGAAGATATAAGAGCTAGAGACTTGAAATTTTTTTTCTTAGGTCCGTATATAGAGCGCACATATCAAGTTTTTCTTCAAAAATCGATAACTACATCCTACATCTTTAAAGCTAGAATCTCCAAATTTGAAATGTAGATTTATATGTATTTTTAAGAATTTCGGTTTTTGTCATATTTTACCGCCCACCTCTCAAAACACCCCCTTACCAACAAGTTTGCAAAAACCGTATTTCAAATACTAGAAACTTGTGCGTTGGCACAAACACACTTTTTAATGCTATAATCACGGTCTAAAAGTTTTATCAAGATTGTTCACCTACAAAAAAAGTTATTAAACAATTAACTTCCAATAGTGCGTGCGTATGTGTGTATGTGTGTGTGCATGTGTAAGTAGAAGTGGAGCGCCGAATTATTGAAATATTACTTCCTGGAAGAGGGTTCAAGGAATCTCGCAGTCGAACAGTCTCGACTAGAGCTTTCTTTCTTGTTTTTACTTAGGACACGTATATGAAGTGGTTTTCCGAATGATCGATAGCATATTCCATAGCCCTCGTGAAGGCGAGGTAGCATTTGATACACTGAACCCATTGAAAATGGGAAATCTGGGTATAATGGATTTGTTAAAATGTATGTAACAGGCAGAAGGAGGCGTGGCAGGCCCCAGAAAGTATATATATTCTTGATGAGGGCGACGAGCCGAGTTGATTTACCAGTCTGTTTGTCCGTCTGTCCGTACGCGTGAACGCGTCGATTTCAGAAAGTACAAAAACTGAAAGTTTTATGAAGATAGTTCGTCTACAAAAAAAGTTATCAAACAATTAAGTTCCCATAGTAAGCCCACACTGCAGCTCATGCCTGATTATACGTGCGTGCGTATTGTGTGTATGTGTGTGTGCATGTTCTATTTCTTGTATAGGCGGAGAAGAAGCGAAAAATTATTAAAATTGAAATATCAGTTCTTCGAATGGTTCGTAGTTCATCAGTCTCGACTTGAGCTTTCTTACTTGCTATACCCTGTTACAATTGAAAATGAGAAATATATCATATACTAAAGTTATATTTTGTATATTGGCTCCAAGTCCACCTCTCCTTCAAATTTGCAAAAGCGTATTTTAGATACTAGGCTGTAATCTGCTAAAATACTCTTACTTTCGACTGCGGATACCTCTAAATATATATTTTTCATTTACCTGACTTTCCATTGATATCTTTAGCTTTTAAATTCCTTGCTTTTATCAATGTCAGCGTTAAAATTGAATTAGAAGGATGATAGCACAGTGAAGATAAAAGTTCGCCGCATTTATCCTTGGCTGGCGGCTTCAAGGCCTTCCAAAATGATTGCTTGCCGGCAAAGTCCACCTGAAAGATATATTGTAAATTTATATTGTAAATTTATATATTTAATAGTATTAACAGTTATATTACCTGGCACAACGGCAAAAATACTTCACCAATTGAATCGTCTCTTGAGAAACGATCATAATCGAACACATGTAAGTGAAGGACCTACAAAATTTGTGTTTTTATTTTCATATTTTTAACTTAATTTTTTTTAAATGTGAACACATTTTGAATTGTTTCACTTACACGCGATTGAAGCTTTTGTATTGGAAAGCCTTCAAAATAGAATGTTTCATTCCAGCGCGGGTTCAAAGTCCTTCTTTTTATCTTAGTCTCCAGGCGATGCTTTTTATCTGGCAACAATGTGACTCGCACATAGGGATCGGAAGTTCCACTTAAATCCTTCGCTGGCAGCTCTTTGCCTTGCAGCACTTTCAATATTAGCGTCGTATTTTGAAAATCATATTCCAATGAAAAGTGAATTTGCCCGACGTTCTCACTTGGATCTGTACTATCCAGGTACATATCGGTCATCGAGATGCTTTTATTCTACAAAATTTCAAATAGATTAGACTAACTTGATTGAGATTAATAGAGTAAAACAAATAATAAAAGCATATTGAGTGCTCTAATCGGAACGGTCCGACTAGAAGATAATCCTAACCCTGCGCACAGCTGATATTCCAATAGTTTATACATAATACACACACTTGCACAGTCACTGCGAAAGAGTGCACACACTCGAAAGAGTGAACATCAAGCGCGCTTGTCTATAGGGCTTTACTTTCTGATATTCATTGTTATATATCTGAATGTTCTGAATGCACCCTCTTAAGTAAATTTATTCGATTCATTGCTTAGACCTCCTCAGTAAATTAATTAAATTTGCACACATGGGCTGCAGTGTGGGCCTAATTTGGGAACTTAACTGTTTTATAAAGTGTTATATTGCACCTTCACCCTCCAATCCGCCCCCTTTGCACTAAATAAGCAAAAAGCGTATTTTAAATACTAGAGACTTGTGCTTTAATAAATACACACATTTTAATGTTATTATCACAGGCTGTTTTAAGAAGATAGTTTATTTACAGTTTTACTAAATGGAAACTTTTTGAATGCGACCTTTTCTTCTGATAACTTCATGATATATTAGTAACCAGTCACAGGTATATTTGTATATATTTTTACCTACCCAATAAGAGGCGTTCGCAGGTTTAAAAATCCATTCAATTTTCTTATTAATGTTATTTTGTAGAGGATTCGTAATCGTTTGGGCAACGGGCACTTGCGGCTTACTAGGCGGATTTCCAGATTCTAAAATGTCCTGAGCAGCTCTGAATTATTAAACAATATAGGGAGCCCACTGCAGCCCATGAGTGCTTATGTGTATAATGATTGAGTGTGTTATTTCTTGTGTATGCAGAAAATAAGAGAATAATTATCAAAATGTCAGTGCCTCGAGGTTCTCGTAGTCGAGCAGTCTCCATTAGAGCTTTCTTACTTGTTTAACTGATTTTCGATAAGGTTTTTAATCGATAAAAAGGGAATAGTTATCGATTTTAGGAAACACTCAATCCGACCTACAACAAATTTCAAGTCTCTAGCTCTTATATCTTAAAAAATCGACGCGCTCAAACATAAGGATAGACGGGCAAACAGACAGACTGATAGAGACGAAATCGGAAATCAGGATATTTTGCTTTTGTGAAAATATATATACACAGGCAGAAGGAGGCGTGACAAATACGCGATAGACAGATACTACGTATGATACACGAGTATACATATATAATACACGAGTATACCATACGTAGTACAAGTTTATCGTGTTTAATAACTCATCCCATTTCTTTTTTATCGATAATCAAAAATTTGACTTCGTTTGAAACTCAATAATTTGAATACTGTTAGACCTAGAAACGACAGATTTGCGGTGTAGATTTATGTGCTGAATACACAGATTTTGTAAATTATAGATCTGAGATACCACGCCTCATTCGCCCCAAATTCGAAAAATACATATTTCAAAGGCTAAAGACTTATGCTTTATCACGGTTTGAAAGTTTGATGAAGATAGTTCAGCTACAATATAATTTATTCAAGCAACAAGTTCTCGTAATATTCAATTGTAGTATTTTGGAGAAATATTTTAATATAGATATGTTATATATAGGTATGTTTATATGTAAGGATACACACCGCTGCATCTTTAGATGTTCCATCATTTGCACTTGCACCTGTGGAAGTATTTGATTTTTTTATTGGTGTCGCTGCTGGGCCGGTCCTATAATGAATTTTAGTCCTTATATATTAATATGTTATACATATATGTGATTTTTAGTAATGTTAAATATTTAAATATCAATATTGATATTTAGCCAGACCTATGGGGGCTATCAAGACTTTAATGATGACTGCAGGCGAGGCCTAAACGAAACTTATCTATCATTCTATAAATATTGTATAAGTGACTTCCAAAAAGTAATATGTTGTAAGCTTTCAGGTCAAAACTTACATATTTGACATCAGTACTCCACTTTAAATATTACATTGTTTGAAATTCCTATTGACTTCGCTGTTAAACTTCCTATGGAAGCTTGGATTTAGAGGCCGCGAAAAAGAAAACGAAATTAAAGTGGTCAAAGAGACTGAATGCAAAACAATTTTTAGATTGCATAATAATTGTAAGTAGTATGAAAGTTGTTCGAAAAGGTAAAAATTAATGTCTCTTCCCTATCTATGCCCTAATTGCCTGATTTTAAAAAGGGAAAATACAACTTGGAAAAACTTTGACTTATTTGCTTTGATTTATATTTTGATCAGTTTTACTAAATGGAAACTTTTTGAATGCGACCTTTTCTTCTGATAAATTCATGATATATTAGTAACCAGCCTGATTTTAAAAAGGGAAAATACAACTTGGAAAAACTTTGACTTATTTGCTTTGATTTATATTTTGATCAGTTTTACTAAATGGAAACTTTTTGAATGCGACCTTTTCTTCTGATAAATTCATGATATATTAGTAACCAGTCTCAGGTATATTTGTATATATTTTTACCTACCCAATAAGAGGCGTTCGCAGGTTTAAAAATCCATTCAATTTTCTATTAATGTTATTTTGTAGAGGATTCGTAATCGTTTGGGCAACGGGCACTTGCGGCTTACTAGGCGGATTCCCAGATTCTAAAATGTCCTGGGCAGCTCTAAATAGAATATGATATTGTGAATATATGCGTAAAAGTATAAATATAGATTTGTATTACTCGTGATTCATCAAGGTGTGTTTCTGACAATAAGTTATATGCAATATTTTCAGAAAGGCATGACTAATAAGCTTTTATTTAGATCTCATTTCGCTAACGTATGCCTGACTATCCTAGTGTTCTACCTTTCCAAAAATGTCGAACGTTAATAAACTCATTCATGGAATAGATGTAGTATATATATCTTAGTCTTATCACTATGTCTTGACTGCAGACGAGTATTATGCAGTTGGTTGTGACTGACACGTGACCACGGAAAATAAGTTAATATAATATGCTTATATTCTCTCCTAATATATCTGTCAGATGTTTATCGACCCCCAGTTCTCTCTTGCATTATTAGACTTGAAGCTTCCAACTGCCCAAATGTCCTAATTTCAGTTGCAAATGTAGCTAATATGTTAATTGAATATACGTTTTTTGTATGTGCGCACGCCTGGCAGATCGGAAATAACGATATATTGATCATAGGGGCCAGCCAACTGCTTGTAGACGAGTATTATGGAGTCGCTGGCGCTCGACTGCACTGTGGCTATTTTTATACTCATTCACGAATGTGAAATGAGTATATTGGTTTTGTACAATGTCCGTGTTGCTGTCCGTCCGTCTGCCCGTCTGTCCGTATAAATGCAAATTAAATGAAATTTGTAATGTAATTTCGCGATGAAAACATAAGTTCAAAAAGATATGTATATCTACGCCCATGGAGGGCGTGGCAAAGAGGGTAAAACTGTATCTAGTACAGTTTTGAAGCTAGAGATTTTGCAAGTCAGTTAATCAATAAAAATAGATGAAAAAATTATATGTCCACGCCCACTAGGGGCGTAGCTAATCGGAACTGAATATATAGTGTTTTTTCAAAGTCTTCTATAGCAAAAGTTTATATGTTAATTAATTAATTATAATTATTATTGAATATATAATATATGAAGGTCGAACGTAATCTGATTGGAGTTAAGTCTAGACGCGGTTCAGCTCTTCGAATTTTCAAGTCAGCAGTATCTCAATGTAGTGATTGGATTGCTTTCCGTTTTGACGTATTTGACAGATAATCATATATATGTATGTACATATTACCTTAAGCTGTAGCTGCTTGATTCCTCGTCTTCATTGGGTTCAATAAACTGCAGTTGTGACCTTTTGTGTCGCCACCACAGATAGCCACCGGCCAAAAAAAGTGCTATCGCTATGATTAAGCCCAGTATAGCGAGGCAAGCTATTAGCATTATGCTCGCCATATCTGTAAATACATCTATATCAGAATTACATATATTTGGGATTTCTACAAGTTTTCAAAACTTAAACAAATATTCCGCGTAATGCGAGGTGACACCTTCTTAATCAAATAAACACTTAATATAATCGTGTTTAGAACACACAACTCAAGTGCGGCGTGCATCGCCTCCATTTTACTGCCATTTAAAATGGGAAATCAGGGTATAATGTTTTGTGAAAATGTATGTAACAATCAGAAGGAGGCGTGGCAGACCCCATAAAGTATATATAATATATACTATATATATATATATTGATCAGGGTGACGAGCTGAGTTGATCTAGCCATGTCTGTTCGTCCGCAAAGATCTCCTAAACTACAACTCCTAGAGACTTGAGTTTTCACATGTATACTCGTGTATACCATACGCAGTACGAGCATATCATATTTTTTGATAACTCATCCCATTTCTTTTTTATCGATAATAATCGAAAGTTTGACTTTGTTTTTCGAAGCTTAATTTGAATACTGTTAGACCTAGAGATTTATTGTGTAGATTTATATGATAAATACAAAGATTTTTTAATTTCCAGATTTGAGATGCCACACCGCCTTCGTCCCAAATTTGAAAAAACGTATATCAAGTACTAGAGACTTGTGCTTTGGCAAACACATACATTTTAATGTTATTATTACGTTCTGAAAGTTTGATAACGAGCAGAGCGCGTATTTATGCGTTCGTGTGAATGCATGCGTATGAATGTGTGCATGTGTTTTTGTATATGTGCATAAATAAAGCGTAGAATGATGGTAATATCAGTTCTTTGCAGGTTTCAGGGTATCTCCTAGTCGAGCAATCTTACGTGTTTTAATAATTTGAATGAAACTGAAATACTAAATTCATCATTTGGAGAATCCAGCTTTAAAGAATTACACGATACGGCTTTAAATCGGGAAGAGTTATTTATATCTTGAAACAAGCTCGATATATGCGTGCTACAAACGTGACCTACAATCTATGGGTCTAGCTGATAATGAGGAGGGGAACGACTTAGTATATGTACCAAAAATCACTAACAGGACAGACATAATTTAATTATTCATGACACTATTGTCTTTGGGGCTATCCCCATGCTCCTCCACCTCCACCTCTTGTGAACACTCATAAAACTACAATTATAATTATGATTACAACAATATTTATAATCATTATTATTATAATACATTTATTTAAAATACATATAATCACAATAAAATAATTATTATAATAATTCAGAAGTATTCACATTTTGTTGGACAAAAAATGTATTCCCTACAAGAAATTGTAGATTGTAAGACTCTACATCTTAAGAGCTAGAGTCTCCAAATTTTAAATATAGATTCATAATCATTTTTTTAAGTTTCGATTTTCGTGGTATTCTACGCTCTCCCACAAAAAGAAGAGACGAATTATGTAAATATCAGTTCTTCGAAGGGTTCAGGGGATCTCGTAGTCAAGCAGTCTCGACTAGAGATTTCTTACTTGTTAAATTATATAATATGTATAATTAAGTAATGGAATGGAGCCCAACAATCTTCGACACAGAGTATCCATCGACCAGCTCTGCCACTTCACTGCTTGAATACCAAATGGTAAATCCAAGAATAAAATAGCAGCTGACAATTCCAACACGATTCACTCGCAATTCCGATTCTTTGACTAGAGAATTTATGCACTTATGGGCGTTTATTACTTAACGGATTTTAATTAAATTTTCGGCATATGATATTGTTATATGATTTTTGATATTTAGTCAATTTAGTGTCATTATCTAATACCGAACTTGTTCGACATAAAAGCATTCTCACTCTCACATAAAAAGGGGGCAGGAAAACGAAAATGTATATTATATATATATATATATATATATATATATATATATATCCTGTATATGTATATTATATATATATATTATATATATATATCAAGTCTACCAAGTCCATGTGTGTATAATCACATTCAATATTCATTTACGCTTGTCCTACAATGAACCTTACTGATAAAGAAAAACTATTTTTCGTGTAACAAACATATAGAAAATGTTTCGTATTTTACCTTTTCAATGTTTTCATATATGTATATATATGTAAATGTATGTAATCCTGTTTTGAATAATCAAAGACAAACAGCTACTGTACTGCGACACATTAGCTCATGTGATATTTTATATTTATATATATATATATATATATATATATATATATATATATATATATATATATATATATATATATATATATATATATATATGTATGTATACATAAATATTCAGGCACAAATATGGATATATATATATGTATATTTTCTATTCTGTTTATTTTTATTTTCTCTCTCTCTCTTTTATATATATGTATATATATATATATATATATATATATATATATATATATATATATATATATATATATATATATATATATATATTATAAATATATATGTATATATATTTGCAACTCTGTTTCACATTATATGTATTTTAAACATTTTTTTTTTTATTTTTTAGTTTTATAAAACACTTTTACTTCGGCGACTTATGTATGTATAAGTAAATGTGACTAAGCAGCAGGGGATGACGATGACAGTAACCGACGAACTGGTAAAAGGAAAACCGCCGAAAACTGAAAAGCTCATCCATCTCTTTGGAGAGTCAGAGGTTGATATTGGAAAACAAATTTATATATATACAGATATATATGTATATTTGTATATAATTATACATAAATATATATACCAACGATAGCTGGATATGAAGTAAATGGTAGAATTAACTGCAATCTGACACTAACATTTGATAAGTGTTTTGCCAACTCAATCAAACCTAACCAAATTTTATATGTGTATATATATATATATATATATATATATATATATATATATATATATATATATATAAATATATATATATATATATAGTCAATTTTTTATAATATATATTTGTATTATAAGAGTTGTAACTGTGCTTGTGAAAGCTTATTTAGAAGCTCTGTTGCGCAGGTCGTCTTCTAATTCATGTATAAGTCATACTAAATTCAAAACAAATTGTATGTTTTATAACTGTCACATATTCAGTTCTTAGATAGTTGTTCTCTCTTTTATAATAAATCTGGTTTGTTTCTAAGCTTTATAAATACTTTTTTAGAGCTAAAAAGAATCTCGAAAGCACCTGAACAATTTGTAATTTTAAAATAAAAAAATTTAACGCAGGTCGTATATTATCGGCTATCGAATTTAGTTTCTAATTACTAATTATCGAAAATCTTTGTAAGTACTGTATTAAAATTTAGCAAAACTCTACAGGATAGCTGTTAGTCATGATAACTTGATTCAAGTGGTAAAATCCGGGGTAATTGTATTGCAATATCTATTTGCAGCGAGAAAACAAGCCTCCACAAACATAGAGCGAGTTACAAAGAGAGTGATATAGAGAGAGGGAGAGTGAGAGAAAGAGAGCGAGGAGTATGGTTTTTATAGTTCTCAAGGGCCATGCGCTTTAAGAATTTTAATATCTGCGCATATCGAGAGCTTCACCTAGCGCATGTTGGCCACTATTCTATCAGAGTGTAGAAATTTTTCCTTTTTACTCGAATTATTTAACGATTCTTCTATGCGCACTAGGCGTGCATACATACATTCATACATACATACAGATATATGCATATATATATAGCACATATATTTCACAGAAGAGAAGTGGGAGAGAAAAGAGCTATTTTTGCCGTTGACTCGACCAGCTGCCCAGAATCAGAATCAACTCATTTTAAGTTTAGTCGAAAGGTACCCGTATCGCACAACGCACCTCACATATTTTTGTGCTTGAAAATGATGTGTGTGTAGGTGCATGTATATCAATGCATGTGTAGGTACATATATGTATATGTGCACACATTAGGCCCATGTGCTTGTGAAGGTACATATACACACATATACTCATAGGTACATTTGTGTATGCGAGGCTGTATAGGTACACATGCATATGGCTTTCCAAAAAGTCCAGGTGTGTATTTAACTAGATACGCGTGGAACATGTTGTAAAATTCAAAATTTAAAATTATTTCGATATGCTCTATCACTACATTAAAAGAGCAAAAGTTTGCTATATGCCTCCATACACACACACATATATATATATATATATATATATATATATATATATATATATATATATATATATATATATATATATATATATATAATAGCGAAAGAGAAGTTGAGATATGTATGTATATTGTGTAACAATTGTGTAACGTTCACCAATTTTAATATAAATATACTCGAGTTCCCTGAATAAAAGTGAAACAATTAAATAATATATAACACTCAACTATCTATATATATTTCCTTAAATCTTCAAAAAAATATATAATAATTATTTTGATTGACATTTCAGACTTATTGGTTCTAAAAATTAATAACAAAATAGCAAACCCATAAAACAGATAACAACAAATAATAACAGAATAACAATATAAAAATCCTATAAAAAAATCGTAGTATGAAATTGATTGCTTAATCGGCTTAAAAAAGACAAAAGCTAGATTTAGAAATTTGAAAGAGAAACATGCCTAAATCATATAGGTAACTATGTAAATACATATGTATATATATGTATATATTGATAGTATATCATGTATTATCTTATTCGTAGATTCTTGTTGTTGAAATCGGGCTGATAGGATATTCAATGATATATAAAGTGTGCAAGGTATGTTTATACCAGAAACACTAAGAAGCTGTATGATCGAGACGGACGTATCTTCCTATTTACAAACATCATCGACTGGACAGGTAAAAACTATACATTTATATATATATATATATATATATATATATATATATATTTTTATATGAATTTCGGGCTATAACTAAAACTCTGCACTTCTACAATCACTCCAGCTTTTGCTAGGATAGTCGACAGAATATATTATCAAGTTTTTTAGGGCAACGTCATTTTCTGAGAGTACACCAACGTTGCTATACGATAATACGTATAGATAGGGTGATTTTCTGTGGGGCCCTTATGTTTCAAAATGTTGTCTGACCAATTTCATTACCAATTGTTGGTCACATTGAAGTGGGCACGAAGTCAGAAGCGATGCGCGTCACTGTCCTGGAGACAGACTTCTGTTCGATTCCTGTCTGAAGCGAGCATTGCTGCTCAATACGCTCACAGAGGTATTGCTACATATAGAATATAGAAAACAGAAATAGAAGAGACTGATAGAAGCAGGAATATATGAGATGAATGATATAAGATAAATGATAGAAAAGGAAAGCTTTATATTCTAATTATAATTCTGTAATGCTATAAGATTAATATACTTAATAAGCAAATTTGACAGTCTCAGCACTTGGTCTAAAGTGAAATTTTCAAATATGAATGGAAAAGCTGAAATTTAGGGCTTCCCATATATAATTAAAATTGTTCGAATCATAAGATTTACTGATTTTGCGTAATATATAATTTTTTTTTTCCAAAGACATATAACTTCTTCATTTCATAAAACGATAATCAAAATTCATCTCACTTGAGTATATATGTATGTTTACAATGCCACTAATCAAATTAATTTTAATTGTTAGGTATAAAGAAAAAATGGTCTGGATTTGTAGGATAAAATAATAAATGCGATTTCCATGTTGCAACATTAATCAAAAATATTTCGAAATGTAACTAAAGAAATTTTTATTGATACATTCACTTTTTTTAAATTAAATTCTTGGTGTATGTATATATATATATATATATATATATATATATATATATATATATATATATATATATATATATATATATATATATATACATATATATACATATATATATATATATTTGTAAAAAAAATGTGTGCATCTTGTTTGTCTTCTCTCTCCTCTCACCTCCCAACTCTCAAATTTATCTTTTTACTGTGCAAGCTTGTGCTCTTTTTCTTTAGCATATGTGTTTGTTCCGATACTAAACTTGTACACTTATATACGTAATACTTATAAATACATAAGTACTTTCAAAATTGTAAGTTTTCTACTGTCGGAACTTCGATTATAAAGGACGTTAATTTTGATTTAAATTTAGAATCGTCTGTCTAGCTGTTCGTCCGCATGATATCGGGAGCTACAATAGCGATTGACTTCAAATTCTTTAATTACCATTTCCAATTTAAATATTGTTAAGAATCGAGATTTTATCAGACGATCTTCTGTATGGGATCTCAAAATGTATATCACAGACTATGGCAGATTAAGGTCACTGATATATGATCTAATATTAATCATATCTATTACATATTTAGTTAAGTTTTTTAATAATCAACATCTAATATGTTTATATATATATAAACATATATATACATATATATATATATTTTTTTCTATATTTAAAAATAATTAATGTGTAAACAGAAATTAAATATTGTTTGATAGATATATTTAGAAGCGCAAAATGCACTCCTGTAGTAGGAAGTAAACATTTTATACCGACAGAGAAATTTCTGAGGACGAAATCAAAAAAATCTCTACATTCCCCAGTTGGCGTCCAAATAAACTCAAAGCGGACTTTAAATAATTTGTGGACTCTTGTACTGTCTTATTTATCCAGTCCTATGCATTAGGGCTGTTTGTACTTTGCTTACATCATTTCAAATCAAAAAAAGCGTCCAACCCTTTCTATATATTTTTATGTGAATATTTAGATTATATGCATTCATTGAATGTATATTACATATATATTATATATTATGTATATTGTATATATCGGTGTATTACTTTTGTTTGTATTATTATGCGTCTCAAAACTCATATAATCCCATATATAATATAGTAATAATTGGACATATATCTATTTTGATGAGAACTCATTAAAATTGAAATTAAATGTTACATAGTTACAGGGTTGTCCATATTCGACGAGGTTGCCCATATTCATCGGACCCATGTTTTTTTTTTTTTTTTATAAAAAAAAACATACACACAATTTTTTAATTTTGACGATAATATTCCTTTTTTGTTCAAGTAGATTTGAATGTGATATCTCATTATAAAAAAAAATTGTTCGTTGAATATGGGCAACCTCAGATGGGTCCGTCGAATATGGACAGCCTTATATATCAAATATAGAAACATATTGCCTAAAGATCAGTTTTTCTAAAACGATTTAAAATAGGAAATAGGAATTTTCAATTTAACAGGGAACAGGGAACAGGAAAATATATTTATTAATGAACAGCACTAAAAGGCAAATCAATTCATCCGTCCGTTTGTCCATTTGTCCATTTCAGAAGCTCCCTCTGATGACTTTTCCCTTTTCCTGATGCATACATTTAATTGAACAAGAGAATCACGCAATCACTTCATCATAAATTAAACCATATTTTATATATATATATATATATATATATATATATATATATATACTTTTATTTATATATTTGAATGCTTGCAAAATACTATGAAAAAATAAACACAAAAAATTGTTTTGAATGTTTTTTTGTGTGTTTTTGGGTGTGTTTTTTGTGTGTGTTTTAAATGTTTTAATTTCAGCTACGATATATATCATATCCAGTCCAGCACACAAAAGTTTTTACTTCTCGTGATTTTTTGTAGTCGAAAATGGAACCGTAAAAAACACTCACAAAATTTTAAAAAAAAATGAAATTTCAAGCACAGATAAAATGTTTTTCAAAATATTCAAAATAATTGCGTATTTAATTATTCTTTAGTTGAATATTGAATAACAAAAAAACGTAATTAAAATGGTTCTGAACTTTTACAAAAGTTACACTTAAAAATTTGTTGATTAAATTAGAAACATTTACTGAACTTTACATATTTAAATATTTATAAATATTTTAATTAATTAATAAATTTTTTCTTAATTTTGTTAATAATTCGGAAAACTCAGAAAAATTGAATTTAGTAAAAAGCAAGTAAGAACTCTGGCAAAAACGATTGCATAATACTCCTTCCTGGCATAAAAACAGCCCATTATCCAATATACATTGACCAACTTTGAGAGTTGGCAACATTTACTTACACTTCATATTTGTATTACAAATATACGAATTGAACCTTTATTTCGTTTTCTCAGTTTTTATTTTATAATAATTGTTATTGACTGAGATTTAAAATTGTTTTATACGGTTTAATTTTCATTATATACGAATGTAGTAGAAGAAAATACTTTATCTCGTAAATCTGTCCAAATTTTACAAATTGTTGTTGATTGAAACAAATTGAAACAAAAATATTTTAATAAATAAAAAAAGAAAAAAATAAACAAATATATATATAATTTATTTGTGCGTATCTTTTTTATGTGTAGGATGAATTTCACCCCTTCATTGAGGCATTATTACCATACGTCAAATCATTCTCGTACTCTTGGTTTAACTTGCAAGCTGCTAAACGAAAGTATTACAAGAAACACGAGAAGCGCATGTCATTGGAAGAAGAAAGGCATTGTAAGGACGAGCTACAGGTAAGCGCATCATCTGTCTTGTATAATACAAAGCATACATACATTAATTATAAATACTATATATTTATATACTATGCATGGGGTATAATTTCTTTGCTAGAATGAAAAAACAGAAGTGAAACAGAAATGGGCGTCACGACTTTTGGGTAAATTACGAAAAGATATTACACAAGAGAGTCGAGAGGATTTTGTTCAATCGATAATTGGGAAACGTAAATCGATCTGTGTTCTATCGAATCCCGATCAAAAAGGCAAAATGAGACGCATCGACTGCCTGAGGCAAGCCGACAAAGTCTGGCGTCTTGATCTTGTTATGGTTATACTCTTTAAGGCTATACCACTGGAGAGTACGGATGGCGAACGCTTGGAAAAGAATCCCGAGTGTCTCCATCCCGGTCTGTGTGTCAATCCCTATCACATAAACGTCTCCGTCAGAGAGTTGGACTTGTATTTGGCGAATTTCATCAATACACATAATTCATCAATGAATACAATCTCCACTTCGTTGCTTACTAGCCGATCGGCCCAAGTTGCCATTTGCAGTCAAAATCGAAGCAATAATATACCAGTTGAGAGAAAAGATGACAATGATATCGATGCGAAAAGAAAAGGTCTTCACCACAATCCATACAATGGTGTTGTGTGCAACGATATTATCTTGGCCACCGGAGTTTTCTCTTCACAGGAGCTCTGGACACTATCCAAGGGTAAAAACTATCACTATCATTTTATTTTCATTAATTTATAATTTAAATTAAATTATGAATAATATAAATAGTTATAAAAACGACATATTTAATTATAAAATGTAAGCAAATACATTACAATATTGACTGAAAACTGTTATTTCACTGCCCAAACGCTGCCAGAAATCTATCTAATTGATTTTGAATTGTCAATCCGAGTATTTATTCCAAATTTCAGGTCTCTGGCACACATATTCTTCAATATATAGCAGAATTTGTGATAAATGTAAGTGCAAACTTTGGATGCTTACGCTCAAAAAAGTCGAAATTTACTGGGTATATTTTAGTATGCCATGTACTTAAAGAGGTGTACAAAAATGTTTTTTTGACTCATCGATAGAGGACGGCTCCAGTAACTGTCCAATTTTGAAGTTTCTAGCTTATGTACTTTAGGATATATAAGCTTGCGCCATATTTTCTTAGTCTTGGGTGGTCAACGCAAGTATACATTCAAAATTTCATCTCTCAAGCTCTACAATTATTATGATTTCTAGCATACCGGAAAATTGCATTTTCCGAAAGGCATTTGCCACGCACCTAGTGTGCGAATCGGGAAAATCTTGCCACTTTATAATTCGAGGGTATACACGAGTATATGCTCCAAATAGTTTACATTCATACCGACGGACAGCAAGACTCTAAAAAATTTTTAATAAGTTTTGAAATTAATCACAATATAATTATATTTTATAAATCTTATAAATTGTAAAAGCTAATACAAAATGTATATATACATACATAATTTTGTAGATTCCATACTTGATGATGTGAGTGATAATAGCTTGCAAACGAACATTATTAAAAGGGAGAATCTGGGAACGACTTTTGACTGTAACCCATATCAACTCACCCCCGATTCACCGATTTCCAGCTCACAGAGCCAGGCACAGGCAGGGGCTATTGTAGCCAATCCACTTCCTGGCGGCTATAGCAGTGAGTATTAACATTGTGTATGAGACAAATAATATCGTTAATCTTCTGCAGTTGACTATGTCGATCAGAATCAGAGGAGCGTGCATTTATCATCGTCTCCATTGTTGCGAGCTGATACAACAAATAGTTCGAGCGATGCATGTAAAATCGACCAAAGCTCGTCGCCTCCTTTAATTTCATGTACAACAACAACGGGCACCGAGAACTGCCCAACTGGCAGTTTCTCTGTCGTCCTCCGATCAGCTGACAACATAAATTCCAATGAGGAACCACCAACAGCTGCAACTGAGTCCTCAATATCCCTGAATCGATATACGCCACTAAATTGTCGCCCGATTGCCACTATGCCAGCAATTCGCCCAGCAGAAGGTAATTCTTGTGTACTCACCTCACACCAACTGGTTGAAGCCTAGAAGTACATCATTATGAGTATTGGAAAGGATTATTAGATAGTCGAAAGCAGGCAAGAAAAATAGAACGTTGGAGTCGACGACGGTCACCTACATAATGGCATTAAGCGTTTTTCAACATCAACTCATTCAGATTTGACAAGCTCCAATGGTCGTGTCACATATTAAATAGGTCTACCTGGGGAGCATATCTACATTGATACAATAGAGTTAGTTTACAAGTTACTGTACTGCAACTCAGTTAAACCGATTTTCTTCTGAGTTAAAATAACATGGGACCATCAAATCATTAACTTTTGAAGAGGCTCAAACTTTTTTAAAGAAAATCGCATATTGGTGTGTATTCGTTGAAAATGGGGAATTTAATAGTGTCGGGAAAATCTGTCTTGATTATCATTTGACGTTCTGAACAGATCGATTTCTATGAGTCCCCACCATTGGTTTAGCTTTAGAGACAGGACCGTCTTTAGTTAAAATATTGTTTATCTTTTATTTTGTCTCTCTCATGTAGCTATATTGCATCACAACTGTTCGACATTTTTGGCCACGTCTGTTAGTCCAGTTAATACAATCTATTATCCGCAACATAGTAGTCCAAAACTTATGCCTCATGCGATATCAGATCAAGAACATGCACATGCCACACAGCAACAGCAACAACAACAACAACAACAACAACAACAACAACAACAACAACAACAACAACAACAACAACAACAACAACAACAACAACAACAGCAGCATCATGCTAGTGAAACACATGATATAACGGATTTTGTGACGTACGTTTGTCAAGATGGAGCAGCTGGTGGAGGTCACTCTGCAAACATAACGGCAGCTACAGCAGCAGCAACCTTAGAGAGTCCACTCTTTCAGCATCCCCAGCATGCGCATCAGCTGTCCACACATCACAGCCATCATTCACCTCAATATCAAATCCATCCACAGCTGAGAACGGGGAAATCGACGGCAGCTCCATCGTCGACCCATTATCATAGCACAATGTTGCCGCCAATGTTGCCACCAATGGCTAGACCTGTTGCCATAATACGAACCAGCGCAGATCTGGCAATGGTCACGGGTCAGCCTCCGGCTTTGTCCTCGTCAACGAAGGGCAGCACATTGGCCAATGAGGATGAAAATCGTAATACAAATTCAATGGATGGTGGCAACCAAAGCCCAGTTAATCCAGAGATAGATACAAATACAAATGCGGATTGTACAACTTTGGTGGCAAGATCCTCGCCACAATCACAGCCACAGCCACACCACCCAGCGACTAGTCCTCATATTCATTCAAGCGAAACTCTCCGATGTAAAATTCCATCGATTGCCTCGAATTCTCTAACACGAATTGCAACGCCAATGTACCCCACGGCAAATAGTCGAGAGTATTTCAATCACTTTCATACCCAATCGACATCGGTAAGTATATCTACCAATTTCTATGCTTAATTGTTTACTGAAATACTGAAATAGTGCGGAACCCGTTGAACCGATCGCTAATTCAGTTTCGGTTTTTATACTCATTACATGAGTATATTGGATTCGTCCTTCCACTTAGCCGCATAAACGCAAACTATTTCACCGCTGTTGAAGCTAGAAATAAGTTTAGGATATATACTGGTTTGTACTTTTGAATGATAGTGTCAATATTTTCCCGCTACCCATACTAGTGGCGTGCCAAATCGGAAAATGCGTTTTGCTGCATATCAGAAGCCTAACAAAATTTAACAACTAAATAACTATTGATGTCTTCTATTGATTTGCCAATAATTGTATATAAATATCAATTGGAACAGGGTATCTCCTAACCACGCATTCCCAGCTAAAAACTCTCCCTTGTGCATGATTATTCTTTCGAAGGGTTTTAAAGCTCTTAGAGACAATTGATGATTTAGCATTTATGTACTTCGAAAGACTCGTTTCTCGCCTCAGAGGCATCTAAAACCGAAGAAGATATGTATGTTTTCAGTTTATGTGGTTGGCAAGTCTTAAAATGAATTCCAACCTTACAGTTACATACACTGTGGTCTTCCCATCAGTAGCTTAATGTGTGTAGATATGTATTCTACTATATATACTAAAAATATCTCATCGCAGCTTTTTGTACGAACAGATATCAACAAGTAAGAGTGTTCTAGTCGCGATTTCTCGAATAGGAGATACCCAGAACCCTGCAAAGAGCTGATCTTCAAATCATGCACATGCATCCACACGATCTTCTAAGCACGCGTTCTGCTAACTGCAGTTAGCAGCAACTGCGCTTGGGCTGCAGTGTGGGCTATATTATGAGAATTTGTTTGTTGAATAAATCCTCAAGTAACTGGACTCTCTTCATCAAACTTTCAGAACATGATAATATCATTGAAATGCGTTTATTTTCTAAAGCACAAGTCTCTACTACGTGAAATACGTTTTTTTTTCAAATTTTGCGTGTGGGATCTAAAAAAACTACAACATTTTTATACCCTGAACCCATTGAAAATGGGATTTCAGGGTATAATGTTTTTGTGAAAATGTATGTAACGGGCAGAAGGAGGCGTGGCAGACCCCATAAAGTATATATATTCTTGATCAGGATGACGAGCTGAGTTGATCTAGCCATGTCCGTCTGTCCGTCCGTTCGTCCGTACTAACGCAGAGATCTCCTAAGCTACAAGTGCTAGAGACTTGAAATTTTACATGTATACTCGTGTATACCATACGCAGTACGAGCTTATCATATTTTTTCGATAACTCATCCCATTTCTTTTTTATCGATAACAATCGAAAATCTGACTTTGTTTTTAAAGCCTAGTTTGAATACTGTTAGACCTAGAAACTTCAGATTTACTGTGTAGATTAATGTGATGAATACAAAGATTTTGTCATTTACAGATTTTGAATGCCACGCCCCTTTCGCCCCAAATTTGAAAAAAACGTATATCAAGTACTAGAGACTTGTGCTTTGGCATATACACACATTTGAATGTTATTATTACGTTCTGAAAATTTGATGAAGATAATCACACTACAAAAAGATTTATTCAACAAACAAATTTTCGTAATATAGCCCACACGGCAGCCCAAGCGCAGTAAGTGCGCAGTTAGCAGAGCAATTGTTTATGCGTTCGTATGGATGCATGCGTACGGGTGGGTGTATGTGTTTTTGTATATGTGCATGAAAGAAGTGTAGAATGATTGGAACCAGTACTTTGCAGGGTTCAGGGTATCTCCTAGTCGAGCAGTCTCGACTAGAGCCCTCTTACTTGTTGTACATGTTTATTTCAAGTCAATTTTTTATTCCGGCTAAACTGGTAGATATTATTCAAAACTAATATACTTTTTCGCTTCGTGAGCGAGTATGTAATTGTACATAATCGATGTGTATATATATGTATATATTTATTTATCAGTTATTATTTATATATTTTTCAGTTATTGGGCTATGCTGGATCTATTTCGACAATGTCTGGTGTTATGAGTCCAACAAATCTGAGCCTATATTCAACACCAACAATGGCTGTGACTTCTGCACACCGTTCAAGTGCCAGAACCCGATGGAATAATGGACTTACCGAAGACGAGTTCAACCTAATTCCGCACTCTGTAGCTAGTACAAATATAGAAAATACACAGGTTATATTAATGGAAGATTGTAAGTATTATATCTTAGTTTTATTATAAAAATTTGAATTCAAAATATTAACTATTTATTTATATAAAATCCTAACCTACAAACTGAGATTGACAATATTAGGTTTACTTTCAAATATTTAAATGTTCGCATTTGTTCTGCTCCCATGTTTACACTTAAATTTCTCTTGTGCACTTCAAGCCCATTTCAAGGGCCATTTAAAGTTCCTATTGGATCTTGTAAGC